>JBBDGP010000421.1:292500-850000 GCA_037952835.1 Lithobates septentrionalis
GCACCATTAAGGATCCTATCCTGCAGTTGAGTATGTATCCCTAGGTAATCGTGTATAATTATAATCCAAATAAAGGAAAAAGGGTTAACTTCCCCTAACACGGTTGAAATTGGGGGAGCACTGCAGGTCTGGTATTCCCAAAATGGTGTATTCTCCAATTGCTCATTGCTCTACATGTTTCACGTTGACAAGGAACGCTTCTTCAGGAGCTAGAGGTTCTATTAAAATTATGTACAGAAAAAGAAAAACGTGTCAAAGTCACAATATTTTAAAAGACTATTCTCAGTGAATGTATAATAAAGACAAAGTGTTACATGAAAAGGTAATAACTTGGTAAGAAGAGGGAGAGAGACGGCGCCCCCAGGTGGCAAGACATGGCAGAGGCCCTATAAAAGATGGAGGTCTCAAGTGGTAGGACAACATAAGGCAGCGGTCTGGGACAGCCCATACAGAGGGGTACCCACAGCCCACTGAGAGACATAGAAATTAATGGAATATAAAATATGAGTATCGGTAATGGTAATACATGAAATATGGAACTAATCTCATTTGAAGCCCGACTGGGATAGGGGAGAGGATGGGGAAAGGAAGGGGAGGGGGAGGGGGGGGAAGAAAAAAAGGGGGGGGAAGAAAAAAAGGGGGGGGAGGGAGGGGGGGGAAAGAGACAGGAGGGGGGGAGGAAAGGAAGGAGGGAGGAGGGATGCATGACCACAAGGGGGAGACACACTCAAAAGTACCAAAGATAAAGTGTACTAAACAAACATTACAGGATTGTACACACAATAATTTAAACAAGGCAATCAGGAAATATGTGGCAGACAGACAAACTGCCAGGTTATTATTAGTACAAGGTGGGGAAAAGGGGGAAAGGGACAAAGGGGCATTTTAAAGTATAACAACATTGATCTCAGATACAGCAATGAATAAAATGCTTAATTTGTATGCATATTAGCAAACACATTCTTTGTTGTCTGAATACCATAGTTTGTTCTTGCAATGGGGGGGGGGAAAGGGCGAGCCTTAGCTGTTTCACAGAAATGGTTTGTATGAGAGAGACTCATTCAAGCCAGGCGCTTTGATAGCATTTAAGCGTTCTATCCAGAGTGATTCTTTTTGTAAAATCAGTTTATCCCATTCGCCCCCCCTGGGGTTTTTGGGGATGACGGCCAGAACAGTAAATGAAATACTAGATGTGTTAAACCGGTGGTAAAGATCAAGGTGTCTGCTCACAGGTGTGAGCATCTTTCCATTTCCGGAATAATAAACATGATCGTTAATTCTTTGTCTGAGCTGTCTGGCCGTCTTCCCCACATAAAAAACCCCACAGGTGCAGGTCATAAGGTAAACCACCCCTTGTGTCTGACATGTTGCTGAGAATTTTGGATAGAAGGTTTCACATTTGGAAGCAAGATTGGAAATTTGGGGGATATCCAAGGGCAAAAGGAGCAGTTGCCACAAGGTAATGTACCCCTAGGTTTTACAGAGGAAATTGAATTAGAAGTCTTGTATTGACTGGAAACAAGGCGGTCCTTGAAGGACGCCGTGCGTCTATAAACTACTCCTGGATGTGGGTTAACATACTTTTTCAAGATAGGGTCTTCTATCAGAAAGTGCCAATGCCTTTTAAGAATGTTGTGAATGTCTTGATAATGAGCGGAAAAGCGGTTAACTAATTTGACGGTGGGGTTTTGTGGTCGGACTTTGTTGGTATAAAGTAATTCATTACGTTGTTTGTTTTTGGCTTTATTAAAGGCCTTTCGTAACAATGATCGGCTATAGCCTCTGGCTAGTAGGCGAGATCTGGATCCTCCCTCCTTCCTTTCCTCCCCCCCCCTCCTGTCTCTTTTCCCCCCCCTCCCCCCCTCCCTTTTTTTCTCCCCCCCCCCCTCCCCCTCCCCTTCCTTTCCCCATCCTCTCCCCTATCCCAGTCGGGCTTCAAATGAGATTAGTTCCATATTTCATGTATTACCATTACCGATACTCATATTTTATATTCCATTAATTTCTATGTCTCTCAGTGGGCTGTGGGTACCCCTCTGTATGGGCTGTCCCAGACCGCTGCCTTATGTTGTCCTACCACTTGAGACCTCCATCTTTTATAGGGCCTCTGCCATGTCTTGCCACCTGGGGGCGCCGTCTCTCTCCCTCTTCTTACCAAGTTATTACCTTTTCATGTAACACTTTGTCTTTATTATACATTCACTGAGAATAGTCTTTTAACATATTGTGACTTTGACACATGTTTTTCTTTTTCTGTACATAATTTTAATAGAACCTCTAGCTCCTGAAGAAGCGTTCCTTGTCAACGTGAAACATGTAGAGCAATGAGCAATTGGAGAATACACCATTTTGGGAATACCAGACCTGCAGTGCTCCCCCAATTTCAACCGTGTTAGGGGAAGTTAACCCTTTTTCCTTTATTTGGATTATAATTATACACGATTACCTAGGGATACATACTCAACTGCAGGATAGGATCCTTAACCTCCCTGGCGGTATGATTCTTTCTGATTTTAGGTGCTGAAAGCGGTACAATTATTTTGCATGGAAATTTGGCGTTTTATATTGTAGGTCTGTAATTATTAACAATAACACACTTAAATCTGTCCAAACAAGAGTCTAGTAGATATCCCGGGTATGATAAAGTTTGAAACACAAAAACATAAATTATAATATAATAAAAAAATAATAATAATTAAAAAAAATAAAAATAAATAGTAATAAAATAAATTTCCACACGATTCACTATCGCTCAATTCTGCAAGTGTTCTAATTTACTATCGCTGTTTTCTAGCTGGTCTAAAGCCATTTTTGACGTAAAGGGACACTTTTTGGTTGCTATGGACAATCTCCAGTTTCCAGGCAGTTATAACAGTATATATCACATAAAACTGCATGCAGGGCATGGGCCAGAGCACTGGGGACAAAAGGGATGTGAAATCATTTCATACAGTACTGTAATCTGTAAGATTACAGTACTGTATGTGTTATGCTTTTTACATTTTTTTGAATTTGCCGCCAGGCTCAGCCCCCGTGCGTCGCGACGCTCGCAGGGAACGTAGCCTGGCACACAGAGGCTTCGGAACAGGACACAGCCCGCGGACACTGCGGGGGACATCGCAGGATCCCGGGGACAAGGTAAGTAAGGAGGCACCAGGATCCTGCGATGCAATCCCGAGTGTGGCTCGGGGTTACCGCTAATGGTGCTGAATTTTAACCCCGAGCCACACTCGGGAAAACCGCCAGGGAGGCTACTGGTGCTAGGATATGCTATGTATGTCTAGATCCGATGTGTTTTTAAATAATGCCTTGTCTATTCTTTTTGTGTGTTTCTTTTTGTATATGATAAATAAAATTTAACCCTTTTTTATATACGTTGTGTAGCTCACTACAATTGTGCCTTTAAAGTCCCAAAAGTTTTTAGTCTCTTGATATCTCCTATATGGCTGTTTAACATCATTTAAAAAAGGAGGGCTGTTTTGAGAAAATACCTTAAAAATCCAAAAAAAAAAAAAAGGATTTTAAAAAACCAAAAAAAAAAAAAAGGATTTTAAACAACCAAAAAAAAAAAAAAAGATTTTAAAAAACAAAAAAAAAAAAAATAAAAGATTTTAAAAAAACAAAAAAAAAAAAAAATTTTTTAAAAAACCAAAAAAAAAAAAAAAAAAAAAAAGGCCTGTTTGCTAAAATCAAAATGCCCAAAAAATTGTATTTTTGATTATGTAAAAATATTTAACTATAATTATATTATTCGAAAATTAGTAATATATCATTATATTTTTGGCTAGGAACATTTTATACTAAATGCATAACTCAATGCATAACAACGATTAATAAAAACATCTGCTTAGGAATTAAATAAATGTGTGGTTTGTTATTTCAATGCTCAGTATCAGTTTGGTTATAATTTGAAAAAAGTTGTTTACAGTGGCAATGGAGCTTATTTAGAAATTTAAAAGGAAAATACAGTTGGCACTACAACTGCTCGACCATAACCTAGGAGAAAGCCCAAAAGAAAGGCAAGCAATAAATATAATTCAAGATTTCATCAAGATTTTTTTTATTTAAAATATTTAGATATCCTGGCCCATTGCAATGGCCCCCCTACCCATAAAATAATTAACATATTGCTGTCTAACTTGACGGGCACTTTGGGGGGCCAAGCCAGTACGGACAGTATCCAGGCCCGTAAGGTTGTCATCGATAAGTCCGGCCTCAGGCCCAACTGGTACCATATAATTTGGAGAATGTTTGTGTAAAAAGTTGTGCAGGATGCAGCACGATAAAATGATAAAATTAAGTTTGTATTCCGCCAAATTAATGGAGGTTTGAAACAGGCGGAACCGGCTGGCCAGAATCCCAAACGCATTCTCAACCACTCTTCTAGCTCTGGCCAGCCGGAAATTAAAAACCCTCCTCTCCGGGGTGAGGGTTCTTTGGGGGAATGGCCTCATGAGGTGCTTGCTCAGAGCGAAGGCTTCATCGGCAATGAAGACAAAGGGGAGTCCTTCCACGTTATCCGCATCAGGTGGCAATCCAAGGCCACCACTCTGGAGACGCTGGCAGAACTCCGTCTGGGCAAATACTCCTCCATCCGACATCCGGCCATTCTTCCCCACGTCCACATATAAAAATTCATAGTGTGCCGACACCACCGCCATTAAAACAATACTGTGGAACCCCTTATAATTAAAATAGTATGACCCCGAATGGGGTGGTGGCACGATGTGGACATGTTTCCCATCTATAGCCCCTCCACAATTGGGAAAGTCCCAACGGGTGGCAAAATGGGATGCCACAGTCTGCCATTCCTGTGGCGTTGAAGGAAACTGGGGAATCAAACAAGAAAACCAAAATCAGTAATTTTGAAGATAACATTGCAAGAAAATTATACAATTAAAAACATTATTCCCCAGCATCAGTATAACATTAAATAATTTAAATCTTCTGGAAGAAATAATATGGAAAGGCACACTTATCAGATTGCTCACCCCCTCTGATGGAACATTGATTACATTTTAGGGGGTTGTGAAATCCCCAAAAAATATTACTTTTAGGACACGCAGGGATTTATGGACTAAAAAGGCTACAAGACTGCAGTTGTCGCACTCTGCAAGTGCAGTTGCTCCCCAGCTTAAAGTAAATGAGGTAAGGTAAAAAGGCAGTCATGTTGCAAGGAGTACACAATCACATGCAAGGGCAATTAATGAAAACACTTTGTGGCTTGCATATGATTTGATGATGGAAATCAGCAGAGCTTCTGCTCATTTACTAAAGCACTGGAACAAATGCACTTGTAGAGTGCACATGCATTTTGCAAAGTGCAACATATATTTGCTTTATACAAATCAACACCACAGAACATTCTAGCAAATTATTACGGGGGTGGGGGGGGGGGGTTGGGGAAATCAAGCTAATTGCTAATTATAAGCACACTATTTGGATTGAGTTTAGGTGGGGGGAGGGGTTTGGGAAATCAGGCTAATTGCTAATTATAAGCACACTATTTGGATTGAGTTTAGGTGGGGGGGAGGGGGTTGGGAAATCAAGCTAATTGCTAATTATAAGCACACTATTTGGATTGAGTTTAGGTGGGGGGGAGGGGGTTGGGAAATCAAGCTAATTGCTAATTATAAGCACACTATTTGGATTGAGTTTAGCTGGGGGGGGGGGGGGGGGGTTATTGAAGGCAAATATACATGCATGACAAAAAAGAACAGGAAAAAAATCCAGCATGTGTGAGGAGAAAAAGGGGACATTCACACTATATTGCAATGATGGTAAGTAGTGTTTGAGGCAAGAAATACATTACATTATCAAAGATTACATAAAAGAGCATGTGATGCTAATAAAAGAAAAATATCTTACCTTAATATAGTCCTTCTGCAGGACCTGGATGATGGCAGAACAGGTCTCTGGGATAATGATCCCCAGAGCCTGGGGGGAGATGCCTGTCGAGAACTTGAGGTCCTGCAGGCTTCTCCCTGTCGCCAAGTACCGCAACGTGGCAACTAGCCTCTGCTCCGGAGTGATGGCTTGCCTCATGCAGGTATCCTGCCTGCTGATATAGGGGGTCAGCAAAGCCACCAAACGGTCAAAAACGGGGTCCGTCATCCGGAGAAAGTTCCTGAAATCCTCAGGATTATTCTGACGGATCTCACGGAGCAATGGCATGTGACAGAACTGGTCACGCTGGAGCAACCAATTCTTGGTCCATGAACTCCTCCTCGCCCTGTTCATGGACTGGTCTTGGTCTTAAGAATAAACTACAGCACCAAACACATACAATGCACGAGCTCGACGACGAGTACGTACAGGTAACATGGCTTCAAAACGGTCAGCTGGTCAGAACGCACTAAACAGAACGCACTGAAGAACAGCAAGGCCTGTGAAGAGCGACCTGAAAATCAGGAACGAGCGGACAATAAAACAAAGATTTCTCAATGCCAACTGACCAAACGCACTGAAAAGCAGATACAAACCTCACAAGCACAGACTGAACAACAGTTAAAACGAACTGAAAAATACGAGGCTCACAAGCGCGAATCGTCTCTCACCAAACTTGTACTAACACGAGATTAGCAGAAGGAGCCCAAAGGGTGTCGTACGGGCTATTGAACTTCCGTTTTATAGTCTCGCCGGACTTGGTGTACGTCACCGCGTACTAGGCTGTCGAACTTTTGTGTGGTCGTGTGTAGGCAAGTCCGTTCGTTAGAAAGTCTGCCGCAAGTCCGCCGAAAGTCCGCCGGAAGTCTGTCGGACAGGCTGTCGGACTTTTGTAGCTGAAAAGTCCGACCGTGTGTACGCCCCATTAGAATTACACAGGTTCTGAGGCTAATTAAATGCAGATAAGGCACCAAGTGAGTTTAATCACCACCTTAATCAGCCACAGAACCTGTGTAATCAATATGTGTTCGGGTTTAAAGGGATGAGGTGGCAACCATAACTACAACGGTAGATGGATTGAAAGACTTGAATCATAGGACTTCTCCAGTGGACTGTACTGTCTTTTCACCCTTGCTCACGTGGTGTTTTAGATGATGTTGTTATTCACAGCCTCCATCTCTATTATGCACTGGATCAGAGACTTTTAGAACGCTGTTTTGACATTATAGAGAGGCCCGGAGTAGAACCCCAAGGCAATAAACAGAGGTCCAGCATGACAGGGGGCTTGGGGTACAAGGAGTTAATAGAAATTGAGCATTTTCAGGTGCATGATAGAGGGCTGTTCAAAGTATGGTATGGGGGCTAGGTGGAGCTTTAGAGGAAGTGATTAGGGGGCTGAAAAGGGGATCGTCTCCAGTTGGAAGGAAGCAGAGTGCTCAAACCTAAGGTGTCAGGTTTGTGTAGTGGTAGCGGTGGTGGGGTGCAAGGTTCTTTTAGGTCATATGGGCACAAAAGGTACGGTGTAGGGACCCGTCTCAGGTACGGCTCCCAGTTGGTGTATGTGTACCTGTGAGTTGTCCCCGAGTTGGTGGTTTTGCAGCTGGAGGCCTGAGAAGTGACTAGCAGGTACGGTCTTGGTCTTATGCCTATTGGGACCTTGTGGCTCCTTTCTTTAATAAACTGTTTGTTATGTTTTGGTATGTTATTGATATGTTAATTATTGGATATTTATATTTTGGATAATAAAATCGCTGCATGATTTGGGTAAATTTATAGAAGTGAAATTAATTATTTAAAGTGGCAGCTGGTATAGTGAAATTTTAAATTTATATAGGGCCATTATATATATTTTAATATCTTCATTTGGCGCAGATGTAGGATTAGTGGTTCACTGCTTGTAGATTACTCTGTCCTGGTATTTCTTGTCTAATGTCTTCAGACCAATAAGAATAACACAGAACCAAAAAATAAAATCTGTAATGCCAAGGTAGAATAAACTACAATGGAGTCTATTTTTAACTGCCTGTGGAACTTGTTGAGTGAACAAGTTGCCCTACTGCTCATACAGACTGGGGGGGGGGGGGGATTTACTAAAGCTGGTGCACTCAAAATCTGGTTCAGCTATGCATGGTAGCGAATCAGCTTCTAATTTTAGCTTGTTCAGTTAAGCTTTGACAATAAAACCTGGAAGGTGATTGGTTTCCATGCAGAGTTGCACAAGATTTTGCACTCTCCGGTTTAAGTAAATACCCACCAAGATGTCAAGCAGTACATCCTTTTAAAAAAAAAAAAAACAATATTTGAGACAGAACAGTTTGCAAACTCCTGGCCATCACATCTATACTGTATGAGCTTGTTGGACTTCTCATGGGTATTAGTACCTAGATGATGCCTAGAGGAAGAAAACCTAGATGATGTGAATGTCCTCCAACCAGCAAATGAGGCTGGCTGAAGCTTCTGTTGCACACCTCAATTAGCTTACAGTGTGCAGTGAAATCAGAGTAAAGCCTCATGTACACTGCTGTTGCTAAACTGACGTTTAGGAGCAGTTGGGCATTTTTTTTCAACTGCTCCTGAACTCTCCTTTATGTTATCTTATCAGTGCATGTACACGGGGTCGTTTACAATAATTTTTAGGCAGTTGAGTTTAGAGGCTTTTTTTGGAACGCAAAAAAATTGAAGGCATTTCAAACTGCAAGACTAAAGGAAGGGCTAGAATTAAGGTTTAATGTAAAAAACCTAGGCTTCAGGTTATTATTATTATTATTATACAGGATTTATATAGCACCAACAGTTTGTGCAGCGCTTTACAACATGGGGCAGACAGTACACTTACAATACAAATCAATACAGAGGTCCCTGCTCATTAGAGCTTACAATCTAGAAGGGAGGGTCAAGGGTAATAACTGTGGGGGGGGTGAGCTGATGGAGAAAATGAAAATACAGTTGTTAGGTGTGGGTAGGGTAGGCTTCTCTGAATAGAAGGGTTTTCAGGGATCGTCTGAAAAAACGAATAGAGTAAGAGATAAGCAGATAGATTGGGGTAAGGCATTCCACAGGATTAGAGAGGCTTTGGAAAAGTCCCGGAGGCGAGCATGGGAGGTGGTTAGGAGGGAGCGAGAGAGCAGAAGGTCTTGAGAGGAACGAAGAGAACGAGTAGGTTGGTATTCAGAGACGAGGCTAGTGATGTAGCTGGGGCTAAATTGTGGATGGCTTTTTAAGTAGTTAGTATTTTGAATTTAATTTGGTGAGTGGAAGCCAATGGAGGGATTGACAGAGAGGAGTAGCAGACACAGAGCGATTGGTAAGGTGGATGAGTCTGGCAGCAGAATTCATTATGGATTGAAGAGGTGATAGACTATGTAGAGGTAAGCCAATGAGAAGGGAGTTGCAGTAGTCGAGGCGAGAGATGACCAGCGAGTGAATTAAGAGCTTTGTTGTGTCATTGGTTAGAAAGGGGCGTATTCTAGAGATGTTGCGGAGGTTGAGGCGGCAAGATATGGACAGTGATTGGACGTGGTGCTTCAAGGAGAGTTCAGAGTCCAGGATTACACCTAGGACCTTGGCATGCGGGGATGGGTTTATAGTTGTGCCATTGATTTTGACAGAGAGATTAGGGGAAGGGAAAAGGGCATCAATAATGAGTTGGCTCACCCTTTGCAGCTATAACAGCTTCAACTCTTCTGGGAAGGCTGTCCACAAGGTTTAGGAGTGTGTCTATGGGAATGTTTGACCATTCTTCCAGAAGCGCATTTGTGAGGTCAGGCACTGATGTGGACGAGAAGGCCTGGCTCACAGTCTCCGCTCTAATTCATCCCCAAAGGTGTTCTATCAGGTTGAGGTCAGGACTCTGTGCAGGCCAGTCAAGTTCCACCCCCTGAAATTCGCTCATCCATGTCTTTATGGACCTAGTTTGTGCACTGTTGAAACAGGAAGCTGCCATCCCCAAACTGTTCCCACAAAGTTTGGAGCATGAAATTGTACAAAATGTCTTGGTATGCTGATGCCTTAAAATTTGCCTTCACTGGTACTAAGGGGCCAAGCCCAACCCCTGAAAAACAACCCCGCACCATAATCTCCCTTCCACCAAATGATTTGGACCAGAAATGCAGCCCCACACTTGCAAGGAACCTCCACCATGCTTCACTGTTAGCTGCAGATACTCATTATTGTACCACTCTTCAGCCCTTCGCCAAACAGACTGCCTCCTGCTACAGCCAAATAATTCAATTTTTGACTCATCAGTCCAGAGCACCTGCTGCCATTGTTCTGCACCCAAGCACCTATATTTTAATTCATAGTTAAGTTGCTTAGCCTTGTTTACACGTCAGAGGTAGAGGTATGGCTTTTTGGCCACAATTCTTCCATGAAGACCACTTCTGGCCAGACTTTTCCAAACAGTAGATGGGTCCAGGCCCGGACTGGCCATAGGGCATACCGGGCAAATGCCCGGTGGGCCGGGGCCGTCGGGCTCAATTTTGGGGCCGCGGTCTGATGTCTGTTGATGACCGGGCCACACAGCGAGAGGTAAGCGGCAACCGCAGCCTGGAGAGGGTTAACACAGGCCGCGGTCGCCGCTCACCTCCCGCTATGCGGCCGTGCCTGTGTCTCCTCTCCAGGCTCTCCTGACCTGCCTACGATGTCATCTATCAGCAGAGCAGGGGCAGGAGGAGCCGGAGATCTGTATCTGTGGTTGCTAGGCAGCAGGTCGGATCCAATCAAAATAGCTATCGCTGCCCACGCACGCGCGCTGCAGCCGGCGATAGTTAGGCAACGGGGACGCTGCCAGGGCTGGGGCCGCCGATGTCATGGAAACGTATGACGTCAGGAGACCCCGCCCACCTAGGCAGATTACAACCATTCAAGGGGAGTGAAGGAGGAGCTTAATCAGATGTTCAGATGTTGAAGGGAAATAAGCATGATGTGTCTTTCATCTGCTGCATTAAGTTTCCTTGGCTGACCACTGCGTCTTCGGGCGTCAACGTTGCTCGTTTCTTTGTGCTTCTTCAAGAGAGCTTGAACAGCACATCTTGAAACCCCAGTCTGCTTTGAACTCTTTGCCTGGGAGAGATCTTGCTGATGCAGTATACTGTACCTACCTTGGGTCATGTTGATTTGTGCTCAGTCTTGCCATGGCGTATGACCTGTGACATGAAACTGTCTTCCACAACCTTACCTTAGTAGCAGAGTTAGGCTGTTCCTCACACAATTTTAAGCCTCCTACACTGATTTTTCTGTTTCAGTTAATGACTTTTTCAACCTACATATGAAATTGATGATCATTGGCACCTGCTTGGTATAATTTATTACTTATACACCTGACTATAATCTTACAAAATCCTTGGCTTTTTGCAAGTGTAAGAAGTGTGCAATTGATGCTGATTTGAAGCCAAATAGTAGTCACACCAAATATTAATTTTATTTAGCTTTTTCTTCTATTTGCTCACTTTGCATTTTGTAAATTGATTAAAATAAACAATTAAAATATACTGTATATTTTTTAAAGCATTTTTACTTTACAGCAACCTTCATACCCGCCTAAAACTTTTGCACAGTACTGATTATAAATGTAATCTGGCAATGTCGACATGTGCCCTAATGGTTCATTAATTACATTTCACACTCGTCCTTTAGCGTAGCTCAAGAATATCGAGTGGTGTATATGTACCAGTATACATATTCTTGTGAAAAGACTGTTAGACCCCCGCACTTATGGTGAAAATGAAAAATGAGGAGCTGCAGCCTCTATCAATAAATGAACCCTAAGCTAAATCTAGGAGAAATGTGAAAAAGAGGGGATAGGTATGGCGCTGCTCTTAATAAGAGGTGACCTACACCCGCTAAATACTTGAGGGGTGTGTGCCACAGGTGCATTTAGTGCAAAAAGTGACAATAAAAGTGCAGAAAATAAATATTTGTATAAGCGGTTAGGATATATATTGAACATAACAATATATATTATATATATAATCGGTTAGGTAGGATTTTTTTGTGGATTTTTGTGAATATACAAATATTTATTTTCTGCACTTTTATTGTCACTTTTTGCACTAAATGCACCTGTGGCACACACCCCTCAAGTATTTAGAGGTTGTAGGTCACCTCTTAATAAGAGCAGCGCCATACCTACCCCCTCTTTTTCACAGACATATTCTTGTGTCTTGGTTTTCTTCTACGTTGTAACTTATTTTTCAGGAATCTTTTCCAGAGAATATAATCTTGACTTGCCATCAACATCTATCCCTGTATCTCTGCATGTTCTCAGATTTATAGTTGCTGCAGAATTTATTCCTATAATGACTGCTGAGTAATCACATCAATCTGTTTAAAGAGAGCAGGTTCTCCTTCTTTTTTCATTATGACATAAACATCATGGGTTAGATTCCAAGAAATATACAGATGAACAATGATATCTACACGGCAGCTAAAATATAGATTTTAAATTCTGATGATCAGCACCCTCCTAACCCTCTTATCATGAGTTGTATTGGAACCGTACTGTCCCCCTTTTATTTTGTAAACTGCTGGCGCTGTATAAATGCAGTCTTATATTAATAATAATAATTATAATGTAGGACACATTCAGAAACTTAGAGGGTCAGTTCACAATAAAAAAAAATACCCTGTGCAGTCCATGAACATCATTCCATAATGCTGAACTAATCTGATTTTCAAAATGTATGCTCCTTCCATACCTGTTGGTCATCTGTGCATGGAGTGAAGCCTGACCCAAAGGTTTCTGATAGTTTTCACAGCTCCGTCCTGTCCTCTTCTCTAGGACAGACCAGTCATTAGGGTGAGCAACCCCTAGTGGTGCAAGAGTCACCCATCTAAGCCCTGCACATGCGCAATGCTATCTCTTGTAAAAGTATATGACCTCAGCAGCTGCAATGCTCTTTCTCCTATCGAAGCACTGACCTGATGAAGTCACGTGATTTGATGAATAAACACATTGGGACGAGCCAGTGATGTCACAATGCAAACAGGAATTGTGCAGTCCGCCATTTGGTTGAAGGTTTCCCCCATTGTAATGTCTGTGTACTGCAGTGCACCAGAATATGTGCACTTTTAATGTTAAGTACTTTGAATTAGAATAAAAGGCGCTATTAATTCTTCTTCTTCTTTTTAAGTTCCATGTTAAGTTTGGTCAAAGGATTGAAGAGGATGGAGACGGATTGAGAAACATCTGGGTGCTGGATTGAGGAGTACAGCCATGGTTAATGTGTCCCCCACTTAAAGGGGAAAGCGCATTTGACCTAATGTTTGTCAGGGCTGAGTTCTCCCACGGGGAGCCCTGTGGGTGCATCATCCTCCAGATAGAAACTTTTTTCTAATGTTATGTTTTTTATTCCAAGGACTGTCCCTTGTCTATCTATGCTACAGTGTTCCCTGAAGTGGTCGCTGGAAACCAATAACCATCTCCGGGTGCCAGTAACAATTAATTTACTTTTTTCATCCATTTGTTGGTGGGTTATACTTTATATTTATACTACTCTGTGAGTGCCTCACAAGTGTGGAGGGTTATCTCTATCCATTCCTCCTGGTCACCATTTCCTATCCTTTCCCTCCAAATCCCCCATTCATTCCCTTTCCCCCTTCTTTATCCTCTCCCCTCTCCCTGCCCAACCCATCCCCCCTTTCCCCCCTTCCCCCCTCTCCCCCCCCTCCTCTCCCTTTTTCCTTCCCCCCTCCTTTCCCCCCCTTTCCTTTCCCTCCCCTTGATCCCCCTCCAGCTCCCCTCCCCTCCCTTCCCTTCCCCCCCCTTTCTTTCCCTTTTTTTTCCCCCTCCCCCCCCCTTTTTCCTCTTCTCCCTTTCCTTTCCCCTCCCCTTCCTGTCTTTTCTCTCCCCTCTCTCCCGCTTTTCTTTCCCCTCCTGTTCTTCTTTCCCCCCCCATTCCCTCACTATTTTTTCACACTGTTCACCGTGGTGAGAGTCACTTTATAATTTATATCCCACATCAACGCTCATTAGACATTATTATACATTTTCTTTACACCAGCTTATTGTGTGACAAAAACCCCCCCGTGCTCGCCCCAGGGGGAACGCCCGAAGTGGGCGTCTCACAAGTGCCGTCCAAGCCCGAAGAGGCAGTGGTTGGTGAGTTTTGTTTTCTTATAATTTGACTAATCACTCCAAAATTATATTACCTTGCATTATTTCTCATAATTATCTATATGTAATTTCGATTATTTTACCTCATAGATACTTTACTTGGACGCCTCCTGAGGAAGCGGCATGACCGCGAAACTGTTGAGGCCTATGTCCTTAAGTATTTCAACCTGCCTTCATTTACCTATGCGGGCTTTATGTATCGCTACTCAAACATTTATTGTTTTGTAACACTTCTTAACTGTACTGTTGTTAATCTGTATTGTTTCTATAGATTTTTTAATGTTTATAATTGAATAAACTGAAATTCTACTTATATTGTATGCGTCCATGAGGTACCGCAATAGTCCACATACTTTTCCCTCTGGTGAGGTAGGACTTGTTTGGAGTAGTCCTTGCCACTTCCTCCCCAAACCTTAAGAATTTCCTAAGGATGATGGTACCTGTAAACTGAACACCCCCCCTTTTCTAATCCTGTGGCATTATTTCGTAATTCTAATGTTTGTTAGGTCGGAATATAAGGTTAGAGCAGTGTGCTGGTGATGGGGTATGCACCGGCGGTGAAATAAATGTTCTAGAGATTTATTGTCACAAGTGGAATTTCAGAAGAGCTTTTCTGGCATTATCTTGAAGAACTTTTTGCACGTTCCGTTAGGAACATTCACGTTTTATTATTACGTGTAATTTGAACAAACAGACACATTGGACTTTCAGTTAATGTTTTTTTTTTTTATAATTTTTGTTTATTTCACAGAGTATGTATGATCTATTCATTTATTAATTTATTCACTGTTGAGTATGCTGCATTGTTTTAATCATTTTTATTCACTGTTTACAGGAAATGTGGGCAGCAGTACTGACACTATAACACAATTGTGGTCTTTTGATATTAGGGATTTCCTTTTTATAACACTTTGTACATTAGGTTTAAATATCATTGGAATGTTTTCTGGAAAATTGGTGAATTGCATATTTATTGAGTTTGTTTTAATATCAATACTCTCCCTGTGAGTGATTGCTCTGAGGTTTCTTTGATCCATTCGCTGTGACACCCTTGCTGGATCCCAATATGGCTCCTTCTTCTTCCTCCTTACAGAAGGTAAATCCACAACAGCTGGGCAAGAGGTGGAAGCGCACTGCAAGTGTCCTCCTTCATAGTCCATAGATAAATATCGTTGGGTTCACCCCTTTCACATTGTCATCAAGAAGGATAATCAATCAATTTCTACTCCACATTTAACCTGCAGTATCAGGTGCAGCATTTCTCTAAATGACACGTTCACATTCAAAATCACCTATTATGTGTAGATCTGGAGATAACACATTGTAAACCATATTAAGTCTGCGCTATTTCCTGCATTGTTTACGTTTCGAAAGATATGTTTTTCATGAACGTGCATACTTTGCATTCTTTCCTTTTGTGTTGATCAAAACTTTCTTTTTTTCAATATGGAAAAAGTAGAGAGAGTAAACTATTTAAATTATTATTCTTTAGTCTCTTTAGGCCTCTTGCACACTGTTGCCTGAAAACGATCAGTTGTCAGACATATTTTTTTTACTGTTATAAATGCAGCCCATTGTGTTCAATGTGCCTGTACACACAGGCACATAAACGTGCACTGCATATAGATCGGTAATATAAAAAATAAAAAAACATAAATCAGGTATATACGCAAATATGCACATACGCCACACTTCCTTCATTAAAATAAAGCTAGAATAATTTTGAGTGTGCATACTCAAAATGCATCCAAATATGTATAGGGGCTCATGCACACAGGATGTTTTTGTAACTGCTTTTAGGGGCGTCTGGATTTTTTTTTTTTACTGCTTCTGAACTCTCCTCCATGTTAACTTATGTGTCCATGCACACATAAACTTTCAGAGGAGTTTGGAGGCATAAGCATTTAGGGGCAGTGAAAAAAAACAACTGCCTCTGTGTCCAGGAGCAGAGGCTGTTAGCTGTAAGGCCTCATGTACGAAAGACGTTTTAAAAATGCCAGTCCTGCTGCCAGGAAAAAGCGGGGCTAAAAACATGCTGGGCGGCACAGTGGTGTAGTGGGTAGCACTTTCGCCTAGCAGTTAGAAGGGTCACTGGTTCGAATCCCAACCACGACACCACCTGCCTGGAGTTTGCATGTTCTCCCTGCGTCTGCGTGGGTTTCCTCCGGGTACTCCGGTTTCCTCCCACACTCCAAAGACATGCTGGTAGGTTAGTTGGATCCTTTCTAAATTGTCCCTAGTATGTATGAATGTGAGTTAGGGACCTTAGAGTGTAAGCTCCTTGAGGGTAGGGACTGATGTGAATGTACAATGTATATGTAAAGCGCTGCGTAAATTGGCGGCACTATATAAGTACCTGAAATAAATAAATAAAAAATAAATAATAAGAGGTGAAGCTGTTATAGCTGCAAAGGGTGGGCCAACTCAATATTGAACCCTACGGACTAAGACGCCATTAAAGTTCATGTGCGTATAAAGGCAGGCATCCCAATACTTTTGGTAATATAGTGTGTGTGTATATATAACCTCCCATGTCAATAAAAACAAACTGCGCCTTTCCCTCATGTCCCCCATATGCCCTTTTCCCTTCCCCTGATCTCTCTGTCAAAATCGATGGCACAACTATAAACCCATCCCCGCATGCCAAGGTCCTAGGTGTAATCCTGGACTCTGAACTCTCCTTTAAGCGCCACGTCCAATCACTGTCCAAATCTTGCCGCCTCAACCTCCGCAACATCTCCAGAATACGCTCCTTTCTAACCAATGACACAACAAAGCTCTTAATTCACTCGCTGGTCATCTCTCGCCTCGACTACTGCAACTCCCTTCTCATTGGCCTACCTCTACATAGTCTATCACCTCTTCAATCCATAATGAATTCTGCTGCCAGACTCATCCACCTTACCAATCGCTCTGTGTCTGCTACTCCTCTCTGTCAATCCCTCCATTGGCTTCCACTCACCCAACAAATTAAATTCAAAATATTAACTACTTACAAAGCCATCCACAAATTTAGCCCCCACCTACATAACTAGCCTCGTCTCTAAATACCAACCTACTAGTTCTCTTCGTTCTTCTCAAGACCTTCTGCTCTCTCGCTCCCTCCTAATCTCCTCCCATGCTCACCTCCGGGACTTTTCCAAAGCCTCTCCAATCCTATGGAATGCCTTACCCCAATCTGTCCGCTTATCTCCTACTCTATTATCTTTTTTAGAAGATCCCTGAAAACCCTTCTCTTCAGAGAAGCCTACCCTACCCACACCTAACAACTGCATTTTCATTTTCTCCATCAGCTCATCCCCCACAGTTATTACCTTTTGTTCCACTTGACCCTCCCTTCTAGATTGTAAGCTCTAACAAGCAGGGCCCTCTGATCCCCTCCTGTATTGATTTGTATTGTAGGTGTACTGTCTGCCCTCATGTTGTAAAGCGCTGCACAAACTGTTGGTGCTAAATCCTGTATAATAATAGTAATAACCTGAAGCCTAGGTTTTTATCATTAAACCTTAATTCTAGCCCTTCCTTCAGTCTTGCAGATTGAAATGCTTTAATTTTTTTTGCGTTCCAAAAAAAGCCTCTAAACTCAACTGCCTAAAAATGATTGTAAACGACCCCGTGTACATGCACTGATAACATAGAGGAGAGTTCAGGAGCAGTTGAAAAATATGCCCAACTGCTCCTAAACGTCCGTTTAGCAACAGCAGTGTACATGAGGCCTTACTCTGATTTCACTGCACACTGTGAGCTAATTGAGGTGTGCAACAGAAGCTTCAGCCCGCCTCATTTCCTGGTTGGAGGACATTCAGCATCATATAGGTTTTCTTCCTCAGTCTGACTGTCTCAAGCCCACCCTTTTTATTCATTGGACTTCAATTCTTTCAAATATGGAGGCTCAACATTACCTAGGTTGGTCTGCATCAGTGGCGGCTGCTCCATTAGGGGTGCAGGGGAGCCGCCCCCCAAATCCATGCACCCGGCCCCTTATCTCCATCCAGGGCACCAGGCGCATGGAGCATGGATTTAAAAATTTTTTTTTTGAAGCACATGATTAGAGCCTGAGGCACTAATTGGGCCACCCAGTTGTGCGACAATAGCCCAAAACCCCAACGACAAAACCCCAACGGGGGGTTGGGGTTTAATGAACAACCGGGTGGGGGGTTCGGTTGGTTTGTCCCCCCCCCAAAAAAAAATTAGAGCACCAGCCGCCACTGGTCTGCATGCAAACACAGTCTACTTTGGAATGGCTACTCTTCCATATCCACCATCAATGCATTTTGATATTTGCATAACTCTTTCCCCAGAGCCAGCTTGATTCAGGACTGAGGGCTTTTGATAGGAATGCTGCAATTCTCAGGAAGCTATATACTAAACAGCCCATATGTGTCTCAATATTTCCTCAATATTATTACATTTCCAGAAGCCAGTTCCAAAATTCGATACTTGTATAGACTTCCTATTTTGAGCATTTGTTACTCCATTATCATTGCTATCCATTGTAAAGTCTTCTTTGAAATACTAAGATAACATCCCAATAACCAATTCATATAGCTGGGTGCACCAAAATGTTTAGATTTTCTTTTATTAAATAGAACAAAAAAAAAAAAGATTGATCAAGTCCCGAAAAAGGCTGAAATTTAAGACGCAAGATCCCCAATCGTATGTCAGCCCTTCCTACTATTTTTTTATAAGAATTCCCATATTATATACCATTTTGTTCTCTTTACTCTAATCGTGTAACGTCACAGTAAAGTCATAATAATGTGAGCTCTGTGTTCTCCAGCATTCTCCCAGGGGGTGTGTCCATGGCACCCTGGGCTCATGAAGTGGTTTAAATGACCAATATAATAACCAATGGCATTTCTGTACCATCTTGTAGCTCAGACCCTTGGAAAACAATGCTCCTCGTGTACACATACACTCTGTGGCTCACTGTCTGTGCACACCTGGCCTTATACCTAGCCATATGGCCAAACACCTTACACCTAGCCATATGGCCAAACATATGTGGAGACCCCTTCAAATTTTTCAGCTTAGGTCTTTCCAGTGTAGGGTAATGCTACAGCATACAACGACATTATAGACAATTGTGTGCTTCCAACATCATGTCCACAAGGTTTAGGAGTGTGTCTATGGAAATGTTTGACCATTCTTCCAGAAGCGCAATTGTAAGGTCAGGCACTGATGTGGATGAGAAGGCCTGGCTCACAGTCTCCGCTCTAATTCATTCCAAAGGTGTTCTATCAGGTTGAGGTCAGGACTCTGTGCAGGCCAGTCAAGTTCTTCCCCCCTCAAACTCGTTCGTCCATGTCTTTATGGACCTTGTTTGTGCACTGTTGGAATAGGAAGCTGCCTTCCCCAAACCGTTCCCACAAAGTTGGGAGCATGAAATTGTCCAAAATGTCTTGGTATGCTGACGCCTTAAAAGTTGCCTTTAATGGAACTAAGGGGCCAAGCCCAACCCCTGAAAAACAACCAGACACCATAATCCCCCTTGCACCAAATGATTTGGACCAGAAATGCAGTCCCACACTTTCAAGGAACCTCCTCCATGCTTCACTGTTACCTGCAGATACTCATTATTGTACCGCTTTTCAGCCCTTCACCAAACAGACTGCCTCCTGCCACAGCCAAATAATTCTATTTTTGACTCATCAGTGCAGAGCACCTGCTGCCATTTTTCTGCACCCCAGCACCTATGTTTTCATTCATAGTTGAGTTGCTTAGCCTTGTTTTCACGTCAGAGGTATGGCTTATTCTTCCATGAAGACCACTTCTGGCCAGACTTCTCCAGACAGTAGATGGGTGTTCCTGAGTCCCACTGGTTTCTGGCAGTTTTTTGCTGATGGCACTGCTGGACATCTTCAGATGTTGAAGGGTAATGAGCATGATGTGTCTTTCATCTGCTGCATTAAGTTTCCTTGTCTGACCACTGCGTCTTCGGGCCTCAACGTTGCTCGTTTCTTTGTGCTTCTTCAAGAGAGCTTGAACAGCACATCTTGAAAGCCCAGTCTGCTTTGAACTCTTTGCCTGGGAGAGATCCTGCTGATGCAGTATACTGTACCTACCTTGGGTCATGTTGATTTGTGCTCAGTCTTGCCATGGCGTATGACCTGTGACACGAAACTATCTTCCACAACCTCACCTTAGTAGCAGAGTTAGGCTGTTCCTCACCCAATTTTAAGCCTCCTACACAGATTTTTCTGTTTCAGTTAATGACTTTTTTAACCTACATATGAAATTGATGATCATTGGCACTTGCTTGGTATAATTGATTACTCATACACCTGACTATAATCTTACAAAATCCTTGGCTTTGCACAAGTGTAAAAAGTGTGCAATTGATGCTGAGTTGAAGCCAAATAGTAGTCACACCAAATATTGATTTGATTTATTTTTCTCTTTTATTTGCTCACTTTGCATTTTGTAAATTGATAAAAATAAACAATTAAAATACACTGTATATTTTTGAAAGCATTTTTACTTTACAGCAACCTTCATACCCACCTAAAACTTTTGCACAGTACTGTATATACTGTATATAAATCTGGCAATGTTGTCATGTGCCATAATGGTTCATCAATTACATTTCACACTCGTCCTTTAGGCTCCATTCACACCTGAGCGTTTTGTAGCTTGAAGCTCAAACAAGTTCTGGACCCTTTTTTGTCGCGCGAATCGGGCAGATTTGGGCGGTTTTGGAGCAGGAAGCAGATGACAAAATCTAACAACATAGCAACAAATGATGAAACAGATGATCATTTTTCCTATTGGCTAATAAAAAAAACGCCAAAGCTCAAAAACGCCGAACAGCGCTGCATGGAAACACGCAAATATGCCCGAAAAAACGCAGGAAAAACGCTCAAAAACGCTATGCTCAGGTGTGAATGGGGCCTTAGCGTAGCTCACGTATATTGAGTGGTGTATATGTACCAGTATACATATTCCTGTGTCTTTTGTTTTCTTCTACGTTGTAACTTGTTTTTCAGGCATCTTTTCCCGAGAATATAATCTTCACTTGCCGTCAACATCTATCCCCGTAACCTCTGAATGATCTCAGATTTAAAGTTACTGCAGTATTCAATCCTATAGTGACTGCTGAGAAATCACATCAATCTGTTTAAAGAGAGCAGGTTCTCCTTCTTTTTTCATTAAGACATAAACATCATGGATTAGATTCCAATAAATATACAGATGAACAATGATATCTACATGGCAGCTAAAATATATAGATTGTAAATTCTGATGATCAGCACCCTCCTAACCCTCTTATCAAGAGTTGTATTGGAACCGTACTGTCCCCCTTTTATTTTGTAAACTGCTGGCGCTGTATAAATGCAGTATTATAATAATAATAATTATAATGTAGGACACATTCAGAAACTTAGAGGGTCAGTTCACAATAAAAAAAATACCATGTGCAGTCCATGAACGTCATTCCATAATGCTGAACTAATCTGATTTTCAAAATTTATGCTCCTTCCATACCTGTTGGTCATCTGTGCATGGAGTGAAGCCTGACCCAAAGGTTTTCACAGCTCCGTCCTGTCCTCTTCTCTAGGACAGACCAGTCATTAGAGTGAGCGACCCCTAGTGGTGCAAGAGTGAGTGTCACCCATCTAAGCCCTGCACATGTGCAATGCTATCTCTTGTAAAAATATATGACCTCAGCAGTTGCAATGCTCTTTCTCCTGTCGAAGCACTGACCTGATGAAGTCACGTGATTTAATAATTAAACACATTGGGAGGAGCCAGTGATGTCACAATGCAAACAGGAAGTGTGCGGTCCGCCATTTGGTTGAAGGTTTCCCCCATTGTAATGCCTGTGTACTGCAGTGCACAAGAATATGTGCACTTTTAATGTTAAGTGCATTAAATTAGAATAAAAGGCGCTATTAATTCTTCTTCTTCTTTTTAAGTTCCATGTTAAGTTTGGTCAAAGGATTGAAGAGGATGGAGACGGATTGAGAAACATCTGGGTGCTGGATTGAGGAGTACAGCCATGGTTAATGTGTCCCCCACTTAAAGGGGAAAACGCATTTGACCTAATGTTTGTTAGGTCGGAATATAAGGTGTGCTGGTGATGTGATATGCACTAGCGGTGAAATAAATGTTCTAGAGATTTATTGTCACAAGTGGAATTTCAGAAGAGGTTTTTTGGCATTATCTTGAAGAACTTTTTGCACGTTCCGTTAAGAACATTCACGTTTTATAATTACGTGTAATTTGAACAGACACATTGGACTTTCAGTTAATGTTTTTTTTTAATAAATATTGTTTATTTCACAGAGTATGTATGATCTATTAATTTATTAATTTATTCCCTGTTGAGTATGCCGCACTGTTTTAATTATTTTTATTCACTGTTTACAGGAAATGTGGGCAGCAGTACTGACACTATAACACAATTGTGGTCTTTTGATATTAGGGATTTCCTTTTTATAACACTTTATATATTAGTTTTAAATATCATTGGAATGCTTTCTGGAAAATTGGTAAATTTCATATTTTTTGAGTTTAGTTTAATATCAATACTCTCCCTGTGAGTGATTGCTCTGAGGTTTCTTTGATCCTTTCGCTGTGACACCCTTGCTGGATCCCAATATGGCTCCTTCTTCTTCCTCCTCACAGAAGGTAAATCCACAACAGCTGGGCAAGAGGTGGAAGCGCACTGCAAGTGTCCTCCTTCATAGTCCATAGACAGAGCGGACTCACCCATCGCCACCCCTGCTCTCAGTGGTCTGCACTCTCCTAAATATTGTTAGGTTCACCCCTTTCACATTGTTATCAAGAAGGATAATCAATCAATTCAATTTCTACTCCATACACCGGAACAACTGGCGGAACTCTTTTCTTAGCTTTTGTAAGATGCCATGTTTCCCATGACCAAGCTTCAGGGGGTGGAGCAAAATACATTGTGGGCATGGTTTGGCAGGATCTCAGATTGAGGTTGCCACTCTTACCACCATCACTACAGGATTCTGTGGATGTGCGGCACTAGGGATTTTTTCCTCCTTTCCCCTGTAAGATGCCAAGACTTTCCCATTTCCAATTGTCATCAATGACATCTCTTAAGCGTAGTTCAAGTGGTCAAGTCAAGTAATCCACACTTCAGTCTAGAAATCCTAATAAAAACATCAGATTTGCAAGCCTGAGTAACTAGAGTTTTAACAGATATCCGCCTTGTCCCATGCCTATCAGTCAACTAACAGTCGTAAATAGCTCAGCTGGCGGAATGGTCAATACACATTCTGGATTGAATGGTTATTAGCAAAGACTCTAAAACGTCAGTATGTTTCATACCTTCTGAAATAATGACAGCACACCCAGTATAAGGACATATTTACCTCCATCAGTTATTTAGTAACTGTCAGAATCACTTAAGTGCTCCTGCTCCTAATTCCAGCATCCGGGTTTTTGCTATTGCATTCTCCCTGTCTGTGTCCACCTGCAAGGTGATTGATGTGGTCAGTCACCTGTTATAAGCAAGCCAAAATCTCAGTCCCTTGCTTGTGATAGAAAGTGATACCTGTGTTGTTCCTCATCGAGCTCCCTGTCTGTCTGCCCTGCTTTGGTCATTTGGATTCCCCTGTGTATGACTTTGGATTGGATATTGGACTATTCCCTGAACTCAGCCTGCCATTTATCTGGACTGTCATAGAACCATGCTATCTGTCTGCTAACTGCGAGTATCAGTTTGCTTTGCTCAGTTTGCATCTGCCCTGATGTGGTGGCCAGGCACTATAGCATTGTGTATAAGTCCTGGGGGCAACCAAGTACCAGTAGGCCTGCTTGCCTTAAGGGAAAGGGGGCTGCTCTAGGTGAAGCACACAGTAGCTAGCTATAGTGTCTGGCCACCTGCATTGGGGTAGACGTGACAGTAACGTTTTAAGCCAAAACACCCCTTGATTGGACAATATGGGGAGCCAACGTGACACATTAACCCTACGAGGTAAAGTTGACATCCAAAACCTGTCATATTTATATCTATGTTGAAGTTAATTCCATGCTGGACATTAATATGCACTTTAGCAGACTGTAAGCTGTAGGTATTCAGATATAGTAACACCTATGGAAAACTGTATCTGTGACATGACCATAAACACGGAGACATCCCATGACTATCCCTCAGTCTCTTAATTGGTCAGATCATTTCTGAACCCCCCCCCCTCCTCACCGACAAGGGGATTGCCCCTGAAGTTGTCAGCTCTTGTTTAATATCAAACCAAGGAACACCTGTCAAGTCGTATGAGAGCCAATGTACCATCTTGCTTGATTGATTGGCTAAACCATGCCATTGTTAAGTATTGGCACTCTCATTTCCTTTTTTTTTCTCTGTTGCATTACTGTCTCTTTGTTTCTTTGTAATACCTTTTTTTCTGTAAATATTTTATTTGCACCATTTTTAGACCTGTTCATTATTAAAACATATTTTGAAAAGTGTTAAAATGATCTCTAATGCTCTAGTGCAAACTAAAAGAATCCCTGTCTCTTAAAGAGCTCTACTATAGTGTAAATCTCTGGATATACCTGTCTGTGGTGACAGCGTGTTTTACAGACATTTTGCTCTAAAATCATAAGTTGCTATTGCTACTCTTGTGAAAGTTTACTATTTCTCTATAAAAGTAGTTGGCGGTGGCAGTTTAAGAGTTAATTACTTGGTTAACCAAAGCCAGTGACAATTGATCTCAGTCTGTGGGTACTTAGATTGTGGTCCTGCAAGCTGGAAAATCTTTGTGCAGGGTGAGGTTGAGAGTGTCATCGTTGCGCATCAGTGACAGCGCGGTCTGAGGTTGGCCAGTCAGTTGTCACAACTTTGTGAAAAGGGCAGTGGTCTGATACCGCTTTTATCACAGTAGGGTTCTACCCAGATAGGCTGTATGTATGTGTTCTGTAAAGAGTTCTGTCACCTGACGAGATTTTTTTGACTTGGTGACATCCTCCTCCAAGAAAACGTACAAATTTACTGTTATTTTTCCCTTTCCCCTTCCCATACTGGTTTTACTATGAGATATACCAGTTTTGAAAACAAGAACAATTCTATTGCGTTGTTGGCCCATAAGGACAGGGCCTTGAGATGGGTGTAGTACCCTCCTAGATTAAGATGCAAATTTAGCTTTGGCTCCTTCTGTAACCAGTGATAGTTTGGTCTGGCCTGTTCAGGGTCTCACAGGCTGGGAGTTTGATTGCTTCCACCTCTGAAAAAAGCTTCTATAGCTTAGCGTGAGAGATTCAAATCAACCATTTTATTGGTGTTGTGTAGCATCCTCTAGTGTTCTAGAAATAGAGTAGGTAAATTATAGTTTAGCTCAGAACTAAGCCTGAGCTATGGAATCTGGTTTAGGGTTCACTATATTTAAGGGCTGGATGACTCATCTTGCCAGCTCTCTGGAGCCTCCCCCTGGTCTAGAAGGTTAGAGAATCTTCTAGAATTAGGTGGAGGTAAGGAAGAGCTGCCATGCATATTTGAGGCCTTGGCCAGTCCCCGGTTGTAGGCTGGCAGGAGGCTGAGACCACCTCATAAATAGTCATGGGCCATGCCAGCAGGAGCAGTCGGGTAGAGATGGAGATACGGTGTTGAGGAGGCTGCCAGTGGCCCTCAGGGGTACTCCCTAGTCTGGGTGGCATGTCCTGCCTTGGGCTGCGGCTTGGGGCGCTGAAAGGATCCTTCTAAAACACAGGAGGAGGCTTTCCTGGGGCATGGGAGCATGAGAGGACAGAGCGAGTAACAACACTTTTGGGAACTAACAAGGGGGGAAAGACTGCCACATGTAGCCAGTCTCCCTGAAGACAGCGGTGTGCTAAAATCTTCATTCTTCCCTGAGAGATCTCCTGAGACCTCTACTGCTAATGTTGCCCACAATGAAATTGACTTTGACACTACTGGGGATACTCTGTTTAGCTTATACTAGCAAGGAGCTTTCCCAACATTCAGCAGCAAGGTTACTGGATTCTACTTCTAACACGTGAAGCAGCCAGAGGCTCAATCCAAAGCTATTGTTTTGTAAAAGTCACAGTTCCAATAAAGTAGTAACACTCTCTCAATCCTCCAGGCCAGTAGTTCTCAACCTCAGTCCTCAAGTACCCCCAACAGGCCATGTTTGCAGGTTTTCCTTTATCTTGCATGGGTGCTTTAAATCAATGGCTTGGTATTTTGGACAGCTATTTTAGCTAAGAGAAATTCCCAAAACATGGCCTGTTTGGGGTACTTGAGGACTGAGGTTGAGAACCACTGCTCTTAGCTTTGCGCATATATATATATATATATATATATATATATATATATAAAAGTGAATTAACAAAAATAAAAGCAATGCTCTGAACCAATAAAGTGACCATTAAGTATTAGTGCAAAACACCCTATACAAAATTATTACATAAAATGGGCAAAAAATCCCTCAAAAATAGTATCCGTGTGAATACAATGTGTAAAAAACACAACACAAAAAAATCAATTAAAAAAATAACATAAAAGGATGCAAAAAATGTGTCAGTATATATTTAGACTGTCTTCCATTAAGTGGCGTTATTGTGGTAATATCAACATTCCGAAGGATAATGTCAGCCAGTGAAGCCATATTTAAGTATCAGGTGCAGCATTTCTCTAAATGGCACGTTCACATTCAATATCACCTTTTATATGTAGATCTGGAGATAACACATTGTAAACCATATTAGGTCTGCGCTATTTCCTGCATTGTTCAGGTTTCCAAAGAAATGTTTTTCATGAACGTGCATACTTTGCATTCTTTTGTGTAGATCAAAACTTTTTTTTTTTTTTTCAATTTGGAAAAAGTAGAGAAAAAGTAAATTATTTAAATTATTATTTTTTAATCTTTTTAGGCCTCTTGCACACAGTTAACTGAAAACGCTCAGTTGTCAAACATAGGGACTGATATAAATGCAGCCCATTTTGTTCAATGTGTCTGTACACATAGGCACATAAACATGCACTGCATATAGATTGGTAATAAAAAAAAAAAAAACATAAATCAGAGTCAGTATTTTTGCAGGTATATACGCAAATACGCACATAAGCCACACTTCCTTCATTAAAATAAAGCGAGAATAATTTTTAAGCTTGAGTGTGCATACTCACAAATGCATGCAAATATGTATAGAGGCTCAAGCACACAGGACGTTTTTGCAGCTGCTTTTAGGGGCGTCTTCATTTTTTTTTTACTGCTTCTAAACTCTCCTCCATGTTAACTTATGTGTCCATGCACACATAAACTTTCAGAGGAGTTTGAAGGCATAAGCATTTAGGGGCAGTAAAAAAACAACAACTGCCTGTGTGTCCAGGAGCAGAGGCTGTTAGCTGTAAGGCCTCATGTACAAGGGACGTTTTAAAAATGCCAGTCCTGCTGCCAGGAAAAAGCGGGGTTAAAAACATGCTGTTAGGCACGTTTTTAAACAGCGTTTATGGGCGTTTTTCTGCATTTTTGCCATTAGCGTTTTTTTCATTTGTTCAGTAAAAACTCACTATATAATAAAAACGAAAATAAAAACGCCAAATGTGGCTGAACGCTTGTTACAGCGTTTATCAGCATTTTTTTGGGGCGTTTTTAATTTTTACAGCTCAACAGCCCCTGCTCCTGGATGCACAGGCTGTCGTGTTTTTCTACTGCCCCTAAACGCTTATACCTCCAAACGCATCTGAAGGTTTATGTGTGCATGGACACATAGGCCAACGTGGAGGAGGGTTCAGAGGCAGTTAGAAAAAAAAAAACGTCCTGTGGGCATGAGCCCTAAAAATGCAAAATGACAAAGACCGCGGCTAAACGCGGCTTAACACTGTAACGAGCTTTTAGCCGCGTTTGGCATTTTTAGGCGTTTTTACATTAGAAGGAGTGTTTTTAGTGTAAAGATGCCAAAAAAACACTAATGCCATAAAACAGGCATAAACGCCCATAAACGCTATTCAAAAACGAGGCTAAAAGCTGGTTAACGCTGCTTTTTCCTGGCAGCAGCGTTGCCGGTTTTATTAAATGTCCTGTGTTCATGAGGCCTTAGTGATATACAGCTCACTCTGGCAGGAATGTCTGATGCTCATACATCAGTACAGGGTGCAAGAGGCCTTAGAGAGATTTCTCTTCAATTTCTGCTCTGTAGAAGCAAAAAGCGGTGAGAGAAAATCTCCCCCAAAAACAGAGAAATCCCCACTTAGGGTGCTATACACACTTTGATATATGATCAATTTTTTTTTCAATCGATCACTTCCTGTTCTATTTCAAATGTGGGTTTATGCATTGACATACCTCCATAGATAGTATGGTCACCTGCTGACTTGGCACCATCCACAGGCAGCTTAACTGTTTAATGAGAAACAGAAGTTGAATCCAATACAATTTTAGACTTGTGCACAACCAGAAATTTCGTTTAGTTTCGGTTCGTTGTCATTCGTAAAATACATAATTTAGTTCTGTTATATTCGTTATGTTACGTTAATTCAGTTTCGGATAATTCGTTATTATTCGTAGAGTGTCGATATTCGTTATACTGAATCTCGAATCATGTCGAATTCATTTTTTATATCTGCTATAATTTCTTTCGTATTAGTTAAAATTCGATATTTATGTATGTATATATATTCGTGATAATGATTCGTAGTTTGGAAAGTTGTTTGTTTATTGAATATATTAACACACAATGACAATATCTCTTCTCCTCTGCTCAAATACAATACAACACCCTTCTCACTCAGTTCCCAGGAATGCACTTTGCCAGTAATCCAACCTCCAGCACAAAATTATTCAGCTGATTGGGCTGTAAGATTTACTTTGAGTTGACCTTTTGTTTCATTAGACCTTTAACGAATTACCGAATCATGTCGAATTCATTCGTTATATTCGCTATAACTTCTTTTGTATTAGTTGAAATTCGTTATTTTTTTATTCGGATGCATTCGAATAATGCAAAATTCGAGTCGAATTTCAATTCGTTACGAAACAAATTGCACACGTCTAATTTTTATTTCGAAGATAAATGTAATAAGTCAGCGCTAAAACAATAATAATAAATAGAAGGCTGCTAGCAACAGGTAAGCATACAGAAAACCTAAATACAGTGCCTTGCAAAAGTATTCACCCCCTTGGCTTTTTACATATTTTGTTACATTACAGCCTTTAGTTCAATGTTTTTTTTTAATCTGAATTATGTGATGGGTCAGGACACAATAGTCTGAGTTGGTGAAGTAAAATCAGAAAAATATATACATAAAACTATTTTTCAGAAATAAAAAAATGATAATTGGCATGTGTGTATGTATTCACTCCCTTTGTTATGAAGCCCATAAAAAGCTCTGGTACAACCAGAGGTGTATTTAGGTTTTGTGCTGCCCTAGGCCTGACTAAACTTGTGCACCCCCTAATTTAAATACAACCCATCCTTTCCTGTCAATGCCAAGCCCCTTCCTGTTTAAGACCCGCCCTGTCATCTGTAAACCACACCCTTTCCTCTTTAGGCCCCACCTTTTCTTTTTAGAGCTCCACCTCTTTCTCTCTGTACATTAACCACCTCCCACCCGGCCACTGCACATAAACGGCCGGGTGGTCATTTCCTTGTCCTGAGTGGACGTTCAGTAACGTTCCTCAGAGCGAGTGCTCGCAGCACGGCCACAAGGCGCGCTTGTTCCTGTGATCAGTATTATCACAGAATCCAGCTGAGCAAAGATCGGGGTATGGGCGCCGTGATCGGCCCTCCCGATCATGTGTCCAATCACAGCCGTCACAATGTAAACAGAGACGCATGTCTCTGTGACAGTTCTCCCCACCAAACTCAGTGCAGGGGGGGGGGGGGGACTGCAGATCTGTGACAGCTCTCTGTGCGAGAATGATTTTACACAGAGAACTGTTACAGATCACCCCACAAACAGTACACCAAGCACCCCTGTCCCTATACACATGTCTGTGTCCCCATAAAACATCTGTCTGTCCCCCATCACTGCCAACACCAAATAAACACTGATTTGGGTTATTTTTACCAAAGAAATGTAGCAGCATCATTTTTGGTCAAAATTTATCAAAAGAAAATACTTATTTGCAAAATTTTATAACAGAAACTAAGAAAAATGCTTTTTTTTTTTTTTTTTTTAATGTTCAGTCTTTTTTTATTTGTAGCGTAAAAAATAAAAATCCCAGCAGTGATTAAATACCACCAAAGAAAAGCTCTATTTGTGTGAAAAAAAACATAAAAATGTAATTTGAGTACAGTGTTGCATGACCACGCAATTGTCATTCAAAATGTGACAGCGGTGAAAGCTAAAAATTGGTCTGGGAAGGAGGGGGGTGAAAGTGCCCAGTATTGAAGTGGTTAAAAGTGGGTACCAAGTGCAGCCTCATCAGTGCCCATCAAAGCAGCCTCATCGGTGCCCATCAAAGCAGCCTCATCGATGCCCATCAAAGCAGCCTCGTCAGTGCCCATCAAAGCAGCCTCGTCGGTGCCCATCAAAGCAGCCTCGTCGGTGCCCATCAATGCAGCCTCATCAGTGCCCAGCAATGCAGCCTCATCGATGCCCATCAATGCAGCCTCATCGGTGCCCATCAATGCAGCCTCATCGGTGCCCATCAAAGCAGCCTCATCGGTGCCCATCAAAACTGCCTCATCAGTGCCCATCAAAGCTGCCTCATCAGTGCCCAGCAATGCAGCCTCATCAGTGCCCATCAAAGCAGCCTCATCAGTGCCCATCAAAGCAGCCTCATCAGTGCCCATCAAAGCTGCCTCATCAGTGCCCATCAAAGCTGCCTCATCAGTGCCCATCAAAGCTGCCTCATTAGTGCCCATCAAAGCTGTCTCATTAGTGCTCATAAGTGCAGCTTCGTGAGTGCCCATCAATGCAGCCTCATCAGTGCCCATCAAAGCAGCCTCATCAGTGCTCATCAGTGCAGCCTCGTCAGTGCCCATCAAAGCCAATGTGAACTGAGCCTAAGCCTAGGTACACATTGGAGCAATTTGTCATGCGATTTGAGAGATCAAATCGCATGACAAGTCGCAGGCTATTGGAGGCAATGGCACTGTTCCAATCGGTGCGACACTGATTTTGCAGCGTCGCACCGATTTGCAAAAGTAGTTTCTGTACTACTTTTGCCGATTTCAGGTGCGACTTCAATAGACATCTGTGAATGAAGACACACAAATGTCTATCAAGTAGCACCTGAAATCACGCTGACCTTGCTACTTTGAAATCGCACTACTTCAAGTGAAATAGTGTGATTTTAAAGTAGCATCAATGTGAACCGGGGCTTAGAGATACAAGGAGCTATGAAAGGTTAACCACATATACAAGCAGACACTAAGTGTTAAATGCCATTGATTCCAGAATCACCAGCCTGCAGATATTGAGCTGTAAAGAGTTAACCATATATGTAAGCAGCAGTGTACATGTGTCCATTGAAGCAGAGTAGTAAAGCACAGCAAGGACAGAAAGGGTTAATTATCAGAGAGTCCTATTTCAGATTACAGGGAGATGATAAGAGAAACAAAGTCAGAGCACAGATAAGCCCTGTGTGAGGTTTAAGGAGAGACAGTGAAGAGGATCAGGATTTTATTCTCACCCTCCAGGATATACAGACTGTAGCTGAGTCTGTCCATTGAAGACACAATCCAACCCCGGGAATCACAACACCTGAGAAGACACTGACAAGTTCTCTCTCCTATCTATGCAGAGGAGAAGGGGAGGGGGAGGGGGGACTGTGAGCACACGCTGTGTGTGCTCCATGTGAGAGACGCTCGGCCAGCAAAGCAATGGACTGACTCGGGAGGCAGAGGGGGGGCTTTTTTCGTGCGGGGGGGGTGCGGCCCCCCCCACAAAGTGCCGCCCTAGGCCTGGGCCTTGTTGGCCTAGGCCAAAATACAGCACTGGGTACAACCAATTCCCTTCAGAAGTCATATAATTAGTGAAATGATGTCCTCCTGTGTGCAATCTAAGTGTCACATGATCTGTCATTACATAGACACACCTTTTTGAAAGGCCCCAGAGGCTGCAACACCTAAGCAAGAGGCACCACTAACCAAACACTGCCATGAAGACCAAGGAACTCTCCAAATAAGTAAGGGACAATGTTGTTGAGAAGTACAAGTCAGGGTTAGGTTATAAAAAAATATCCAAATCTTTGATGATCCTTAGGAGCACCATCAAATCTATCATAACCAAATGGAAAGAACATGGCACAACAGCAAACCTGCCAAGAGACGGTCGCATACCTAAAACTCACGGACCGGACAAGGACGGCATTAATTAGAGAGGTAGCACAGAGACCTAAGGTAACCCTGGAGGAGCTGCAGAGTTCCACAGCAGAGACTGGAGTATCTGTACATAGAACGATAATAAGCCGTACGCTCCATAGAGTTGGGCTTTATGGCAGAGTGGCCAGAAGAAAGCTATTACTTTCAGCAAAAAACAAAATGGCACGTTTTGAGTTTGCGAAAAGGCACGTGGGAGACTCCCAAAATGCATGGAGGAAGGTGATCTGGCCTGATGAGACTAAAATTTAACTTTTTGTCCATTAAAGAAAACTCTGGTGCAAACCCATCACATCGTATCACCCAAAGAACACCATCCCCACAGTGAAACATAATGGTGGCAGCATCATGCTGTGGGGATGTTTTTCAGCAGTTGGGACTGGGAAACTGGTCAGTGTTGAGGGAAAGATGGATGGTGCTAAATACAGGAATATTCTTGAGCAAAACCTGTACCACTGTGTGTGTGATTTGAGGCTAGGATGGAGGTTCACCTTCCAGCAGCACAATGACCCCAAACACACTGCTAAAGCAAAACTTGAGTAGTTTAAGACCCCTTTCACACTGAGCTGCCGCTTTACCGTCGTTTTAGCGGCGCTATTCAACCTCTAGCGGGGCGATTTTAACCCCTGCTAGCGGACGAAAAGGGGTTAAATCCACCCGCAAAACGCAGCTGCAGCGGCGCTTTGCCGGCAGTATAGTAGCACTGCCCAATTGTTTTCAATGGGCAGGTGTGCTTTAGGAGTGGCGAGTTCACTGCTCCTAATGCGCTCTAAAGAAGCTGCTGGCAGGACATTTTTTGAAGCCCTGCCAGCGTACCGCTGAATGGAGCCGCTGTTTCAGGGCGCTTTGCAGGCGCTATTTTTAACGCTATAGCACCTGCAAAGCTCCTCAGTGTGAAAGGGGTCTAAGGGAAAACATGTAAATATGTTGGAATGACCTAGTCAAAGCCCAGACCTCAATCCAATAGAAAATCTGTGGTCAGACTTAAAGATTGCTGTTAACAAGCACAAACCATCCAACCTGAAGGAGCTGGAGCAGTTTTGCAAGGAGGAATGGGCAAAAATCTCAGTGGTAAGATGTGGCAAGCTCATAGAGACTTATCCAAAGCGACTTGGAGCTGTGATAGCCGCAAAAGGTGGATCTACAAAGTATTGACTTTAGGGGGGTGAATAGTTATGCACATTAACTTTTTCTGTTATTTTGTCCTATTTGTTGTTTGCTTCACAAAAAAACATCTTCAAAGTTGTGGACATGTTCTGTAAATGAAATGATTCAAATCCTCAAACAATCCATGTTAATTCCAGGTTCTGAGTCAACAAAACATGAAAAATGGCAAGGGGGGTGAATACTTTTGCAAGGCACTGTATAACAGTAATAAAGGTGCGGCGCCTTCATTTAGCAACAGCAAATTAAAACACTTACGGTATTCCTATATTTAACGTGAGGCTGCTGCAATGACTAAATGTCTTCCCACATACAATGCAATCGGTAAAGAAAAAAAGTTGTGATAGCGCTGTCCAATAGTGAACAATCAATCAATTTTTCAATTAATTGAAAAAACAAAAAATGCTGGCTTCCATAAATATTGAGTAACAATAAACTCCTGTGCTATAAAATTACTATAAGAATTGATACATTGAATAAATACATAAACACATATTAGGTAAATAAATCTTTAAAATTAGGTAAAATTTTTATTTACCTAATATGTGCTTATGTATTTTTCTCGTCAAATTTGTTTACTTTTTTTTAAAAATAACAAAGATTGACAAATTGAGTACATATAAGGATGGTGGTAGAATATTCAAGTATTCAATAAGCAATAGAGCTAAACATATTGATTTATGAACAGGATGAGTATATAACAATGTACAAATGTAACGAGTAGAGCAACAAATAAACCAATAAAGTATTACATCGAAAGCATTATAAAATTCTCTTTTATTCTATTGGTTAATTTTGCAAGAGTAGTAATAAGGAGATTAATCTCATAGGTGTATGTTAAACTTTGTTTGGCGCTCTAATTAGAGTTTGAACATCTTCAATCCTGGGTCCCCAGACTCCCCACCTCAAGAAGACCCTGTTTTTGTAAAGGACAACCTCACCAGATCCACAGTGCCCTGTCCTAAATTGATAGATCTTCTAATAACTTAAATCCAGTGCCTGGCCTATAATTAAAATATCAGCTTTGGTTGGAGTTATGATTGAAGGATTCATTTTGGGGCTAATCCTCTTTGGAATTTATACAGGTTGTGTCCACTACAGTGGTCAATCCCATCTTCTTGATATACTAATGTTGTAAAGCGCTGCGCAAACTGTTGGCGCTATATAAACCCTGTATAATAATAATAATAATAATAATGCATTCTTTTTGTAAGTATTGTTTAACATTATCCACTTCGGAAGATTTTACCCCCTCCCTGACCAGAGCACTTTTTGCGATTCGGCATTGTCGCTTTAACTGACAATTGCGCGGCCGTGCAACGCTGTACCCAAACAAATATTACGTCCCTTTTTCCCACAAATAGAGCTTTCTTTTGGTGGTATTTGATCACCTCTGCGTTTTGTTTTTTTTTTGTGCGCTATAAACAAAATAAGAGCGACAATTTTGAAAAAAAAAACAATATTTTTTACTTTTTGCTATAATAAATATCCCCAAAAGTTTTTTAGGTTCAGTATGTTTTTATTATTTTTTTTTCACATTAAAGACAGAAAAGTACAAGAGCTAGATCAGGACCCAAACATAGGGTGTACCGATCCACAACATAAACGTGTAAACATTTATATAGTACAATTTTACATGCGTGAATGCGATTAGAAAAGATGTTAGTAACAAAAAAGGCTCAGATACAATGCAGGTTTTTATCATACTGTCTATACCTCTGGCCCAGAAGCCCCAATGAGATTCTGCTGCTCCAGAGGCCGAGGTGATAGATTTTCCATATGTACCCTCAGAACCGGGGTTGATAGTACTTTCGAGTTTCTTGGCTGCCTAGATTATATATGCTGGCAGCTACAAATATATTTGGCACATAAAGTGATTATCGAAAAAAGAAAAGATATAGGGATAGAGGCGTTAAAAGAATAATAGACAGAAGAAAAGGGGTGATAAGAAAAGGGGGAACCCCGAGAGGGGAGTAAGTAGGGGGGGAGGGGGTGTAGAGGCAGCGGACCACACCTACCTGTTTGTGTAATAATGACACAAAGGTTAAGAGGGGAATTAGGAGAACTCAGTTTCTTAAGTTGTATTTACTGGTGAAAGTCTATTCCTTAATTTGTCTGAAGTAGAGTAATGCCTCCAGATACTCCAGATGAACGAAAACTTTGCTTCTTTTTCTATGGATTTAGCCTGCATCTCCTCCATGAGCATAATATCATTTATTTCAGCCACCATTTCCATGAGGGATGGAGGAGAGGCAGTTTTCCAGTGTCTAGGAATTAGTTCTCTCGCCGCGCTCAGAAAATATTTGAGCAGTCTGTGTTTTTGGGATTTGAGGGTCCCGGGAAGAACGGAGAGAAGTGCTATGATGGGGGAAGGTGTGAGAGATTTGTCATAAATCTCATTGTATATTTGAAAAATTTGTGTCCAAAAAGGCCGAATCACATCACATTCCCACCAGATATGTTTATACGAGCCTGTTGCGGAGTTACATCTCCAGCAGACGTCGGATGCAGATGGGAACATAGTCCTGAGAGTAGTTGGGACCCGGTACCACCTTGATAGTAATTTATAGTTTTTTTCCTGAGTGTAACTCGAGACAGATAATTTATGGGTAAAAAGAAAGGCTTTGCCCCATTCCGCCTCTGTTATGTCTTTTCCCAGCTCCTCCGACCATGCAGTGGTGTATTTAGGAAGGTTGTTATGAGTGTAGTCTATTGACATCCTATACACCAGTGATAGAGTGTGGCGAGGCGTCTCTGTGTAAGTGATTAGTTGTTCGAATCCAGTCAGGGGCCTGTGTATGAGATTGGAGGCATGAAGTTTCTTGGAGTAGGAGGTTAAGTATAAATGAGTAAGCCATGTCACCTTAGAGGCAGCTGTACTATGGGGAGTCACGAAGGTACCTGTCTCCGAATCTACAAATTGTTGTGCTGTAGGCCAGGGATCTCTCAAGTAACCTCCCAGATTGTGTACAAGGCTACCTTCTGGGAGAGCTGGATTATCGAATAAGGGAGTGAGGGGACTCGGCTCAGTAGACAGTGAGTATGTCTCTCTTTTCCGGTACCATACCGTCAAGGCGTCTCTGGTAAGGGGGGATAGGCTTGTGATGGATTTATAGGTTTTGTCGGATCCCCAGAGAAGTGCCCTGAGGTCGTCCGATGACATATCCTGTTCTATCAAAGTTGATGCTTTGATCAGAGGACGAGGGAACCACTCCAGAACTCGAGAGATTACAGCTGAGCTATGGTATACCTCAAAGTCGGGCAGACCAACTCCTCCTTTATGAATAGGGGCACATAGAAGTTTGTGTTTCAGTCTGAGGTGGCTCTCTCCCCATACAAAGCGAATTGCCATAGTACGGAGGGCACGAAAAAAAGCTGATGGGAGAGCAATTGGAAGAGCTTGAAATAAATATAGTAATTTTGGAAGTATGTCCATTTTCAATGTACTCATACGTCCAAACCATGACATTATTATTATTATACAGGATTTATATAGCACCAACAGTTTGCGCAGCGCTTTACAACATGGGGGCAGACAGTACACTTATAATACAAATCAATACAGGAGGGATCAGAGGGCCCTGCTCGTTAGAGCTTACAATCTAAAAAATTGATAGGTCTTTGCGTTCCTCAGAGAGGCGTCGCAGCTTAGTTAAAAGAGGGCTGAAATTTAGGGCATAGATGTCTGATGTACATCTAGGGATAGCAGTACCCAGATATGAAATGGAGCGCGTCTGCCATTGGAATGGGAAGTTGGCCTTAAGAGATGTCAAAGTATTTTGAGTTAGTGAAAGGTTCAGTTCTTCTGTTTTGGAGACATTTCATTTGTAGTTGCTAAAGTGGCCGAACCTATTAATTTCAGCTAGTAATGAGGGGAGGCTAATATAGGGTTGGGTCACATAAAGAAGTAAGTCATCTGCGTATAAAGAAAGTTTACAGTGGGAGGAGGGGGTCTGGATGCCATGTATATTTGGATTTAGCCGAATGGCTTGAGCTAAATGTTCAATCACTAAGGCAAACAATAAAGGGGAAAGTGGACAGCCCTGCCTTGTACCATTGGTAATTGAAAACTTGTCCGATTGTGTACCGTTCGTCAAGACAGTGGCTGTCGGGTTTGAGTAGAGAGACATGATACGTGCTAACATTCTAGGGCCTAATCCTATCTGGGAAAGGGTGGATTGAAGAAAGGACCAGTTTACCCTATCAAAAGCTTTCTCTGCGTCGCAAGAAAGAAGACAAGTTGGAGTGTGGGTGCGGTGAGCATATGCTATTAGATGCATGGTTTTGGTGGTGTTGTCCCTAGCTTTACGGCCAGGGACAAAACCCACTTGATCTCTATGTATAATGTTGGGTAGTAATGGTGATATTCGGTTGGCAAGAATCTTGGCGAAAAGTTTCAAGTCAATATTTAATAGGGATATTGGTCTGTAATTAGAGCATGCGGAGGGTTCTTTGTCCGGTTTCGGGATTACTACAATTTGGGCTTGGAGAAGGGTTGCAGAGGGGGATACATTTCCATCTATCGCTGAGAACGCTTTTGCTAGGAGAGGTGATAATAACAGTGGGAATGTCTTATAAAAACGCGGGGAGAACCCATCTGGACCAGGGCTTTTGCCAGGTTTGAGATTTTTTATGGCCTGTATAAAATCTGTGTCAGAAAGAGCAGATTCCATTTCCTCCGAATCGGAAGAAGGGATGGTGGGGAGGGCTGTTTCTAGGATGTACGAGGGTTTAGTCCTGTGGGGGCGCACCTCCATGAGGTTTAAAGGTCGGTGTTTGTGGGGGAAGATTGTAAAGAAAGGCATAGTATAGGCGGAATTCCTCCGCTATCGCTGAGTTATTCAGTAATTTCCCTTTGGTAGGTGAATTAATAAAGGGAATAGGTTTCCTGAGTTGACGAGGGTGCAATGTGTTTGCTAGGTGCTTACCGCATTTATTAGCTTGGGAGTAATAAACAAAGCGTCCCTTATTTTTTGCTGTCAGGGAGTGTTCCGCAAAAATTCGCAGGAGGTCTCTCCTGGCATTAGTCAGGTCCAAATGGGTGGCCATGTCAGGGTTTCGTTTATGTGAATCTTCCAACGCATTGATGGAAGCGAGGAGGCGTGCAATGTCTACCGTACGTTCACGTTTTTTTTTTTTTTTTTTTGTTTTTATCCACATCAGTGTTCGTTTTCGGGGGTAAAAGTTTCACCTTAACGGTTCAATACTTTCCCGACTCGTTACTCACATCATGGTGGCTTTTAATCTCTTTTTTTTTTTTTTTTTTTTTTTCCCCCTCCTTCCTTTTCGATATTACAAATCTCTTTTATAACTATCTATTTATTGGTAGCATCAAACTGATCTATCTAATTTTTAAACCTAAATCTAAGCTTAAACCCCATTTAAACCCCCCTAATCAGACCCCCTACCCTTCCCCTCCCTCCCCCTGCCTCGGCCCACTCCTTCACAAAGACTTATATTTCTTTCTCCGTACTCCATCATGTTAATTGAATCCCCCTCCCACAATGGACACCACTTCTGCTGCCTATTCTTCAATCCTTCTCGCTGGGTTCCCCCAGCAAGCTCTATTCAATTCTCAAGACCTCTAGTACCCTTGGTGAGCTTTTAAATTTTTGCCACTTCTTCCATTTTTCCTCAAACTCTTCCAATTCCGCTTCCTCAGTACACCCCAAATACTCTAAATTCTGGGTTTCGTTTATTTTGTCGTACCATTCTTGTATTGTTGGACCTTGTTTCTCCTGCCAATGGCTTACAAACAAACTCTTAGCTGCGTTCAACATTTGAGGGACTAGTGTTCTCAGATATGATTCAGTAGACATTCTGAAGCCGTGGAACAGACATGCCCATGGGTCATCCGGCACAGCTATTTGGGTTATCTCACCAGTGATTTTCCTAATATCATCCCAAAATTCCCTTATCCTTGTGCAATGCCACCAAACGTGTGCCGTTGTGCCCAATTCCATACATCCCCTCCAGCATAGTTGTGAAATTTCGTTCTGGTATTTAGAAACTCTATCTGGGGTGAGATACTATCTTGACAAGCATTTGTAATTTAGCTCAGACATTTTATAGTTTACCGAAGTACTATGGACTCGTTTCAATAGGGTTGTAACCTCATCTTCTTTAAGTTTTGATTTGAGTTCTGATTCCCATTTTTTGATGTATGCTGGAATGTCTGTTCCCTTCAGGTCCACTAGTATCCTATAGGTTTTTGAAATCCCCTTCTTCCCATCTTGACCAACACAGAGCTTCTCAAACGGTTTGAGGTTTTCCATCATTCTAATTGGTTGGGGGAGCGTTTCGATAAAGTTTTTTAACTGACTATATCGCCACCTGTTAAGGGTCAGAAGGTCACTTCTACTTTTCAGGTCCTGGAATGAACATATTTTACCTTGCTGCATAACATCCTTTAGCTGAGCTCCTCCTTGCAGTATCCATCTCCCACTAAGATTCTCCATTCCCGGTGCAAAAAACTCGGTGTCTCTCAGAGGGATCAAAGGAGAGTTGTACTCCCATTTTTCCCTCCTGTGCAAATTATCCCATACTTTCAGAGTATGTCTAGTGATACTGTGTGCCTCAAAACATAGTTTCCTATAATGTGAAGGTATCCAAATGACTTTACTTAACTCTACTTTGCTAATTGTATTTTCCATTTTTACCCACCTCTTCTCGTTGTTTCCTTTTGCCCAGTCTATAATTCTAGATAAAGTGATAGCTTCGTGATATAATCTAATGTCTGGTGCTCCCCACCCCCCTTTCTCTTTATCCCTTGCCAAAGTGTCATAACTTATACGTGACTTTTTTCCCCTCCAAATAAATTTAATAATAAGAGAATGCAGTTTTTTGAGATATACTTGTGGAAGCGGAATTGGTAACATCTGCATTTTAAATAGAATCTTTGGTAGGATTGCCATTTTAATAATATTGATTCTTCCCCCCCATGACAACTGTCCTCTTGTGATTCTATTCAACTCCTTCTTGATCTCGTTTAGGAGGGGAATGAAGTTAGCCTGAAACAGTGACTCTCTATTCCCTGTTATTTTTACCCCGAGATAATTTATCTCCTTTTTTCCCCATAAAAATGGGAATTCTTTGTGGACTATATGATCTTTTTTGTCAGTCTTGATTTCTAATATTTCAGATTTGATTGGATTAATCTTAAAGTTTGATATTTCTCCGTAATCTTTCAGAGTTTTTAGCAGGTTAGGAAGAGTTATTCTAGGTCTAGTAATATACAACAAAATGTCATCTGCAAAAGCAGCCAGTTTGTGTTCTTCCTCACCGTCCGAAACCCCCGAAATATCCGGGTTGAGCCTTATCCGTTCGAGCAAAGGCTCAAGCGTCAGCACAAACAAAAGAGGGGACAGTGGGCAGCCCTGTCTTGTTCCGTTTGACATTTTAAATGATTCTGACAGCGCTCCATTGACCTTGACCTTTGCTGAGGGACGTGTGTACAGTGCCTTTATCCTTCTAATCATAATTGGTCCGAATCCTATTTCCTCCAGCGCACTGAACATGAAACCCCAGTCTACCCTGTCAAAAGCTTTCTCAGCGTCCACTGACAGGAGTAGACCTGGGGCTCCGCTGTCTCTCATTTTTTGAATTACCATAAGTGTTCTGATCCCATTGTCCCGTCCCTCCCTACCCGGAATAAATCCCGCTTGGTCTGGGTGTATCATATTATTTAGAATATGCTTCACTCTCCCTGCTAGTATTTTCGCAAACAGTTTCGTGTCTGCGTTTAGGAGCGCTATTGGCCTATAGCTGGAACAGAGAGTACTGTCCTTGCCCTCCTTCAAAATAATGGCAATAATTGCTTCTGACGCTTCTTTTCCCATCTCCCACTTCGTGCCTATCCCGTTCATATACGTACAGAGTTTAGGAATTAGGAGATCTTGGAACCTCTTGTAGTATAATACTGAGAAACCATCAGGCCCGGGACTTTTCCCTACAGACGTCTCCCTCAGAGTTTTTTTGATTTCCTCTTCCGTGATGGGACCCTCAAGTAGATTATATGTATCTTCTTCTATTTTCCTTAAACCGAGTTCCTGAAAGAAAACTTTAGTTCTTTCCCTTTTTTTTTCTATCTCTCTTTTTGAGGTAGTACTGTTGATCGAATACAGTCCCTCATAGTACTTTTGGAAAACTTTGGCAATTTCTCCTGTTTTATATTTTACCTCCCCTTCTAGAGTCCTGATTTTCTCAATATAATTATTGGACTTCCTTTTTTTTAGGATCTTTGCTAGGTACTTCCCCGGTTTATTACCTCCCACATATCTCTCTTTCTTTAATAAATTGTACGTTTCTCGCGTGTCTTGTTCTATTAGGGTTCTCATGGCCTCTCTTTTGTTGTGGAGTCTAAGGAGCACCTTCTTCCCCCCCTCTTTTTTATGGATCTGTTCAAGTTCCTCTATTTCCCTCATGATTACAAGTTTATCTTCCCTTCTCTTTCTCTTCTTTTCCGCACCTGCCTTAATCAGGATCCCCCTAATATAGGCTTTATGGGCCTCCCATATCATTGACTCTGAAACTTCAGCTGTTTCATTAGTTTTAAAATAAAACTCTAGTTCCCTCAACACCAAGTCCCGTATCTCTTTATCATTTATTAGTTCTTCATTTATCTTCCAACAAAAGCTCTTATTATGGGTCTGTTTCATGTTTACCGTCAAATCTACAGGCGCGTGGTCAGAGAAAGTCACCACCCCTATCTCTGAACTAACGATCTCCTCCAACTGGGAATGCTCAATCAAAAAGAAGTCCAATCTAGAATAAGTCCCATGTACAGGGGAGTAGAACGTATAATCTCTACTATCGACATGTTGCATCCTCCACACATCCACCATTTGGCACTGGTGCATTTTCTTTCTCACTCTACTGACCCAGACCGAACTTGCCCCCTGCACATGGGACGATTTATCCTTCTCTGGCTCTAAACATAGATTAAAGTCCCCAGCCATTATAGCTAGTCCTTCCTTAAATTCGGTAAATTCTGACAACCTCCTGATCATAAAGTTATGTGGATTTTTGTTTGGGCCGTAAATGTTTGCCAGTGAACATTCAACGCCATTGAGTTTCCCTTTTAGGAACAAAAACCGACCTTCTGGGTCAGTCCTTCTCTCATGTAATTCGAACCTTACTCCATTGGCAAACCCAATGGCTACTCCTTTTGCGCGTGGTGTGGATGAGTCACCATAGAACCAAACTGGAAAATCCTTGGAGAAGATTTTTTGGTTCCTCTCCAGGAGAAAATGAGTCTCCTGAAGAAAAACCACGTCAGCCCCCCGGAATCTCAGTTCCTGCAGAATATTGATACACTTCACCCTTGCGTTCAGACCTCGTACATTATATGAGATTATTTTAATATTGCTCATCTATCCTACAGAAGTTCTTTCCTAATCCCTGCAGCAGAGTGGTGTCCGGGGGATTCAAGATTCAAAATTAGTCGCTGTGCTTTCCTACCTGCCCTCCACTCCTTCCAATTCCCCCAACCCTTTCCCTCCCCCTCCCTCCCACCTCTCCCCAAACCCACCCCGCTCCCCCTTCCCTCCCCTTCACCCATGGGGATATTAGGCCCTCTCGTGGCCCAAAAAAAAAACCGTGGCTCCTCCATCTCCACCCGTCCCTTCGGTTCTACCCCTGAGGTTGAGATCGGACTGGGCCGCCCCTTTCACAATGCTCCCCCTAATATTGGGGGGTGCCCAGGCCTGGTTAGTCCCCCCCCCCCCCATCCCCCCGCCCCCCCACCCCCCCCATCCCCCACACACCCCCAGATCTTAGTTTAACCCTGTTTGACTAGGTCTTATAACTGATCTTTTACGGTTTTCTCGTTTTAAATATTGGCTTCCAAGCCTGCTGTATCCCATGAACCTCTACGTCCCCAGTTTTAACCCACCACCCCGGTATTTCAACCAGAGGAACCTCTAATCGATCGCAAAATTTAGCTGTTTCTTCTGGGAATCTTAGAGTGGCCGATCTGCCATCTTTACGACCAATAAGGCAGGCTGGGAACCCCCATGAATAATGGACATCATGAGCGTTTAACTGTTCAAGGAGTGGTTTTAGTATTCTTCTCCTAGCTAGTGTCTCTGCTGCCAGGTCCGGGAATATCTGCAACTTTGTCTCGCCGTACTTCACTGGGTAGTTCTTTTTCAGATTTTCCTTGACTTTCTCTTTGTCGCTGTACTTGTGGAATCTTGCGATGACATCTCTTGGGACCTCACCCTTTATTTCTGCCGGTTTTCTTATCCTATGTATTCTCTCAAATTTTATTTTTTTCACATTCTCCGGGGTATACACCATTCTCCCAAATATATCGTCCATCACTCCTTGAAGGTCTTCGGTTCCCCCTTGTGGTTCCGGCAAGCCCCTGATCCGTAAATTCTTCCTTCTACTTCTATTTTCCTGGTCTTCCGCTCTGTAACGTAGATTCCTCTGTTCTCTTTGTAGCTCTTCCATCTGGGATTTAAGTTCCTTTATCTCTTCATTTTGTTTGTCCATCTTTGTTTCTGCTTCTTCCACTCTTTGCAACATATGATTCATCTCTTCTCGGAGAGAGCCTATTTCCCCCTTTATAGTTACTTCCAGTTTGGCAAACATTTCCGCCATTTCACTTTTAGTGGGGAGTAGTTTTTTTTGCTGGGGTTCCATTGTTGCCTCTTCAGTTATTCCGCTGCTCCCCATGAGGGTGTCTGCCTCCACCGTCTGTCTTCTTGTCCCTATCCTAGGGGTGCATTCAGGTGTATTGATTTTGGATTCTTTTTGTTTGCCTGGACTATTCTTGCCGGAATCCTGCACCATGTACTTTCTGATGGTTCCCGGGCTTGCACTTGTCCTGGGTGGGTTAGCTGTATTAGCAGACGATCCTTTCGTGGTTTTACCTTTCATTTCTTTCCTAGTACTGCTCTTGAGTCAGGCTTTTTTGTTCCAGCCGCCTGCCCTGTTCCAAGGGCTCACTTCTAGGACCCAAGGAGCTCCTGCTTCCTTTAACAGGACTGGCCCAGACTTGTGATATCTATCAGAAGAGGGCTCCTGAGTCTCTAGACGAACGTCTCCATCGACTAAATTGGCTACCAGGACAATTTATTTGACTTAATTACTGCTGCTTGGTGACTAAACAGCCCACTGGCTCCCCTCTGTATAATTAGGGCCGTCTTATCCGGGTGGTTCAGCACTCTGACAAATTAATTTTTGTAACTATCCCCCTTTTTTTTTTTTTTTTTACCCTGTAGCCCTGGTCCGGCCGGACAGGGTAGTAAATCCCGTCCCCCCAGCAGGGTACCCCCTCCCAAGCGTTCAGTCCTTCTGCTCTCACAGGGGCGTTGACCTCCTCCCCTAAGCTATATATTAGCAGTGCGGGATGAAAAATATGTTGATAACACGAAACCGCCCTTTAACTTGGAATGAGTGTTTATACAACCAAATCCCCAATTATACTCTATGCATAGATATGTAACACAGGTGTTCCTTGGTGTGTGGTCAGACAGATTTTCCTCTATGCCCAACTTGAGTTACAACAATCCTCTTTTTTTTTTTTTTTTTTTTTGTCCTTTTATGTGGATAGAGCTAATCCTCTTTCCTCTAGGCCCAAAGATGTTATATTATATGCGGACATGAGGTGCAGGTTTTGATATAACTTCTTTCCCTCTGGGGGCAGAGCCTCTAGAACGCAACCATTAGACCAAATTTATACGGTGTTTAACAGTGTTAACTGTATTATAGAGTACATCATCTTCACCAGAATATGCAGTCCACACTTTAAGACCAGGAAGACAAACTAAAAATAAAGTATAAAACTACTTGCCCGTCTTCTTCTTTCACCGTTCTATTCTGGTGGCTGTTAATTTTTCCTTTGTTACCTTCGATTGTCCCCCTTACTGGGATAAAACTGGGGTTAACAGCACTTACCCCTTCCTGCAGTTTCCAGGCTCTCTCCAGGCTCTTTCCTTTAGTATTTGTTTTTTAATTTAAGTTTTAGTTTGAGTTTTATTTTTTCCTGTTTTGGTGGTTTTTTTTTTTTTGGGAATCCGATCTTTTTTACCTTAGCCCGGGGCCCCCCACACTGAGGGCAGCGTCTTTCTCTGTCTGGTTTTAGGAGAGGCAGCCAGGGGACGGGCGCACTCAGCTCCCTGCCACTTTCGATCCCTTTAGTCAGCTGTGCAGCGTCTTCGTAGCGACGGCGTTCCTGTGTAAACAGAGGGTGAACGAAAAGGCAGCGAAGGCTGGAGCTGGAGCAGGCTACGGCGGTGCAGACAATGCGGGCAGACGGCCAGAAAATCAGCTCCCCCATGGGGAGATACAGCGGGGCAGGGGGGGGGGGCAGACGAGCAGCAGAGCGGCAGTACGTTCACGTTTTAGTCTGGAACCGTGTTGGAAAAATTTGCCCCTGAGGACACATTTAAGTGCTTCCCATTGTATAAGTGGGTTGGTATCGTCATGTGCGTGGTCTGTGACAAAGTTTTTAATGGTCTGAATGATGTCCTGTACGCACACTGAGTCAAATAATAGGTTATCGTTAAGTCTCCAGGAGGTTCTGGCTTTACCAGACGGGATCCTCCCTAAGCTCAGGTGAATAGGGGCATGGTCAGACCAAAGAGTAAGGCCTATAGAAGTTTCCGGGTTATAATCCAGTAATGTTTGTGAGCTAAAAATATAGTCCAACCTACTGTAAGAGGTGTGTGCTGGGGAATAGTATGTATAGTCCCTGGCAGAGGGGTGAAGGATCCTCCACACGTCCACCAAGGAGAGCTCCGCAAGGATTGTTCGGATTTTGGTCAGAGAAGCTGGGGAAACAGAGGACTTACCGGTTGAAGTATCAAGACGGGGTATCAAGGCAGTATTGAGGTCTCCTCCCAGGATCAAGTTGATCGCGCTGAAACGTTTTAGCCGTGATGTAACCGAGGAGAGAAATTGCGATTGGTCCTGATTGGGAGAATATATGTTAATAACTGTGTATATCACATTCAAATATGATAATTTGAGGAAAACATATCTCCCATGTGGATCTATATAAGAGTCTAACACATCTGGTGTGAACGTGGCATGGAATGCAATAGAAACCCCTTTGGACTTAGCTTTTGGGTTAGTACTGTGGAACCAGGTGGGATATTGCCTATGTAGGAATTTCGGGATTGTGTCAGACCTAAAATGGGTCTCTTGAAGAAGTAGAATTTGCGTACGCAGTTTATGAAAGTGGTACAAAATTTGACGTCTCTTCTCCAGGGTATTGAGGCCCCTACAATTCAAAGAGGAGACTTTCAGGGAGGGTAGTGCTGCCATAAAAGGGGAATTTTAGTTGAAGTATCAGGATGGAAAGGAGTGAGGTCTGCTGCCCCAGAACATGGGAGGGAGGGAGGGAGAAGAGGAGGGGAGGTCGCCATCCAGTGGCGAACGTAGGGAGCAGAAAAGAGAAGAGAAAAAAGAAAGAGAGAAAAAGAAAAAGGGGTTAGAGGAGACGGAGGTGAGAGGAGAAGAAAAGGAATAAGGCCAATAAGGCCTACCTAACTATAGTGTTGTAACCAACAAGTCAGCAAAGCCCGCTAGGGGTGCTGATAAAACCTATGAGGGGGTACGTGTCTGCGCACAGAGGAGCCCGCACACACCGGGCAACAAAAAACAATTTGTAATTTAACTTAGTAGCTCAGGGTCCCCCACTGCTACACATATTCTATGTAACTAACTTCTTGTGGGCCATCCCAGGGGGAAAACCCGGGGAAGTCCCTTGTCTAATGACCGCAGTGAGGGTCTATTGCTTAACTGTAGACAAGTCAAGTATATCCAGCAATTAACAAGAGGAGGGGGGGGGGGGGAGGATAAGGGGAGTTAGTGCCGACAGGCATAACCATTATGCAGAAACCTAACACATTACTATAGTGCAAATTAGAGTGGTATAAAATCTGTCAGTGCAAACAATAGTGCAAAAATAATATATCAATTTAAAGTCCCAACATAACTAGGAACCAGGGGCGACATCACTGGTTGGAAACCTGTGGTAAAAAAAAGTGGTTAATCAAGAAGTGGAGAGAAGGGAGTCAGCCAGCAGTTGTCTTGGAAGCTTCAGCTTTTGAACATTTGTTCTTCTTGGATTTTTTCTGCCAGCCCGTATTGGTTTGGAATCCAGGAGTTGCTGGGTGAAGTGGCCAGTCTGGTAACGGGATCTGAGGTAGCTCAAATGTTCCAAGGAACTTTGGTAAATCTCCCAGTGTGCGAAATATTGCTGATTTCCCATCATGGGATGCAGACAGGTTAAACGGGAAGCCCCAGCGATATTTAATGTGTTTTGCCTGAAGAGCTCCAGTAAGGGGCTTCAGAGCTCGACGCATATCCAGGGTCAGCTTAGATATATCTGGAAGCAAAGTTACTTGAGTGTCATTAAAAAGGATGGATTCTTGGGTACGTGCAGCTTGCATAATGGCGTCTTTGACCGCGTAGAAATGTACTCTACAGATAACGTCTCTGGGGTGTTCCAGATTAGGATTTTTAGGGCCCAGAGCTCTGTGCACCCGATCCAGTTCCAGAGGGGCATCCTTATCTTTTCGCAGCAGCTCATTGAAAATGGCTATAATCGCAGGGGCCAGGTCTTTGGTTTCCACGGATTCAGGAAGGCCGCGAATGCGTATGTTGTTACGTCTGGCTCTATTTTCTTGGTCATCCTGGTGATATATTAATTGTTGTATTTGCAGGGTGTGCTCATGCAGAATGGATTTGTGGGTTTGCAGGGTGGAAACAGTCTCTTCTACACTGTGCTCAACTTCTTCCAGCCTGTTAGTGACATCTCTGCGCAGCTCTGCTATTTCCTGCTTATATGAGCGTTCCATTCTCTGTACACAGGCTTCAAAATCATGTTTGTTTGGGAGGGCCTTGATGTAGGCCTCCATATCCCAGCTAGTGAATGATCTGTGGGAATCTGGGGAGTGACAAGCCGATCGGACTGACTCATTCTCTGAGTCTGCAGGGGATCTGGCACACTGTCTGTTTCTGGTGTGAGGTGTGGAGCGCTGTGAAGCAGCTCCCTGTAAGCCTGTGTGTGAGCCCGAGGAACGGGTCGGCGCCATCTTGGATGAGGGGGGGCGCGCTGTTTAGAGCCCAGTCGGGTGAAGAATCTGTCTATATCCCCCTCTTTTTGTGGATCAGGGGTGTGCTGGGTGTCTCCCCCACCTCTCCTCCCCATTACCGACCTGTCGGCTAAAGTTGTGAAGCGGTACGAGCTTCGGAACGTCCGGTGTGTGCGGGAGCTCCAGCAGGACACGTCTGCTCACTCCATGCGCTAGGCCACGCCCCCCCAAACGTTTTTAAAAAACAATTTTCTTCATCAGTTTAGGCCAATATGCATTCTCCTAAATATTTTTGGTAAAAAAAATTGCAATAAGCGTATATTGATTGGTTTGCGCAAAAGTTATAGGGGCTTCAAACTATGGGGGTTATTTACAAAAGGCAAATCCAATTTGTGAGTGCACTGAAAGTCGCTGTAGATCGGAGGGGAAGACCTGAAATGAGGGGAACCATCTGCTGATTTTATCCTCCAATCATGTGCAAGCTAAAATTATGTTTTTTATTTTCCTTGCATGTCCCCCTCACTTGTAGTGCAAAGTGGATTTGCCTTCTGTAAATAACCCCCTATGGGAAAGATTGGTGGTGATCTGCGATTTTTAGTGGGACTGCGACATTGCGACAGACAGATCGGAGACTTTTGACACTTTTTTGGGATCATTGGCATTTATACAGCAATCAGTGCTATAAAAATGCACTGATTACGGTGTAAATGTCACTGGTAGGCAAGGGGTTAACACTAGGGGGTGAGCAAGGGGTTAAATGTGTGTTCCTTCAGAATGTTCTAACTGTGTGGGGATTGGAGTGAGTAGGAGAGGAGCAATATCGTTTTTCCCACTTAGTAAGAAGAAACAATATGGCCCCTCTCCTCTGATAGCACATGGATTTGTGTGTTTACACGCACAAATCCCCCTGCTGGTGCTCGTGCATGTGATCGCACGTGGCTGGCAGAGATCGTGCCTGCTGGCCACGTGCATCAGGTCCCCCGCTGTGCAGCCGGCGCGCGCGCCCTCTGGTGGCTGAAAATGGGTAGGACATACCCATACGGGATTTCACCCAGGAGAGCCATTGTGCCGCAGTATATCTGCGTGACACAGTCGGCAAGTGGTTATATGTGGTTCTTAAAAAGATTATGACTTAATTTATATGCCTTCTGCTTTGGTACGTATTGTGGTTCATACCAGGGGTCTCCAATTTTTCTGTCCTTCAGATGTTTATTTTCTTTGGGGGGTGGCTGGCTGTGGTCAGTGGGAGTATAAAATGTCCTGACGTCCGTGGGACAACCCCACCTTTCGTATTAGGGAAAGCAATAGTTCTCCATCGTTGGTGTCAGTGGAAGGAACAGTGCCACATCGTTTGTGTCAGTGGGAGGAAAAGTGCCCCATCTTTGTATCAGTGGGAGGAATCGGATCTCTTCTTTGGTATTAGTAGGAGAAGTACTTTCCCATCTTTAGTGTCAGTGAAAGGAATACGCCCCATCGGTGGTGTCATTTTTGGTGTCAGTAGGATAAATAGTGCTTGTATCAGTGGAAGGAATAGTGCCCCAAGAGCCAGATAAAAGCAAGCAAAGTGCCACATCTGGCCCTTGGGCTGGAGTTTGGAGTCCACTGGTTTAGAAGATGGAACTCCATGGATTCATTCATTGGAGACCACTGGTTTACAAGACCCCATGGATTCATAGAATGTGATTTGGGCATTTTCCCTGGGGCAGTAATCTGGGCATATTTCTGATGGCTCTAATGTGGGCATGTTGGTGTCATGGCAGAAATTATCTCTGATTCTTGGTGTTAGTGTATGGAATAATGCTCCATCATCAGTGTCAGTGGAACAAACAGTGCCCTGTCATTGGTGTCAGTGGAAGGAATAGTGCCCCAAGAGCCAGATAAAAGCAAGCAAAGGGCCATATCTGGCCCTTGGGCTGGAGTTTGCAGTCCACTGGTTTAGAAGATGGAACTCCATGGATTCATAGAATGTGATTTGAGCATTTTCTCTGTGGCAGTAATCTGGGCATATTTCAGGTGGCACAGTGGGGCAAAAAGTATTTAGTCAGCCACCAATTGTGCAAGTTCTCCCACTTAACAAGATGAGAGAGGCCTGTAATTGTCATCATAGGTATACCTCAACTATGAGAGACAAAATGTGGAAACAAATCCAGACAATCACATTGTCTGATTTTTGAAAGACTTTATTTGCAAATTATGGTGGAAAATAAGTATTTTGTCAATATCAAAAGTTCATCTCAATACTTTGTTGTATATCCTTTGTTGGCAATGACAGAGGTCAAACGCTTTCTGTAATGCCCCGTACACACGGTCGAACTTTGTTCGGACATTCCGTCAACAAAATCCTAGGATTTTTTCAGACGGATGTTGGCTCAAACTTGTCTTGCATACACACGGTCACACAAAGTTGTCGGAAAATCCGATTGTTCTGAACGTGGTGACGTAAAACACGTACGTCTGGACTATAAACGGGGCAGTGGCCAATAGCTTTCATCTCTTTATTTATTCTGAGCATGCGTGGCACTTTGTCCGTCGGATTTGTGTACACACGATCGGAATTTCCGACAACGGATATTGTTATTTGGTGTCCTTCGACCAAAGAGCTGTTGAAGGACACCAGAAACAAAATTGTAGACCTGCACCAGGCTGGGAAGACTGAATCTGCTATAGGCAAGCAGCTTGGTGCGAAGAAGCCAACTGTGGGAACAATAATTAGAAAATGGAAGACATACAAGACCACTGATAATCTCCCTCGATCTGGGGCTCCACGCAAGATCTTACCCCGTTGGGTCAAAATGATCACAAGAACGGTGAGCAAGAATCCCAGAACCACACGGGGTGACCTGATGAATGATCTGCAGAGAGCTGGGACCAACGTAACAAAGGCTACCATCAGTAACACACTACGCCGCCTTCCAAAGGACTTTTGAATAAAATAGAAGTGAAACTCATTCTTGACATTCCACGTATGACAAGCTATTTGTTCTCAAGCAGGATGCGTGTGTTTGTGTTTAAAGAATGCACGTAGGTGTTTTGTAGAATCCCACTTGCTCAAATCTTTCACCTGACCCTGGGCCATAGATCCATGATATATCAACTGGTTTTGCATAAATAGTATCGGAAAGCTAGGGGCAGCCCCTACTATGCCCCAAGAAGGAGGAGGAATGGACTGTCTCTGTTTCCATTCCTTTTCCACATCAGCTTGTTTTGCATAAAGTTATTTTCCTATATATGTGGTTTCTACAGTATTAAAGTGGAAGTAAACTTCCATCTTTTGCTTCTACCTATAGGTAAGCCTCTGACAGTGATGGCGGACCTTGGCACCACAGATTTTTTAAAACTACATTTTCCATGATTCTCAACTACACTGAAGAGTGCATGAGCATCATGGGAAATGTAGTTTCAAAACATCTGGGGTGCCAAGGTTCGCCATCACTGGCCTATAATAAGGCTTACCTATAGGTAGTATAAATATACAGCCTCACCTGTGGCCAATACAGCGTGGCCTGTGCCCAATACAGCCTCAGCTGTGCCCAATACAGCCTTGCCTGTGCCCAATATAGCCTCACCTGTGCCCAATGCAGCATGACCAGTGCCCAATACAGCATGGCCTGTGCCCAATGCAGCCTCACCTGTGCACACCTGTACCCAATGCAGCGTGACCTGTGTCCAATGCAGCCTCACCTGTGCCAAATGTGGCCTGCCTGTTCCCAATGCAGCGTGTCCTGCCTGTGCCCAATGCAGCATGTCCAGTGTCCAATACAGCCTCACCTGTGCCCAATACAGCCTCACCTGTGCCCAATGCAGCATGACCTGTGCCCAATGCAGCATGACCCGTGCCCAATGCAGCCTCATCTGTGCAGAGGAAGAGTCGAACTGTCCGTTTTAGCAGAAAGCGGGATTGTCCGCTGTAATAGCTTTCACTTGAATTTCCTGTGTTCCCGGGGCTCACCGTCACATAGCCCCACCTCTTGGCCCAACGCCTTCGATGACGTCACATGTCCCGCATTGGACCAGTGTTCTGTCTATCAAAGGTGCCGGGCCAAGAGGTGGGCTATGTGACGGTGAGCCCCGGGAACACGGGAAGTTCTAATGAAAGCTGTTACAGTGGACAATCCTGCTCTCTGCTGATACGGACAGCTCGCCTCTTCCTCTCTCTTCCCCTGGCTGGGAGACTAGGCCGGCGGTGCTCGCCCCCCCACTCTGAAGCAGCCCCACACTCGCCAACAGCCATTTTCCACTCGCAAAATGGGAGTAGAAAATTTGAGGGTTGGTATACACTATATTATTTTTTCTTTATTTGCTTTTTTATTTCCCCATGAAAGTTATCCTTTACTCATTTCCCTTGGGTCGCTGTCATATGACGTTGGGGACTTGAAGTGGCGAGATCTTCAGTTGGAGGCATCATTCACATATCTTTGTTTTCAGCAGGAGATTCCCTTCACAGTAAAAACAATCATAGTGGCTGTTTTGTTGCTTGATTGCCTTTACAGGCGGCGGGAGGGGACATCCCCCCCTCCTCGCCCTACTTGCGATCGGCAAGCCAGAGAATGAATTGGCCGGCAGCGGAAGTTTACCATAGAGCCAACTGAGGACCAGATGGTCCCTGGGCATCTCTATGACCCTTGGAGGCTGGAAGCGACGTCATGATGTCACTTCAGGCGCCGGCAGATGTAAACACTGCCGTTTTTTTGTTGGAAAGTCTGAAATCGACTTTTTTTTTTTTATTGCAGGCTTTCCAGCATAGAGGAGAGATATGGAGACTTATAGACCCCACATCTCACAATAAAGAGGACCTGTCATGCCCTATTCCCATTACAAGGGGTGTTTACATTCCTTGTAATAGAAATAAAAGTAAAAAATTAAAGAAAGAGTGTAAAAATATTTAAAAAAATTAATAAAATAAACAATAGAAAAAAAAAAAAACGCCCCCGTCCTCGTGTTTTTGCATGCATAAGCGAACACATATGTTGGTTGCGCCCGCATATGTAAACGACATTCAAACCACACATGTGAGGTATCACCATGAACGTTAGAGCAATATTTCTAGCACTAGACCTCCTCCGTACCTCTAAACTGGTAACCTGTAAAACAAATTTAAAGCGTCACCTATGGAGATTTTTAGGAACCAAAATGTGGCGCTATTCCACGAGTGTGCGCAATTTTTCTGAAGCGTGACATGTTGGGTATCTATTTACTCTACATAACATCATCTTTCACATTATACAAAAAAATTTGGGTAAATATTGTTTTTTTTTTTTTAATTCACAAAAGTGTTTTTTTTCTAAATAAATACGCATTGGAAAAATTGCTGTGCAAATACTGTGTGACATAGAAAGTTGCAAAAAAAAGCCATTTTTTTCCCTAGGGTCTCTGCTAAAAAAAAAAAAAAAAAAAGTATGTATAATAATTTGGGGGTTCTGAGTAATTTTTCTAGCAAAAAAATGATGATTTTTACATGTAGGAGAGAAGTGTCAGAATTGGCCTGGGAGGCAAGGGGTTAACTGTGTCTTGTACTGGTTGATCCTCGAACACTCTCCATGATTCAAATGTTGTTTGTTCTACTATTGTCTTGTAGTAAAATATTGTGCAGTTTCCGAAGAATGAAATATGAAGACTTGCTGTGGACGCATTATTCCCGCAATCACATTATGAAATGACATTATTACGTGTGATAGGACAGATTATACAGAACTCCTGTACATCATACTATTGTTACGCAGTAAGCTTATTAGCCAATGATCTAATTAGATAAGTATATAAAGCGTACGTGCGGAATCTACGAATGCATAAATCTATGGAGGAATTTTTTTAATAGTTCCATGGTAGTCGGCTAACTATTATTTTTTTCTTTACTTTTAAATTAATATGTTCTTGTGAGGCAAAAACGAATCTAAACCCGGGGCGGTGTGTTGGGTCGGCTCCAAGAACACAAAGTAATTCCTGGTTCATTTAATAAGATTTAGTTGGAAAGACAACCCATGATACTGAGGAACGATTATACAGTACTGATAGATGGCACAACAGTTTTACAGATCTAAAGCTGCACAAACTCCACGTAATACATGTTTATACTGATTGTAAAAAGGTACTGCAAATATTTGTATCTGGACAAGTCTGAGCAATATGGAGGAAGAAATGAAATAAAATGTGTGCAGTACAGCGTCCACTGGTGTGGCGGTGATCAGGGATACTGGCCGGTGACAGTATTGAAAAAAAATTAAAACATTTTTATTACATTTTGTAAATATTTTTAAAATTTTTTAACTATATTTACATTTTTTTTTTTACATCCTGTTATCAGAGTAGTTCAGTGTCACCAAAGTGGCACTGTATTACTCTAGGGGTGATCAGGGCTTTTTTTTTGTTGCACTATTATTGCTTATAACAGTGATGATCACTAGTATAAGCAATAGTTTTATCTGTCATGAATGGCTTTCATTTATGACAGTTTGCTTACTATTGTGATCTGTGATTGGCTACAGCTAATCACATGGTACAGGGTGCTGTGATTGGCCCAGGTACTATGTGATAGCTGGGGGCCATCAGCTAATTGGCTACAGCTAATCACATGGTACAGGGTTCTGTGATTGGCCCAGGTACTATGTGATAGTTGGGGGCCATCAGCTAATTGGCTACAGCTAATCACATGGTACAGTGTGCTGTGATTGGCCCAGGTACCATGTGATAGCTGTGGGCCAATCACAGCATCACATTACTATTTAAAACAATCATAAATGAAAGCCACTCATGTTTTGTTGACATTCTAATTATGTAATCAACAGGGGCGTTGCTAGGTGGCAAAAAAGACAGGGGCTTAAGCCCAACGTCTGAGCCCAGCACCGGGGGTAGTACCTACCTTATGCGCACTGACCTACTTGACACTGACCTACACTGACCTACCTGACACACACTGACATACACTGACCTACCTGACCCACACTGACATACACTGACCTACCTGACCCACACTGACCTACCTGACCCACACTGACCTACCTGACCTACACTGACATTCACTGGCCTACACTGACCTACACTGACATTCACTGACCTACCTGAGACACACTGACCTACACTGACCTACCTGACACACACTAACCTACACTGATCTACCTGACATACACTGACCAACACTTACATTCACTGGCCTACACTGACCTACCTGACACACACTGATCTACACTGACCTACCTGACATACACTGACCTACCTGACCCACACTGACCTACACTGACCTACCTGCCCTACACTGACCTACCTGACACACACTAACCTACACTGATCTACCTGACATACACTGACCTACACTGACATTCACTGGCCTACACTGACCTACCTGACACACACTGACCTACACTGATCTACCTAACATACACTGACCTACACTGACATTCACTGGCCTACACTGACCTACCTGACATACACTGACCTACCTGACACACACTGACCTACACTGACCTACACGACATACACTGACCTACCTGACGCACACTGACCTACCTGACCCACACTGACCTACACGACATACACTGACCTACCTGACACACACTGACCTACACTGACCTACCTGACGCACACTGACCTACCTGACATACACTGACCTACCTGACACACACTGACCTACCTGACATACACTGACCTACACTGACCTACCTGACATACACTGACCTACCTGACATACACTGACCTACCTGACACACACTGACCTACCTGACACACACTGACCTACACTGACCTACCTGACATACACTGACCTACCTGACACACACTGACCTACACTGACACACACTGACCTACCTGACACACACTGACCTACCTGACCTACACTGACCTACACGACATACACTGACCTACCTGACACACACTGAAATACACTGACCTACCTGACACACACTGACCTACCTGACATACACTGACCTACCTGACACACACTGACCTACCTGACACACACTGACCTACACTGACCTACCTGACATACACTGACCTACCTGACACACACTGAACTACACTGACCTACCTGACACACACTGACCTACCTGACACACACTGACCTACACTGACCTACCTGACATACACTGACCTACCTGACACACACTGACCTACACTGACCTACCTGACATACACTGACCTACCTGACACACACTGACCTACACTGACCTACCTGACATACACTGACCTACCTGACACACATTGACCTACACTAATCTACCTGACATACACTGACCTACTTGACATACACTGACCTACACTGATCTACCTGACATACACTGACCTACCTGACATACACTGACCTACCTGACACACACTGACCTACACTGACCTACCTGACATACACTGACACACACTGACCTACCTGACACACACTGACCTACCTGACCTACACTGACCTACACGACATACACTGACCTACCTGACACACACTGACCTACACTGACCTACCTGACACACACTGACCTACCTGACCTACACTGACCTACACGACATACACTGACCTACTTGACCAGGCTTCAGGTGTCCTCCTGCAGCTCAGCGGGGCGCACCCTTCACACATTAGAGTAGACTCCAAACCAGGTCAGGCACTACCATGGGACCCGATGGAGCGATGGCTCCAGACGGCACTTTCAGGGGGGCAGCAAATTGCCTGCTGCCCCCCTCCTTCCCGCATTATCTACTTTGAAGTCATTGGCAGCTATGGCCAGTGTACTAGCAACCAATGACGCTTGGTCAACCTCAGCTCTGCCCCCTAATTTCCGGCTCCCTTAGACCCCTTTCACACCAAGGCCGTATTGCAGGCACTATAGCGTAAAAATAGCACCTGCAATCCGCCCTCAAACAGCTGCTCCATTGTCTCCAGTGTGAAAGCCAGAGGGCTTTCACACCGGAGCGCTGCGCTGGCAGGACGGGAAAAAAAGTCCTGCCAGCAGCTTCTTTCAAGCGGTGAAGGAGCGGTGTGTTTACGGCTCCTCTACCGCTGCTCCGCATTGAAATCAATGGGGCAGTGCTGGGATACCGCCGGCAAAACGTGGCGCATTGCGGGCGGTTTTAACCCTTTCTCGGCCGCTAGCGGGGGGTAAAAGCGCCTCGCTAGCGGCCGAAATACGCCGCTAATCCGACGGTAAAACGCCACTAAAAATAGCGGCATTTTACCGCTGACGCTGCGGGCGGCCCGGTCTGAAAGGGCTCTTAGTCCCTCTCTGCATGCAGTGCAAAGCAGCGGCTGCCATGACCCCCTCGCCCCTGTCAATGCAGCACTTCTTGCAGGAGCCCAGCAGAAGGAGCAGCCAGTGTACAGGGAGCAAGTGCAACCCACAGCTTACAGAACGGGACAGCAGGAGAGAGGTATGCACAGTCCATCACTGAGCACCACTGTCCCCCTGTCCATCCCACTGTCCCCCTGTCCATCCCACTGTCCCCCTGTCCATCCCACTGCCCCCCTGTCCATCCCACTGCCCCCCTGTCCATCCCACTGCCCCCCTGTCCATCCCACTGTCCCTCTGTCCATCCCACTGTCCCCCTGTCCATCCCACTGTCCCCCTGTCCATCCCACTGTCCCTCTGTCCATTCCACTGTCCCTCTGTCCATCCCACTGTCCTACTGGTGTTGAGGCCAAATAATTAATTTTAAGGCCCCTTTCACATGAAGCAGATCCGCTGGATGGACTCTGCTATCTCCACTGATCCCCCCGCTGAGCAGGCAGATGACAGGTCCATCTCCGCTCACTGTACAGAGACAGACCTGTCAGAGCCCCGTTCTCCTCTATGGGGGGATCAGATGAAAATGGACAGCCTGTCCTTTTTCATCCGATCTCATCTGATCCAACTGGACGAATGCCGAGCGTATCGCCATCGGTCTGTTTTGAGCTGATCTTGTCGGATCGGATGGCAGGCGGGTGTCAGCGGGCACATCTCCGCTGACATCTGCCTGCCCATAGAAGTCAATGGGTGGCCCGCTTGGATCCGCCTGAAAAACGGACAGGTGGATCCAAGCGGGCCGATTGTGTGAAAGGGGCCTTAGTCTCATCTGATCATAACAACCTTTTTCCATGTGGTCTCAGAATCTTCAAGGTGCGTTTTAAGGTGGTCGGATCAGACTATAATTGAATTATTTGAACGCCTCCTGGTTGCCATATTGCACTTTACAGAAAATGACAGCGCTGTAGGCTGAAAATGAAAGTTCATTTTTAACAACATTCACTTACAATATGACTTGTATAATATACATATACATTTTTTTTTATTTGCTATTTTTTTTTTACAATGAATTCCTATGACTGCACACCATCTAGTGGCCATAATTCTATACTGCAGTATTTTCTCAATTGAGGTATTTCAGGAAAAATACCACTATATTGTGCAGACAGCTCTAGGAAATTGCTGTATTAATGCTGAAGTTTAGTGAAATTAAAAAAAATATAAAATATATATTTTTTTAAAGCAACACCTGCATTGAAATGAAATGTCCCTTAGGTGTCCCTTCTGGTGGCCACACCTCCCAACATTTTGAGACGGGAATGAGGGACACCAAGTGGAAAATGTATGTAGGCATAGGACACGCCCCCTGCCACACCCCCTTAAAGGAGAATTAACCAAAAACAAAAGGTTAATTAAATACACAAGGACTTTTGTTTATCACTACTATTACTTTATATTGGCTTTTAAATTGTGCAAATGCAGCAATTTAGAAATTGGATGAAAGGTTTAGCACTGGGAAACACTTTTTAAAAGATAAAAATTGAATTTTATATTCAACTATATACAGTGGGGGCGGAAAGTATTCAGACCCCCTTGAATTTTTCACTCTTTGTTATATTGCAGCCGTTTGCTAAAATCATTTAAGTTCATTTTTTTCCTCATTATTGTACACACAGCACCCCATATTGACAGAAAAAACACAGAATTGTTGACATTTTTGCAGATTTATTAAAAAAGAAAAACTGAAATATCACATGGTCCTAAGTATTCAGACCCTTTGCTCAGTATTTAGTAGAAGCTCCCTTTTGATCTAATACAGCCATGAGTCTTTTTGGGAAAGATGCAACAAGTTTTTCACACCTGGATTTGGGGATCCTCTGCCATTCCTCCTTGCAGATCCTCTCCAGTTCTGTCAGGTTGGATGGTAAACGTTGGTGGACAGCCATTTTTAGGTCTCTCCAGAGATGCTCAATTGGGTTTAAGTCAGGGCTCTGGCTGGGCCATTCAAGAACAGTCACGGAGTTGTTGTGAAGCCACTCCTTCGTTATTTTAACTGTGTGCTTAGGGTCATTGTCTTGTTGGAAGGTAAACCTTTGGCCCAGTCTGAGGTCCTGAGCACTCTAGAGAAGGTTTTCGTCCAAGATATCCCTGTACTTGGCCGCATTCATCTTTCCCTCGATTGCAACCAGTCGTCCTGTCCCTGCAGCTTAAAAACACCCCCAAAGCATGATGCTGCCACCACCATGCTTCACTGTTGGGACTGTATTGGACTGGTGATGAGCAGTGCCTGGCTTTCTCCACACATATCGCTTAGAATTGAGGCCAAAAAGTTCTATTTTGGTCTCATCAGACCAGAGAATCTTATTTCTCACCATCTTGGAGTCCTTCAGATGTTTTTTTTAGCAAACTCCATGCAGGCTTTCCGTCGGGCCACTCTGCCATAAAGCCCCGACTGGTGGAGGGCTGCAGTGATGGTTGACTTTCTCAAACTTTCTCCCATCTCCCGACTGCATCTCTGGAGCTCAGCCACAGTGATCTTTGGGTTCTTCTTTACCTCTCTCACCAAGGCTCTTCTCCCCCGATAGCTCAGTTTGGCCGGACGGCCAGTTCTAGGAAGGGAGGCCACTGTGCTCTTAGGAACCTTAAGTGCAGCAGAAATTTTTTTGTAACCTTGGCCAGATCTGTGCCTTGCCACAATTCTGTCTCTGAGCTCTTCAGGCAGTTCCTTTAACCTCATGATTCTCATTTGCACTGACATGCACTGTGAGCTGTAAGGTCTTATATAGACAGGTGTGTGGCTTTCCTAATCAAGTCCAGTCAGTATAATCAAACACATCTGGACTCAAATGAAGGTGTAGAACCATCTCAAGGATGATCAGAAGAAATGGACAGCACTTGAGTTATATATGATTGTCACAGCAAAGGGTCTGAATACTTAGGATCATGTGAAATTTCAGTTTTTCTTTTTTAATAAATCTGCAAAAATGTCAACAATTCTGTGTTTTTCTGTCAATATATCTGTCATATCTGTCAATATGGGGTGCTGTGTATACATTAATGAGGAAAAAAAATGAACTCAAATGATTTTAGCAAATGGCTGCAACATAACAAAGAGTGAAAAATTTAAGGGGGTCTGAATACTTTCCGTCCCCACTGTAGATCAGACCAAAATGAGGGACAAATGAGGGGGAAAGAGGGACAGAGGCACATTGCTCCAAAGCAGGGACAGTCCCTCCAAATCAGGGACAGTTGGGAGCTATGTTGGTGGCTACTGTGAAATCTTTAGTCCTCTGCATCCAACCCCCCATCCTCTTCCTCCTGGATACTCCCACAGCACCAGAAAATCCCAGCAGGAGGTAATAGCCTGCTGGACCTGTCACAGGCAATCGTGGAAGGTACCCGACCTTTCCATTCCCCCCTCCTCCATTCATAGAAGCTGTACTATCAATTCCTGCAATAAAAAAGTGCTCTATGAATGGAGGACTGGCAGGCGAATCAAAGAGCTGCCTCTCCATGAACCCCTGCAAATACCAGAATATTATAGTTGCTGGGGTACCTGGGGGGCAAAAGGCTGATGTTTTCAATGAACACAGCAGCCACCAAGCAAAATTTCTCATTCAGTGTAAGTTTCTGTTCCTGGTCCGAAAATCCAGCTGTAAGTAAAATACGGTCAGGATTCACAAGGGTTGGGTGAATGTTGTTATATTTGCCCAACATATATTTCACAAATAGACCCCCATGTGTAGAGAAAGAGCGCCTGGTAGATGTAGTTCTGGTGACGTCCCTAGGTTATTAGGAACTGACCTCTCAGCATCCGGACCCACTGATAGTTTACATATCTGGTGATGTCACAGGGAATAAAAAAAAAAAAAAAACATGCTTCTTGTTACAGGAACAAGGAAAAAGAAAAAAAAAAGGGAGATTTATTGATTCCGATTGTCCTGATCACCGATGTAATCGGGAATGAAAATGACGGAAGGTCTAAAATTTCGAGTTGCCTCTAGAACAGGAGCAGAGTAGACGTGTGTCTATGTTACAGCTATCTAAGAGGGCATTTTGCCCACATTGAAAAGATATTACCTCACTTCCTGTTGCATCTACAGGACAGGAAGTGAGAGGACATTTTCTCTAATGACAAAAAAAAAAAAAAAGATTGACAACAATTCCAACCCTTTCTCTACCCTTTCTAAAGTGAAAAAAAACTTTTTAAAGCTGATCTCCAGGCAGAAAAACATGAATTTAAATATATTCCTCAATAGCCACAAAGGAAATAAATTCACTACATGTCTTTACAGATCCAGATATTATGTTGTAAAATTAGTAATGCCATCGTCATTGTGCTGTACATAGCCTGTGCAGATAACAGAGCTGTGGGAGGGACCCAGCAGGCTCCACGCACCAGTGGCGGTTGGTGCTCAATACTTTGGGGGGGGGCAGCAATCCAACGCCACCCCTGCGGGAGACGGACACGAAGACAGTGATCACCCCCCCTGCAGGGCGGACGGGGATACGGCGATCCAAGGCCTCCTTAACTTAGACACTCTGACCTCCCCTCCTCCTCCCTCCACCGTCCGGGATGGAGAGTGCTGGATGTGGCTGCGAGTAAGCTGTCCCTGGAAGAGGGAGCCGAGTCTCGGCTGGAGAGGACCGCTGCCTGAGCTGCCCCCTGACACTTGCAAGCTCTGGGGGCCGTTGCTTCTCCTCATGGCCGAACGGGAAGTGGGTCCTAAGACTCCCTGGCCAATCGGGTCTCAAGACCAGTTCCTGATTGGCAAGGAGGAGAATCAGGAAGACATAAGCGAATATTAATTTGCTATTGTCACACAACTGGGTGGACTCAAGGCGCAGTGCTCTGCACCCTGAGCCCGCCCTTTTTTAAAGCCAATTAGAGTCTCAGGCTCTAATCATGTGCTTCAAAAAAAAAAAAAACCCATTGGAATCCATGCGTGCAGCGCCCTGCATGTAGATAAGGGGCCAGGTGCATGGATTAGGGGGGCGGTGCCCCTGCGCCCCTAATGGACGGGCCTCCACTGCCAGTCACCCTGCACAAGGAGAGAGAGCAGCAGTGAGTGGTCTTTATTACAGGAAGGAAAAGTCTCACACTGGATCACTGCACAGATCTGGAAGAAATACACAACGTACACCAAGATTCAAGGAAGAATACATGATAAATGTATTTAGACCAAGGCCAGGACAAGGGGGGCAGAAGGGGCACCTGCTTTGGGTGCTGTGTGGTCCCGTGAAGGAGAGGGCGTGGGGAGCTTGTCAGTGCTCCGTTCACCATCTGCCTGAAGGACAGGAGTGATCGTGCACCCATCTCAGGAGAACGGAGCACAGAGTGGGACCGCAACACCTGCTGGAGGGGGGAGCATTGTACCCTAACCTCCTTCCGGAAGCAACCTGTGGTGGGTGAGAGAAATTGAGTAGAATGAGCACTGGCTGAGGGAAAAACCTTACTCTTGGTGCAAGGATGAAGAGAAGATGTAGGAGGGTGGTCGCAACTCACTGTTGACATTGTCTATTATCTCATGTACCACCCATACTGCGGCCGGTGCGATTGGGAAGGTGGGAGACAGCTGTCACCTGGAGAGGAAGGGATGTGTCACCTGATTTTCTCCCCCTGCCACTCCCCTGGTGCCCGATCTCCTCCACATCACAAGAAGATCAGATGACACATGCCTTCCTCTCCAGATGACAACTGTCAAGTAACCAGCGGGCATTTCGGTAGTTCCCGCTGGTTATGTAGTATAGATGCGGCTGGCAGCTGTGGGGTTCAGCTCCCACTGGGCTCCACCTCCAGCAGGCAGGGAGTTAAAGTGGTTGTAAAGCCTAAACATTTTTTACCTCAATGCATTCCTTGCATTAAGGTAAAAAATGTTTAGGTGTCAGACTGTCAGCGTCCCCCCTCACTTCCCTTTTACTTACCTGAGCCCTCGTTTGATCCAGCGCTGTGCACATCTGCAGCTCTTCTCTTCCCTCACTTCCGGGATTTGCTGGCTTCGCTGGGGCACCAGGAGCCATTGGCTCCCAGTGTTGTCAATCAAAGCCAGTGACAAGGCAGCGGGACTGAGTCCTGCTGTCTGTGTCAATGGACACAGCAGCGGGAGGCTCGGGTGCGAGCACGCATGAGTGCCCCCGTGGAAAGCCGCTTCCCATGGGGGGCCACTGGGCAGAGGGGAGGGGCCAGGATTGCCAGCGGGGGGGGACCCGAAAAGAGGTTCACAATCGCTCTGTGCAATTCCATTGCATAGAGCAGGTAGGTATAGACATGTTTGTTTAAAAAAAAATCTTTGCAATCACTTTAACTGTGAAGTAACCCAACTCCAAAAAAACAAAAAAATCTGATTACAGCTCCACAAACCCTGCTAACATTCTATATTCATTGAATAGAAAGTTTGAGGCTGCTGTGACTGTTGAAATCGAACTTACAGTATATATTTTATTACTCACAAATTCTTTAAAATAATGTATTACATGTAAACTGTATATTGCACCTTATTTTGTGTGTATTTATAGAAGATTATGATTTTTACATATCTTGAGGATATAGTTGAAGGCTTCCATTTCACCATGTTTTTTTAAGAATTTGTGTATTAATAAAGTATATATGTTATATTTCAATGGTCACAGCAGCCTCATTTTTTATATTCCATGTATTATAAAATAGAATGTTGAGGGGGTGGGGGTGTTGAGCTCTAGGCTTTTTTGTAGTTGGGTTACATATTAGTCTTTACCAGGAGCTCCTACCTTACTGATCTCTAAACTCTTTGTCACTTACTTCTGACCTGTGCGTCACTTACTACTGATCTTTGACGTCACTTACTACTGGTAGGTAAAATAGAAAAATAGCCGGCAACTCCAATCCGTAAGAAATATTTATTGGCACATATAGGAAAACAAAAGAGCAGACGCGTTTCGGCTGAAGAGCCTTGGTCACTGCATAAAAATAACAGAGAAACACATAATATAGGGGGATCTCCACCCACCCAATCAGCATCTGGCTAATCAAGCAAATTGAAGAGTTGTTGGGTTGGTGGGGGAGTATACCAGTATGAAGAAACCTCAGGAGCTGGACATACTGTTGGTTGATGATCTATGCACATAAGCAAACAAAAAAGTAATTAAACACTAGATGTGAAAATAGTCATGCCACAAGTGATATAGGAGAAAGAAAAAATGGAAAAAGGGATAAAGAGAGAATAGGAGAAGAGGGAAAAAAAAAAATAAATGTAAGTAGGGGACACAGGAGAAGGAAAGAAAAAAAATACATAAATAAATAAATACATTTAAAAAGAAAACAGGAAAAGAGGAAAAGGGAACAGTAGGGGACACAGAAGAAGGGAAAAAAAAAAATAATAATATTTAAAAAGAAAACATGAAAAGAGGAAAAGGGAACAGTAGGGGTCACAGAAGAAGGGAAGGGAAAAAATAAAACAAAATACAAAATATATAAATAATTAAATTAAAAAATAAATAAAAAGAAAACAGTAAAAGAAGGAAAAGGAACAGTAGAGGACACCGAAGAAGCGAAAAAAATAAATAAAAAAATAAAGATAAAATAATAATATTTAAAAAGAAAACAGGAAGAGGAAAAAGGAACAGCATAGGACACAGAAGACAAAAAAAAAAAAAAAAAAAGAAAAAAAGGAAGGGGAAAAAGAGGAGAAGAGAAGACAACAATATACAGTGGTAAAAGCTCAAGATATTTAGCAATCCATACATAACCATATAGTGTACTGATACATGTGAATAGTCGTTGCAAATTTGCATAATTGAAATTCAGCAGATTAATTAAGTGACTATGTATGAAATGGCATAAGCCGTTTGCATACTAGTGTAATCCGACAGGCAGGAACCATAAGTTGTGTATAATGTGTAGACCATAAATTTATTGCATATTACAGAGCAAGCATTGTATTATTTATTTAAAAAAAAAGGTCTATGTCATAACTATAGTTCATACCAGTAGGAATTCTAGTTTGCAAGTTGAAAATCCACCACACCTCTCGTTCAAGCGGTGGACATCACCTCCCCTCCGTGAGCCTTTGACCCCCTCCAAGCCACTAAATTGAAAGGAACTAACATTGCCATCATGAGTAGATTTGAAATGTTCTGAGATGTTTGATAAGCCTTTATCACTGCTGTAGGAGGCTCCCATGTCACTTACTACTGATCTCTGACCTCTGCGTCAATTGCTACTGATCTCTGACATCTGCGTCAGTACTGATCTCTGGCCTCTGCATGACTTACTATTGATCTCTGGCCTCTGCATCACTTACTAATGATCTCTGACCTCTGCGTCACTTACTACTGATCTCTGACCTCTGCGTCACTTACTACTGATCTCTGGCCTCTGCGTCACTATTGATCTCTGACCTCTGCATCACTTACTACTGATCTCTGACCTCTGCATCACTTACTACTGATCTCTGACCTCTGCCTCACTTACTACTGATCTCTGACCTCTGCGTCACTTACTAATGATCTCTGACCTCTGCATCACTTACTACTGATCTCTGACCTCTGCGTCACTTACTACTGATCTCTGACCTCTGCGTCACTTACTACTGATCTCTGACCTCTGCGTCACTTACTACTGATCTCTGGCCTCTGCATCACTTACTACTGATCTCTGGCCTCTGCGTCACTATTGATCTCTGACCTCTGCATCACTTACTACTGATCTCTGACCTCTGCGTCACTTACTACTGATCTCTGACCTCTGCATCACCTACTACTGATCTCTGACCTCTACGTCACTTACTACTGATCTCTGCATCACTTACTACTGGTATCTGACCTCTGCGTCACTTACTACTGATAACTGCGTCACTTACTACTGATCTCTGACCTCTGTGTCACTTACTACTGATCTCTGACCTCTGTGTCACTTACTACTGATCTCTGACCTCTGTGTCACTTACTACTGATCTCTGACCTCTGTGTCACCTACTACTGATCTGTGACCTGTGTGTCACCTACTACTGATCTCTGACCTCTGTGTCACCTACTACTGATCTCTGACCTCTGTGTCACCTACTACTGATCTCTGACCTCTGCGTCACCTACTACTGATCCCTGACCTCTGCGTCACCTACTACTGATCCCTGACCTCTGTGTCAATTACTACTGATCTCTGGCCTCTGTGTCACCTACTACTAATCTCTGACCTCTACATCCCTTTCTACTGATCTCTGCATCACTTACTACTGATATCTGCATCACTTACTGCTGATCTCTGGCCTCTGCATCACTTACTACTGATCTCTGGCCTCTGCATCACTTACTACTGATCTCTGGCCTCTGCATCACTTACTACTGATCTCTGGCCTCTGCGTCACTACTAATCTCTGACCTCTGCGTCACTTACTACTGATCTCTGACCTCTGCGTCACTTACTACTGATCTCTGGCCTCTGCATCACTTACTACTGATCTCTGGCCTCTGCGTCACTACTGATCTCTGACCTCTGCATCACTTACTACTGATCTCTGACCTCTGCATCACTTACTACTGATCTCTGCATCACTTACTACTGATATCTGCATCACTTACTGCTGATCTCTGACCTCTGCATCACTTACTACTGATCTCTGACCTCTGCATCACTTACTACTGATCTCTGGCCTCTGCATCACTTACTACTGATCCCTGGCCTCTGCATCACTTACTACTGATCTCTGACCTCTGCGTCAATTGCTACTGATCTCTGACATCTGCGTCAGTACTGATCTCTGGCCTCTGCATCACTTACTACTGATCTCTGGCCTCTGCATCACTTACTACTGATCTCTGGCCTCTGCATCACTTACTACTGATCTCTGGCCTCTGTGTCACTACTGATCTCTGACCTCTGCGTCACTACTGATCTCTGACCTCTGCGTCACTTACTACTGATCTCTGACCTCTGCGTCACTTACTACTGATCTCTGGCCTCTGCGTCACTTACTACTGATCTCTGGCCTCTGCATCACTTACTACTGATCTCTGACCTCTGCGTCACTACTGATCTCTGACCTCTGCATCACTTACTACTGATCTCTGGCCTCTGCATCACTTACTACTGATCTCTGGCCTCTGCATTACTTACTACTGATCTCTGGCCTCTGCATCACTTACTACTGATCTCTGGCCTCTGCGTCACTACTAATCTCTGACCTCTGCGTCACTTACTACTGATCTCTGACCTCTGCGTCACTTACTACTGATCTCTGGCCTCTGCATCACTTACTACTGATCTCTGGCCTCTGCGTCACTACTGATCTCTGACCTCTGCATCACTTACTACTGATCTCTGACCTCTGCATCACTTACTACTGATCTCTGGCCTCTGCATCACTTACTACTGATCTCTGGCCTCTGCGTCACTACTGATCTCTGACCTCTGCATCACTTACTACTGATCTCTGGCCTCTGCGTCACTACTGATCTCTGACCTCTGCATCACTTACTACTGATCTCTGACCTCTGCATCACTTACTACTGATCTCTGGCCTCTGCATCACTTACTACTGATCTCTGACCTCTGCATCACTTACTACTGATCTCTGACCTCTGCATCACTTACTACTAATCTCTGACCTCTGCATCACTTACTACTGATCTCTGGCCTCTGCATCACTTACTACTGATCTCTGGCCTCTGGGTCACTTACTACTGATGTCTGACATCTGGGTCACTTACTACTGATCTCTGGCCTCTGCGTCACTTACTACTGATCTCTGGCCTCTGCGTCACTTACTACTGATCTCTGGCCTCTGCGTCACTTACTACTGATCGCTGACCTCTGGATCACTTACTACTGATCTCTGACATCTGGGTCACTTACTACTGATCTCTGGCCTCTGCGTTACTTACTACTGATCGCTGACCTCTGCGTAAATTACTACTGATCTCTGACATCTGGGTCACTTACTACGGATCTCTGACCTCTGCGTCACTTACTACGGATCTCTGACCTCTGCGTCAATTACTACTGATATCTGACCTCTGCATCAATTACTACTGATATCTGACCTCTGCGTCAGTTACTACTGATATCTGACCTCTGCGTCAGTTACTACTGATCTCTGACCTCTGCGTCAGTTACTACTGATCTCTGACCTCTGCGTCAGTTACTACTGATCTCTGACCTCTGCGTCAGTTACTACTGATCTCTGACCTCTGCGTCACTTGCTACTGATCTCTGACCTCTGCATCACCTACTACTGATCTCTGACCTCTACGTCACTTACTACTGATCTCTGCATCACTTACTACTGGTATCTGACTTCTGCGTCACTTACTACTGATAACTGCGTCACTTACTACTGATCTCTGACCTCTGTGTCACTTACTACTGATCTCTGACCTCTGTGTCACTTACTACTGATCTCTGACCTCTGTATCACTTACTACTGATCTCTGACCTCTGTATCACTTACTACTGATCTCTGACCTCTGTGTCACCTACTACTGATCTCTGACCTCTGTGTCACCTATTACTGATCTCTGACCTCTGCGTCACCTACTACTGATCCCTGACCTCTGCGTCAATTACTACTGATCTCTGACCTCTGTGTCACCTACTACTAATCTCTGACCTCTACGTCCCTTTCTACTGATCTCTGCATCACTTACTACTGATATCTGCATCACTTACTGCTGATCTCTGACCTCTGCCTCACTTACTACTGATCTCTGACCTCTACGTCACTTACTACTGACCTCTGCATCACTTACTACTGATCTCTGACCTCCGTGTCACTTACTAGTGATCTCTGACCTCCCTGTCACTTACTACTGATCTCTGACTTCTGTGTCACTACTGATCGCTGACCTCTACGTCACTTACTACTGATCTCTGCGTCACTTACTACTGATCTCTGACCTCTGTGTCAATTACTACTGATCCCTGACCTCTGCGTCAATTACTACTGATCACTGACCTCTGCGTCACTTACTACTGATCTCTGCGTCACTTACTACTGATCTCTGCATCACTTACTACTGATCTCTGACCTCTGTGTCACTACTGATCTCTCACCTCTACATCACTTACTACTGATCTCTGACCTCTACGTCACTTACTACTGATCTCTGCGTCACTTACTACTGACCTCTGTGTCACTTACTACTGATCTCTGACCTCTGTGTCACTTACTACTGATCTCTGACCTGCATGTCACTTACTACTGATCTCTGACCTTTGCGTCACTTACTGATAACTGACCTCTGCGTCACTACTAATCTCTGACCTCTATGTCACTTACTACTGATCTTTGACCTGCGTGTCACTTACTACTGATCTCTGACCTCTGCGTCACTTACTACTGATATCTGACCTCTGCGTCACTACTGTTCTCTGACCTCTACGTCACTTACTACCGATCTTTGATCTCTGCGTCACTTACTACTGATGTCTGACCTCTGCGTCACTTACTACGGATCGCTGACCTCTACGTCACTTACTACTGATCTCTGACCTCTACGTTACATCACTTACTACTAATCTCTGACCTCTACGTCACTTACTACTGATCTCTGACCTCTGCGTCACTTAATACTTGAGGTCGACCAATATATCAGCCGGCTTTTGGCATTTTTTAATTAATCGGCATCGGCCGATTGTGCTGATAAAAAAGGCTGATTTAAGACTTTAGCGCGACTTGCAAATAACTTCTGTAATAGAAGTCAATGCACGTTACCTGAAGTCTTCCCGTGGAGACTTGTCTCTCCTATCTGGGCAGCCTGCCAAGTCTGAGAAAAGAGGCAAAGAGATACAATGTTTATACTTATCAATGGACTGAAATCCATGTGTAGGAGTTTTCAGTTTAACCATTTAAAATCTTTTCTGACACTTGTTGCTTACAAGAAAAAAAACCTGTATTTTCAGGTAGAAAATCACTTAGACCCCCCAAACATTACATATATAGATTTTTTAGCAGAGACCCTAGGGAATAAAATAGCGGTTGTTGCAATATTTTATGTCACACAGCATTTGCGCAGCGGTCTTTCAAACTCAATTATTTTGGAAAAAATACACTTTAATGAATTTTAAAAAAAAAACAGTTAGTCCATTTTTTTTCGTCCAAAAGTTTTGATTACCTGTTTTTGTGTATTTAATATTTAAGATATAGTTTTTTTCTAATCTAAATTATACATACAAGTGAACTGATTGGAGGTTTGTTTTGTTTAATAAATGTTTAAATGTAAGACATTTTCTGTATCACTTATTACTTAAGGTTGCTCCCACACTGGAGCGGGCAGGCGTTGACGGTAATAGCTGCTAGTTTTAGAGCCGCTTTACCGTCATTTTAGCGGCGCTATTCGGCCGCTAGCGGGGCGCTTATAACCCAGCTATCGGCCGATGAAGGGGTTAAAAGCGCCCGTGTAGCGCCGCTGCCGAAGCGCTTTGCAGGCGCTTCGGCAGCGGTGCCCATTCATTTCATTGGACAGGAGTGATGGAGGAGCGGTATACACCGCTCCAAAGATGCCGCTTGCAGGACTTTTTTTAACATTCTGCCGGCGCATCGCCTCAGTGTGAAAGCACTTGGGCTTTCACACAGACTGCAGGGGAGAGCCGTTTCTGCAGGCACTTTACAGGCGCTATATTTAGCCCAAAAGCGCCTGAAAAACGCCCCAGTGTGAAAGGGGTCTAACTGTTACATTTTATGAGATGAAGGGAAAAAAAAAAAATCGGCCTAACATATCGGCCAAAAAAAAATCGGCATCATATATCGGCCATCGGCCGACGCGATTTCTAAATATCAGCATCGGCCAGAGAAAAACCCATATCGGTCGACCTCTACTTACGACTGATCGCTGACCTCTTCGTCACTTACTACTGATATCTGACCTCTTCGTCACTTACTAATGATCTCCGACCTTTGCGTCATTTACTACTGACCTGTGAACTCTGCTACGCATGCCACACTTTTTTTTCTTGCTCAGAATGGCTCAACTTACAATCATGCACACTGGCTCTATTACATTTTAAATCACTGTTACCCCATAGTTTACTGCTGGCTAGAATGTTACATGTTTTGGTGTGGTGTGCTGCATTCCACACCCTACTCTCCCAACCAACCCGCCACCCAATTGGAATCTTCACCCTGGGCACTGAATGAGCTTTCTCTGCACTAATTTAGAAAATATTTGCTTATGTCAGGGTTGTGTTTGTTATTCACCTAGTTTTAAGGTTAAGTCTTCTGTCAGATTTATTGGACAGTGAGTCATCTGCATGTTGAATTATATCATCCCTGGGTACCTTACCTGCACCATCGATACCTTCAGTTCTGAAAACTTTCAGCGTCACAGAGACTTGTATTTTTAGTTTTATTTGTTTTGTTCCAGGAGTTTAACAGTGTAAACAAAACGTTTGCCAAAGGCACATTCATCACACCTTAATTGTCACACCAGAAGTTGTCAAACCTGATTTCTTTTTATGAGGAGGTAAGTAAAACCTTGGACAGAGGGGTGGCTGTGGACGTGGTATACTTGGATTTTGCAAAATCGTTTGGCACAGTTCCCGACACACGGCTTAATTGTAAGGTAAAGTCAATTTGTAAATAGATAGAAAACTGTCTATGCCGCGTACACACGAGTGGACTTTTCGACCGGACTGGTCCAACGGACCGAGGCTTCATCGGACCTGCAGCGGACTTTTTCGGTCGAAAATCTGACGGACTTTAGATTTGGAACATGTTTCAAATCCTTACGTTGGAACTCCGCCGGACCCAGTTCCTATTGAAAAGTCCCAAACCCATACACACTATACCCATCTCTTTTGTGCTCAGATTAATAGATGAATTCCCCAAAGCATGTAGTGCAAGGGCCTGCCGGTATACTTTCAAATGGTACGGTTTAAGGTTTTTTTATCCTATTATTATCTTGATAGGTAATAGCAGAATGTCCAAATGTGCTCAAATGTGTACAATGTGTACTTATATCTTTGTATTATGACACTTCTTACTTGTCCAGTGGGCTGCCAATAGTGTAACTAAGGAGGGGCTGTTTTAAAGTAATACCCATTATTTAGGCATTTATCTCTCAATAAAGTGGAGAGGGTTACCTGTCCAAGAGCACCCCCCCTATAATGTTAGAAATGGCCCAGGAGAGGGGGGGGGGGGGGGATATGATAGGTGTATCTTATACTTTGGTGTTTAAAAATTCCCATAAATAAATGTTATCTTCATGTTGCCTTGAAAAAATTTTTTTTACAATTATAAACAAACAACAAAAAAATTGGTCAGATGTGACAAATCAAAATATATTGAGGGAATCTCGATAAAGAATTAAGAAATAAGTTTGTGAGAAGTCTGTGTGAATATAAGCAGCAAAACTACTTCATTCTTCTCACATTATAAAGAAGAAGAGATTGCGCTGTATTAAACCATTTTTTACATTGCAGCGTGACGAAAGTGCTGTATCCATTGCGAACGCTAATTTTACCAGACCGAGCTGTTCCATCTCGGAATTTCTTCTCAGCATGCGTGGCACTTTGTGCGTCGGAACTGGCCACACACGGTCGGAATTGACGCGAACGGATTTCGTTGTCGGAAAATTTTATAGCCTGCTCTCAAACTTTGTGTGTCGGAAAATCCGATGGAAAATGTCCGATGGAGTCCACACACAGTCGGAATGTTCGACAACACGCTCCGATCGGACATTTTCCATCGGAAAATCCGACCGTGTGTACGGGGCATAAGAAAAAATATGCCTCCTGTAGGGATACCCTAGGGGAGGCTTGGAAAAAGGTCCTATGTAGGGACTGTATTGATGCATTAGTTAATGAAAGAGCATTTGAACAGGAGTCAGGGTTAGCAGCATCAGTCAAGGAATTATCCTCAACTTTCTAATCTTTTAAAACCCTGTTTGAAGGGTTACAGGTTCCCCTGAAACCCTCACCTGCATCGCAGAATACAACCCCGCTTTTGGCACAGGACTCTGCATCTTCCCATCCTGGGGCCACTACTTCAGCAGAAGGAGTGGCGGGCACTTCCAGAGAGGAAGCTAGGGAGGAACCAGACAGTGCTTCCTCCGGTTCTCAGGACGAATCTACACCACCCTGGGTATCCAGAGGACAAAAAGACCCTATCTCTCCATGACCAGATGTATAGGGGCTTAAAGGAACAGAAAAGAATAGTATTTCCTGTTCATGAGGTCCTTATAGATACAGTCAAAAAAGAATGGCAGGATCCCGAACGGAAACACTTCTTTTCTGGGTCCCTTAAAAGAAGATTCCCTTTTTTCGGACAATCCTGCCTCAATCTGGAACAAGAACCCCAGATTGGACGCAGCATTCTCGCAAGTGTCCAGACACACAGATCTGGCCTTCAAGGATCTTGGAGCTCTGACAGATACCATGGACAAGAGAATTGATTCCCTGTTAAATCTGAAACCAGAGATGGCAGTCACGGTGGTGGCCCGAAACCTCGAGCTCTGGCTTACACAAATCCAGGCTCATATTGAGGCAGGTACGGCAAAGGAGACTATTTTGTCATCCTTTCCAACAATTCTAAGAGGCGTAGTATATATAGCGGATGCTTCGGCTGAGTCAGTGCGCATGTCAGCCAGGACTACTGCACTTGCCAACTCAGCCAGAAGAGCCCTCTGGCTCAAAACATGGCCAGGCGACAATGCCTCACAAATTAAACTTTGTGGCATTCCGCTGACCGGTGATCTGCTCTTCGGCCCACTCTAGAGACAGAGTTAGACCGCACCGCCGATAAAAAGAAGGCGTTCTCAGTAAAACGAAAACCCCGGAATCAACCCAAGAGGCGGTTTCGTCCACAAAAAAAGAAGGCCTCCCAAGACAAAGGAGAAAAAAACTTGGAGCCAAAGGGGTAAGGGCAAAGGAGGAGCGATTTTTCGCCCTCCTGAGCAGCCCAGTAAGACCCAGTGACTCAGGGGTCACAGTGGGGGGGAGATTGGGAGCCTTCCTTCCACAATGGGAAGTTATCTCCCCCAACCAATTCATCCTGGGGGGAAGCTTTCAGGGAAGACCTACTGGGACAACATATCCAGGTACAGTCCGACAACTCTTCGGTCATTGCTTATATAAACAAGCAAGGTGGCACGAGAAGCGGTGTTCTGTTAAGCCTAGCCACAGAGATCCTCGACTGGGTGGAAGCCAATGCGCTGTCCCTTTCAGAAGTGTTCCTGAAGGGAGAGGAAAATATAGTGGCCGATTTTTCTCAGCCGGACACAGCTGAGAGAGGCCGACTGGGTACTCAATCAGGAGGTTTTCGACCTCATAGTCAAGAGATGGGGCCTCCCAGAAGTAGACCTATTTGCCTCAAGAAGCAATAAAAGACCCCATATTTCTTCTCTCTAAGCAGGTGGGAGAACGCGCTAGGGGTAGATGCCCTGGCACAAAGCTGGCACTTTAGACTTCCCACCTCCGGTGCTTCTACCAGCAGTTCTAAGAAAATTCCAGGTAGAAAACACCACGCTAATTTTAGTGGCTCCCTACTGGCCCAAGAGAGCTTGGTTCTCGATCCTCGGTCAGTTTGCGGTGGAACCTCCCTGGCTCCTTCCGACCAGAAAGGATCTCCTATCGCAGGGCCCAGTTCTCTGTCCCCAGGTAGGCCGCTGGAACTTAGCCGCCTGGCTTCTGAAGAAGAGATTCTAAGAAGCAAGGGTTTTTTCGAACAACTGGTATCCACCCTCCTTGATAGTAAAAAGGAGGAGACGCGCCGAATCTACCAAAAGATTTGGGGGCGCTTTAGAGCTTGGTGCCAAGAAAACTCTTTTAAAGTGCAGAGCCCTACAGCTGTCCTGAAGTTTCTGCTATGCGGGGCTGATAAGGGGTTAGCCATCAGTACCCTTAAAAGCCAAGTGTCAGCGCTTAGCGCGTACCTAGAGAAATCCTTGGCCACCAACTCCTGGGTGGTCAGGTTTTTCAGAGCCCTTTCAAGACAGAGACCAGTGCAGGGTCCTTCCTTCCCTAAGTGGGACCTTTCCCTGGTCTTACAGGTTTTGACAGAGCCCCCATTCGAGCCTTTAGAGGAGTGTACTCTAAAGGACCTAACATATAAGGCTGTTTTTTTGGTGGCTGTAACCACAGCCAGGAGGGTCAGGGAAATAGAGGCTCTTTCAATTAGACCCCCCTTTTGTGTTGTGTTTTCGGATAGAGTCGTTTTTAAGACTGACCCGGCTTTTTTACCGAAGGTGGCTTTGAAGTACCATAGAAGCCAGGAGGTAATTTTGCCAACTTTTTGTCCTAATCCCTCAAGTGAAAGGGAGTTTAGGTTTCATACCTTAGACGTCAGGAGATGTATCCTACATTATTTAGAGCTGACGAAAAGTTTTAGAAAGTCAGACTCTCTCTTTATTTCTTTTTGCAGAGCAAGAAAGGGACAGAAGGCGTCTAGATGCACCATTGCCAGATGGCTCAGAATAGCTATTAGTCAGGCCTACAGGCTAGTGGGTAGAGAAGCCCCCATGGGAATTAAAGCACACTCTACCAGAGCTATGGCAGCTTCACAGGCGGAAAGAGCTGGAGTAACGCCAGAGCAGATTTGCAAGGCAGCCGTATGGTCCAGTTGCACCACATTTGTGAAACACTACAGAGTGGATCTGGTATCAGCAAGTAAGCAATCCTTTGGGGGAAAGGTATTGCAAGCTGTTGTCCCACCCTAAGTGGTAAGTGCTCGTCTATCCTCTCAAGGTGGCTGTCCTGAAAGACGGGGAGCGAAAATTAAAGTAACGCTTACCGGTAACGTCTTTTCCAGTAGTCTTTCAGGACAGCCCTAGTACCCACCCGAATTTTTGGGAGGTCTTGAGGAAGACCTAAAAAAGGGCACAATAGTAATATGTGATAGTATGTTATTAACATGTTCTTGTGTCTCCCCAGCTAACCGGAGGTGCTCTAGAAAAGACTGAGGCTGGCAGGTGGAGATGTAAATTTATGGGGGCTGGCGCAGTGTTCCCAGGAAGAGGAGGAGCCAAGGTCTCTCAAGGTGGCTGTCCTGAAAGACTACTGGAAAAAAGGTTACCGGTAAGCGTAACTTTAATTTTTTCCCCTGCTGTAGCAAATTGGATCATGCTTTAAAGGCTTTTCCGCCTTCCTCTGGATCAACTGTGTGTATAGGATTTTGTTTATGGAAATGTATGATTTTTCTTTTTTTTTTTCATTGGCTGAACTAGATGGACTTGTGTCTTTTTCAACCTGACTAACTATGTCATGCTCACATATGTAGGTCACCATCTCCACTGATGAATGTCATGGAACCACACCAGACCCACTCCACATTACATAACCATTGCTGAAAAACATATAAAACATGATTTATATATATATATATATATATACAGTGGCTTGCGAAAGTATTCGGCCCCCTTGAACTTTTCAACCTTTTGCCACATTTCAGGCTTCAAACATAAAGATATAATATTTTAGTTTTTTGTGAAGAATCACCAACAAGTGGGACACAATTGTGAAGTGGAACGAAATCTATTGGATATTTTAAACTTTTTTAGCAATTAAAAAACTGAAAAGTGGTGCGTGCAAAATTATTCGGCCCCTTTACTTTCAGTGCAGCAAACTCACTCCAGAAGTTCAGCGAGGATCTCTGAATGATCCAATGTTGTCCTAAATGACTGATGGTGATAAATAGAATCCACCTGTGTGTAATCAAGTCTCTGTATAAATGCACCTGCTCTGTGATAGTCTCAGGGTTCTGTTGAAAGCGCAGAGAGCATCATGAAGACCAAGGAACACACCAGGCAGGTCCGTAATACTGTTGTGGAGAAGTTTAAAGCCGGATTTGGATACAAAAAGATTTCCCGAGCTTTAAACATCCCAAGGAGCACTGTGCAAGCGATCATTTTGAAATGGAAGGAGTATCAGACCACTGCAAATCTACCAAGACCTGGCTGTCCCTCTAAACTTTCAGCTCAGACAAGGAGAAGACTGATCAGAGATGCAGCCAAGAGGCCCATGATCACTCTGGATGAACTGCAGAGAACTACAGCTGAAGTGGGAGAGTCTGTCCATAGGACAACAATCAGTCGTACACTGCACAAATCTGGCCTTTATGGAAGAGTGGCAAGAAGAAAGCCATTTCTCAAAGATATCCATAAAAAGTCTCGTCTAAAGTTTGCCACAAGCCACCTGGGAGACACACCAAACATGTGGAAGAAGGTGCTCTGGTCCGATGAAACCAAAATCGAACTTTTTGGCCACAATGCAAAGCGATATGTTTGGCGTAAAAGCAACACAGCTCATCACACTCAACACACCATCCCCACTGTCAAACATGGTGGTGGCAGCATCATGGTTTGGGCCTGCTTTTCTTCAGCAGGGACAGGGAAGATGGTTAAAAATGAGGGGAAGATGGATGCAGCCAAATACAGGACCATTCTGGATGAAAACCTGTTGGAGTCTGCAAAAGACCTGAAACTGGGACGGAGATTTATCTTCCAACAAGACAATGATCCCAAACATACAGCAAAATCTACAAAGGAATGGTTCACAAATAAACATATCCAGGTGTTAGAATGGCCAAGTCAAAGTCCAGACCTGAATCCAATCGAGAATCTGTGGAAAGAGCTGAAAACTGCTGTTTACAAACGCTCTCCATCCAACCTCACTGAGCTCGAGCTGTTTTGCAAGGAAGAATGGGCAAGAATTTCAGTCTCTCGATGTGCAAAACTGATAGAGACATACCCCAAGCGACTTGCAGCTGTAATCGCAGCAAAAGGTGGCTCTACAAAGTATTAACGCAAGGGAGCCGAATAATTTTGCACGCCCCACTTTTAATTTTTTTATTAGTTAAAAAAGTTTCAAAAATCCAAAAGATTTCGTTCCACTTCACAATTGTGTCCCACTTGTTGGTGATTCTTCACAAAAAATAAAAAATGTATATCTTTATGTTTGAAGCCTGAAAGGTTGAAAAGTTCAAGGGGGGCGAATACTTTCGCAAGCCACTGTATATATATATATATATATATATATATATATATATATATATATATATAAAATATATATACAGCTGTGCTCAAAAGCTTGCATACCCTGGTAGAAATCATGAAATGTTGCCACTGATATTGAAAATATGACTGATCATGCCAAAAAAACTGTCTTTTATTTAAGAATAGTCATTATATGAAGCCACTTATCACAGTTGTTTCGCTATTTTTTTAAATCATAATGATAACAGAAACCACTCAAGTGGCCCTGATCAAAAGTTTACATCCCCTGGAATGTTTGGCCTTGGTACAGACTCACAAGGTGACACATGCAGGTTAAAAGTAAAGGTTAATTTCCCACATCTGTGTTTTTTAAATTTAAATTAGTATTGGTGTATAAATAGTCAGGGAGTTTGTTAGCTCTCACGTGGATGCACTGATCAGACTAGATACTGAGCCATGGGGAACAGTAAAGAAAAGTCAAAAGACCTGCATGACAAGGCAATGGAACTTTATAAAGATGGAAAAGTATATAAAAACATATAGCCAAAGCTTGAAATTGTTTATTCACTTATTAAGTGGAAAATTTGGGGGATCTCTTGATACCAAGCCACGGTCAGGCAAACCAAAAAGGTTTGCAGCCACAACTGCCAGAGGAATTGTTCAGGATACAAAGAAAAACCCACAGGTAACCTCAGGAGAAATACAGGCTGCTCTTAAAAAAGATGATGTGGTTGTTTCAAGGAGCACACTGTGATGATACTTAAACAAAAATAATCTGCATGGTCGAGTTGCCAGAAAGAAATCTTTACTGCTCCAATGCCACAAAAAAAGCCTTGTGGGGCATGTCAAGGTGTTGTCAGTCATTTTGTAACTGGGCTTTTTTGTGGCATTGGCACAGTAAAGGCTTCTTTCTAGCAACTCGACCATGTAGATCATTTTTGTATCGTCTTATTGTTCTCCTTAAAAACAACTACACCATCTTTTTCCAGTGCAGCCTGTATTTCTCTATTTGACATAAAACTAACACAGCATTTCATTAAAGAACATCATACCAACAGGCATACATGGTGGTGGTAGTGTCTATGGCTGCTTTGCAGCTTCAGGACCTGGACAACCTGCCATAATTGATGGAACCATAAATTCTGCACTCACCCATGAATTCTGCACTCCACCTGAAGGAGAATGTCCGGCCATCAGTTCCTGACTAGGGATGGGTGAACGGTTTGGCCCGAGCATGAGTTTGGCCGAACATTGGCTGTTTGCCCGTTCGACAAACACCCGAATTATCGGGGCTTTTGATCATTTGTTCAGTCCGCCGAATGACCACAATGCATTGGAATCCCTGATTGGCTGAAGCAATGAAAGCTTTGCCCAATCAGGGCACAGAGCACTGTCAGAGCCATGATTGGACGCTGTCATGATGACTCTATCCATTAATGGCTCATTGCTCTTAGTCCCGCCCACACTTTAGCGGCCATTTGTAGTGTGATATTGACATGGAGAGAGATAGAACAGGGCTCTGTTCAGTGCTACTAGACAGTTAGTGCGCTATAGTGTGCTATTCTGATTCTATTGTCTGTGTAGAATATCAGTTTAGAGTAAATCTAGTGATAAGCGATAGTTCCGTCAGTGTGAGTGTAGTGACCATTCATTTTTACATTAGTGTCAGTTTATTTTGTCAGGGCAGGTTTACTGCAGTATAGTTCAGTGCATTAGCGCACATTTAACACAGTATATTTCTGTGCGTTATTGCAAGTTTAACGCCGTATATTTCAGAGCGTTACGTGCTGGTTAACACTGTATATTTCTGTGCGTTACTGCAAGTTTAACGCATTACATTTCAGTGCATTATGTGCTGTTTAACACAGTATATTTCAGTGCGTTACCCGCCGTTTAACGCAGTATATTTCTGTGCGTTACGTGCTGTTTAACACAGTATATTTCTGTGCGTTGGTGCACATTTAACGCAGTATATTTCAGTGCATTACGCGTCGTTTAACGGAGTGTATTTCTGTGCAGTACTGCACATTTAATGCCATATATTTCAGTGCATTAAGTGCCGTTTAACGCAGTCTATTTTAGTGTGTTACGTGCTGTTTAACGCAGTATATTTCTTTGCGTTAGTACATGTTTAACGCAATATATTTAACTGTGTTACATGCCGTTTAACACAGTATATTTGAGTGCATTACGTGCCTTTTAAGACAGTATATTTCAGTGCATTACTGCAAGTTTAACGACATATATTTCAGTGAGTTACATAGTTATATAGTAGGTGAGGTTGAAAAAAGACACAAGTCCATCAAATCCAACCTATGTGTGTGATTATATGTCAGTATTACATTGTATATCCCTGTATGTTGTGGTCGTTCAGGTGCTTATCTAATAGTTTTTTGAAACTATCGATGCTCCCCGCTGAAACCACCGCCTGTGGAAGTGAATTCCCCTTTTGCTTGCGTCTATCTAGCAAGGTTACTCTGTGGTACAAGCAAGGAAGCTGAACTTCTGCAGTGTGTAAATGTGCTTTTACTATAGAAAGATGCTGTACATACAAAACTATTACAATCTTAGGACTACAATACAAGACTGACAGATATCTATAACAAGCAAAATGCCTAGCAAATGAACAGCCTATGGTCTATACCAGTACAAATACACTTAAAGGTTACTTATCTTCTGTTACTGTATGTTTGTGATCTCCATTGGCAATGATTCTCCTGGAGCATCAGGCACCTTTCTTCTATCATGAGTGGCTTCTGATCTTACCGCATGATGGTGTGTGTGTGTCCCTAGGTTATGCCTGAATTCCCCTTTTATATGTTACATAGTTACATAGTTACATAGTAGGTGAGGTTGAAAAAAGACACAAGTCCATCAAGTCCAACCTATGTGTGTGATTATGTGTCAGTATTTCATTACATATCCCTGTATGTTGCGGTCATTCAGGTGATTATCTAATAGTTTCTTGAAGCTATCAATGCTCCCCGCTGAGACCACCGCCTGTGGAAGGGAATTCCACATCCTTGCCGCTCTTACAGTAAAGAACCCTCTACGTAGTTTAAGGTTAAACCTCTTTTCTTCTAATTGTAATGAGTGGCCACGAGTCTTATTAAACTCTCTTCTGCGAAAAAGTTTTATCCCTATTGTGGGGTCACCAGTACAGTATTTGTAAATTGAAATCATATCCCCTCTCAAGCGTCTCTTCTCCAGAGAGAATAAGTTCAGTGCTCGCAACCTTTCCTCATAACTAAGATCCTCCAGACCCTTTATTAGCTTTGTTGCCCTTCTTTGTACTCGCTCCATTTCCAGTACATCCCTCCTGAGGACTGGTGCCCAGAACTGGACAGCATACTCCAGGTGCGGCCGGACCAGAGTAGAGCGGGAGAATTATCGTTTTATCTTTGGAGTTGATCCCCCTTTTAATGCATGCCAATATTCTGTTTGCTTTATTAGCAGCAGCTTGGCATTGCATGTTATTGCTGAGCCTATCATCTAGGTCCCCCAGGTCCTTTTCCATCCTAGATTCCCCCAGAGGTTCTCCCCCCGGTGTATAGATTGCATTCATATTTTTGCCACCCAAATGCATTATTTTACATTTTTCTACATTGAACCTCATTTGCCATGTAGTCGCCCACCCCATTAATTTGTTCAGGTCTTTTTGCAAGATTTCCACATCCTGCGGAGAAGTTATTGCCCTGCTTAGCTTAGTATCGTCTGCAAATACAGAGATTGAACTGTTTATCCCATCCTCCAGGTCGTTTATAAACAAATTAAATAGGATTAGTCCCAGCACAGAACCCTGGGGAACCCCACTACCCACCCCAGACCATTCTGAGTACTCCCCATTTATCACCACCCTCTGAACACGCCCTTGTAGCCAGTTTTCAATCCATGTACTCACCCTATGGTCCATGCCAACGGACCTTATTTTGTACAGTAAACGTTTATGGGGAACTGTGTCAAATGCTTTTGCAAAATCCAGATACACCACGTCTACGAGCCTTCCTTTATCTAGATGGCAACTCAGCTCCTCATAGAAGGTTAATAGATTGGTTTGGCAAGAACGATTCTTCATGAATCCATGCTGATTACTGCTAATGATATCATTCTTATTACTAAAATCTTGTATATAGTCCCTTATCATCCCCTCCAAGAGTTTACATACTATTGATGTTAGGCTAACTGGTCTGTAATTCCCAGGGATGTTTTTTGGGCCCTTTTTAAATATTGGTGCTACATTGGCTTTTCTCCAATCAGCTGGTACCATTCCAGTCAATAGACTGTCTGTAAAAATTAGGAACAACGGTCTGGCAATCACCTGACTGAGTTCCCTAAGTACCCTCGGATGTAAGCCATCTGGTCCCGGTGATTTATTAATGTTACGTTTCTCAAGTCTAATTTTAATTCCGTCCTCTGTTAACCATGTAGGTGCTTCCTGTGTTGTGTCATGAGGATAAACACTGCAGTTTTGGTTACTGAAGCCCCCCGATTCACTCGTGAATACTGAGGAGAAGAATAAATTCAATACCTTTGCCATCTCCCCATCCTTTGTAACCAGATGTCCTTCCTCATTCTTTATGGGGCCAATATGGTCTGTCCTCCCTTTTTTACTGTTTACATACTTAAAGAATTTCTTGGGATTTTTTTTGCTCCCCTCCGCTATGTGTCTTTCATGTTCTATCTTAGCCGTCCTAATTGCACCCTTACATTTCTTATTGCATTCTTTATAAAGTCTGAATGCTGAGGATGATCCCTCAACCTTCTATTTTTTGAAGGCCTTCTCCTTTGCTTTTATATGCATTTTTACATTGGAGTTAAGCCATCCAGGATTTTTGTTCGCTCTTTTAAATTTATTACCCAATGGGATACATTGGCTAATGCCCTTATTTAATATGCTCTTAAAGCAAACCCATCTCTCCTCCGTATTCTTTGTTCCTAATATTTTATCCCAATTTATGCCTTTTAGCAAGGTTTGTAGTTTAGGGAAGTTGGCTCTTTTGAAATTCAGTGTCTTTGTTTTCCCTTCATGTTTCCTATTTGTGTGATTTATACTGAAACTAATTGACCTGTGATCGCTGTTACCTAAATTGCCCCGTATTTCCACATCTGTGATCAGGTCTGTATTGTTGGTAATCAGTAGATCCAGTAATGTTTTATTTCTAGTTGGTGCGTCTACCATCTGACCCATAAAATTGTCCTGCAAGACATTAAGGAACTGGCGAGCCTTAAATGAATGCGCGGTTCCCTCCGCCCAGTCTATGATAATTACAATCCCCCATTATGATAACACTTCCCATCCTTGCTGCTAATCCAATTTGTGATAGGAGATCCGTCTCCACTTCCTCCCTCAGGTTAGGGGGCCTATAGCATACTCCCAGTATTATTTTCCCCTTAGCTTCATCCCTTTGGAGCTCTACCCATAAGGATTCCACCTCCTCACTAGCTCCCTCAGTGATGTCATCTCTCACATTCACTTGTACATTATTCTTGATATATAGGCATACCCCTCCCCCTTTTTTACCCTCTCTATCCTTGCGGTATAGGGTATACCCTTGAATGTTTGCCAGCCAATCATGAGAGCTGTTGAACCAGGTCTCTGAAATTCCCACAAAATCCAAATCCTCCTTGTACAACAGTATCTCTAGTTCACCCATCTTGTCCGCCATGCTCCTGGCATTGGTGAACATGCCACATAGTTTAGACCGGTCGCATAATGTCCTCGTATTGGGTGTTTCAAGATTGCAACTAGGACTTGCTACTATACTCACCTTGTGTTTTTGTGCTTTGGTTAACCTACCACTAATGCCCCCAATACTACCCTCTGGAATATTTTCCGCGCTGGCTATCACTGTCTCTGGACCCTCCCCCCCATCGCCTAGTTTAAAAACACCTCTAACTTTTTGGCCATCTTCATTCCCAGCAGATCTGCACCCTCCTCATTTAGGTGCAGTCCGTCCCTTCTATAGTACCGGTTACCGACTGAGAAGTCGGCCCAGTCCTCCAGGAACCCAAACCCCTCCTTACTACACCAGCTCTTCAGCCACTTGATTACTTCCCTAATCTCCCTCTGCCTTTCTGGTGTGGCTCGATGTACCGGTAGTATTCCTGAGAACACTACCTTGGAGGTCCTTTTCCTCAATTTAGCACCTAAATCCCTAAAATCGTTCTTTAGGACACTCCATCTGCCTCTGACTTTGTCATTGGTGCCAACGTGCACCATGACAGCCGGGTCTTCCCCAGCCCCTCCCAGTAATCTGTCCACAAGATCCGTGATGTGTCAGGCTGTTTACCATAGTTACCAAACAACAGAAAACATACCTGTTTACTGTAGCTGTAGAAACAATGTACTGTTGAAAACTGTCAATTGAATACAACAAAGGTATCTACGTACCCATTGTCTACTCAAGCCAACACCTGACAGTAATCTAACAGTCATTCTTTCAGTTTGAGAACTGAAAGAACCTCAAACAAGTACGTTTCTTACTTGTTTACTGTAGCTATAGAGACAATAGCCAATATTCTGCTTGCTTTGTTAGCAGCAGCTTGGCATTGCATGCCATTGCTGAGCCTATTATCTACTAGGACCCCAGGTCCTTTTCCATCCTAGATTTCCCCAGAGGTTCTCCCCCAGTGAGTAGATTGCATTCATATTTTTGCCACCCAAATGCATTATTTTACATTTATCCACATTAATCCTCATTTGCCATGTAGTTGCCCACCCCATTAATTTGTTGAGATCTTCTTGCAAGGTTTCCACATCCTGCGGAGAAGTTATTGCCCTGCTTAGCTTAGTATTGTCCGCAAATACAGAGATTGAACTGTTTACCCCATCCTCCAGGTCGTATATTAACAAATTAAATAGGATTGGTTCCAGCACAGAACCCTGGGGGACCCCACTTTCCACCCTTGACCATTCCGAGTACTCCCCATTTATCACCACCCTCTCAAACAGGGGCTGACTGACAACTCATAGGGCCCCCAGGCAATAGGAGATTATGGGGCCCCCCAGCCAGTGGCTTAGCATGTGTTGTCAGTGCCCGGGGCAAGGCAAGTAATCTGCGCCCCCTAACTTGCGGACTTTTAGCACTCCCTGAGTCCCTTCCCTTCCTACAATAGTACTGACCAACCTGATTCCTACACTGACCACTGCACTGACCAACCTGATTCCTACACTAACCACTATACTACACTCTACACTGTCCACGACACTACACTACACACTAAACTGCCCACTACACACAGTATACATACACATAGACGCACACACACAGTATACAGACACAGTATACACACAGACACACACACACAGACACACATACACACACACAGTATACAGACACAGTATACGCACAGACACATGCACGCACAGTATACATACACATAGACACACACAGTATACATATATATATATATATACACACACACACACTAAGCATATACATACACACACACACACCAGCACTTTTCATCTAGAAATCAGCCTAATTAAACACACTGCTGCTGCCCCCATCTCCTGGCATGCTGGTACTTGTAGTGCCCCAGAAGCTCACAGACACATTTCGTGGTATATACAGGAGAGGAGGATGATGTGCTTGTGCACAGAAAGACGATCTAAGACAGTAGCACTGCTAGAGGAAACACAGCCTCCTCCTCCTCATCAGAGAAAGCACTGATAAAACTACATTTAACTCAGCCAAGTTAGTAATCTTACCTTGTATCAGCCTGCAGCCCCTCCCACACTGCAGGCTGTGTCCTCGCCTCCCTCTCCTCCAGATGTCGGAATCTCCTGCTCTGCAATCAAAGAAGCCGCACGGGGGAAGGGGGCGTGTACACTGTGTTCCCATTGGCTGAGGAGGTAGTGGAGGGGCGGAGCAGCTATAGCATCAAAATTATGTCGGTGTCAGACATTTCAGGGACAGATGTAAAAAAACATAGATTTTTACAATATGTCCCTGGTTTTACTGAGGCTGGCAACCCTGATGGGGCCCCCTAGTGGGGCCCGAGTGCCCGAATGGTCAGTCCGCCCCTGCTCTTAACTCGCCCTTGTAGCCAGTTTTCAATCCATTGTACTCACGCTATGGTCCATGCCAACGGACCTTACTTTGTACAGGAAGCGTTTATGGGGAACTGTATCAAATGCTTTCACAAAATCCAGATACACCACGTCTACGGGCCTTCCTTTATCTAGATGGCAGGTCACCTCCTCATAGAAGGTTAATAGATTGGTTTGGCAAGAACGATTCTTCATGAATCCATGCTGATTACTGCTAATGATACCGTTTTCATCACTAAAATCTTGTATATCGTCCCTTTTCATCCCCTCCAAGAGCTTGCATACTATTGATGTTAGGCTAACTGGTCTGTAATTTCTAGGGATGTATTTTGGCCCTTTTTTAAATATTTGAGGTACATTGGCTTTTCTCCAATCAGCTGGTACCATTCCAGTCAGTAGACTGTCAGTAAAAACTAGGAACAATGTTCTGGCAATTACCGTTTAACCCAGTATATTTAGGTGCATTACTGCAAGTTTAAAGCTGAATATTTCTGTGCGTTAGTGCACATTTAACGCAGTATATTGCAGTGCGTCAGTGCAGTTTTACTGCAGTATACTATAGTGTATCAGTGGAGTGTGTCTGTGTAGTGAGTACTCAAGTTAAAGTGCACCGTATAGTACAGTAGAAAAGATGAAGTGCCAATTACTTGTGACAAATTCCAGACAGTTGTAGTCATGCTTTCTAATGTCAGTACACACAGACTAGCCTTCCCTTCTCGATCAACGCCATTTTCTTCTTGATGTTGCACTTAATGTCTTGGTATCTCTTTTTCACATTATGTTCACTATGGGGTGCTACTCCCGCTGTATTTACAGCTCTTGTAATTATTTTCCTTTTGTTTTTTCTTCCAAACTTCATCAGTCCTAAGCATGTGGGGACCCAACAACTTGCCAAACACAGGAGCCAAATTCTTGACTAACGCCACATTGTCAGCATACATGAACTTCCGATATCATTGTTGACCATCTGAATGTTTCCTCTTGTTAGGGATACTGGCTATGTTCTTGACACTGCTGTCATTGGAACTTTCATGATGTCTGCTTTTCTTGGCTCTTCGTACAAGTGTCACAGCTGTCAGTTGATGGTTCCTCCACACAGGGCATGTAAGTTTGGTCTGCACCCTCATCATCCACTTTTGTATTGCTATCTATGTAGTTGACTTGGTTCAGAGTTAAATGGCATTTTCTTCTCTCTTCAGTAGTGGGCCTTTAGGACTCCTCTTCTTTGTCACTTGCCAAGATGGTTGAAACTTGTGAATGACAGACCTGCTGAGAGATTTACAGGATATTAAAAACATGGTTTACTTTTTTGCAGTAGCGGCCCATCCACTAGGGGCGCAGGGGCGCTGCCCCCCCATCCAAGGGTCCGACCCTCTGATCTACATACAAGGACGCCGGACCATGGTAGGGGTGCTTTTTTTTTTTGAAGCACGTGATTAGAGCCAGAGGCTCTAATAGGCTTCAAAAAAGGGTGGTCTCGGGGCGCAGAGCACTACGCTCGGAGCCCAAACAGGTGTGTTACAATAGTGAATAAATATTTGCTTTTGTAACACTGAATCTCCTCCCAGCCAATCAGAAAGCATCACTCGATTGGCCGATCGGATTGGTCGGCAGGAGACGCACAGCACACGGAGGAGAGGAGGGAGAAGATGCATGGGGAACCGAGTAGTAACCAAGCAGCCTGCAGCCCGGAGAGAAGCCGCCACCCCCCCGCCACGCTGCCGGCAAGATGGGCTAAGTGTGGGGCTCGACCGACTCACCGACTGGGGGGTGCCGCCCGTGACCCGGCCGTGACTCAGGGGGGGGGGTGGGTGGCGGCGGGAGGATTGTTATTGTTTGCCGCACCCCCCAAAGAAAACCACCAGCTGCCATTGCTTGTTTGACTATAGCATTCTCAGAGGTTTTGACTAACCTTGCCTTTGTTTTCTCCAGATGAGCGAGACTTGTTGGGTGACCTGTGGATTCCATGATGGCTTGCTTCTGGGACAACATTTTCTTTGGGGCACTATGAAAAAGATGCTTTTACGTTGCTGATATACCAACTATTGTTTACCATAAACTTTGCTGGATTTACCAAACCGATCCTTCTTGCATTTTTTTGGATAATGCATCCTTCAACTACAAGAGAATCACAAAGTTATGCACAGTTAGATAGAGAAATGTAAAGTATGTTTGGTTGGACACGTGTAAATACCTTCACAGGAATGCAGTATGACACTTACTTTGGGATTAAACCATTAAAAGGTGTTTTTGCCCTTGGTATTTTCTGTGCTGAATATTTTTGGTGTGTACAAAGGAAAGAAAATGAAGATGCTTTTTCAATCTGATATTCCTTCAGGCTGGGTTCACATCTTCGTGCGGAGTGGCTCATAGAAGGGGTCCGGTGCGTCCCTGTTCACCATTTCATGTCCGATTTTGGTCCAAATTTTTGGCTGAGTTTGGACCTGAAACGGACCAGAAGACGCACATGACTCCTGTGCAATTCGCTCCGCAGCTGTCCCGGAGCTGTGTGAATTGGCTCCATTGAGAGACCGTCACCTTAACGGGCCTTTTATTTAACAAATACGTAACTTAAATGAAGAACATAACATCATCCCACATTTTTTTATCTAAACCTTGGTGGTCCTTGAGGGTGACGACACACAACTTGGTCACTGCGACAAACTTCTTTCCAACTTAGGCCTCCAGTCGCCAAACACCGACTCGGAGACTATCCGCTTCAGCCCTGGAAGATTTTACCCCCTTCCTGACCAGAGCGATTTTTGCGATTCGGCATTGCGTCGCTTTAACTGACAATTGCGCGGTCGTGCGGCGTGGCTCCCAAACAAAATTGACGCCCTTTTTTCCCACAAATAGAGCTTTCTTTTGGTGGTATTTGATCGCCTCTGCGATTTTTATTTTTTGCGCTATAAACAAAAAAAGAGCGACAATTTTGAAAAAAACGCATTATTTTTTACATTTTGCTATAATAAATATCCCCCAAAAATATATATAAAAAAAATTGTTTTTCCTCAGTTTAGGCTGATCGTATTCTTCTACATATTTTTGGTAAAAAAAAATTTGCAATAAGCGTTTATTAATTGGTTTGCGCAAACGTTATAGCGTTTACTAAATAGGGGATAGTTTTATGGCATTTTTATTAATATTTTTTTTTTTTTATTAGTAATGGCGGCAATCAGCGATTTTTATTGTGACTGCGACGTTATGGCGGACATGTCGGACATTTTTGGGACCATTGTCATTTATACAGCGATCAGTGCGATTAAAAATGCACTGACTCCTGTGTAAATGACACTGGCAGTGAAGGGTTTAACCACTAGGGGGATGGGAGGGGTTAAGTATGTCCTAGGGGAGTGATTACTAACTGTAGGGGGATGGGCTCTGTGTGTGACGTCACTGATCTCTGCTCTGATGACAGGGAGCAGAGATCGAGTGACACTTGTCACTAGGCAGAACGGGGAGATGCTGTTTACAACGGCATCTCCCCGTTCGTCCTCTCCGTGGGGCGAGTCCGCGGGACCCGCGACCTGACTCACGGAGCTACAGGTACGCCCATTTGCCCAGCCGTGCCATTCTGCCGACGTACATCGGCGTGCGCCGGTCGGGAACCGGCTATACTCATCATCCGCAGTGACCTACATTTTACCCATTCCTAGTTAAACCCCTCGTTAACTCGAATGTACCTGAGAACCCCATACCACAGATGGGTCCCAACCATTTTCTCTTCCAGCCTTTTTATTGTCCTCCAAAGACCCACCACTGCCAGGCTGCCATGACAGCCTCAATGGAACACCGCCAAAAAACATAGGGAGGGTGGGAAGCTTCTCCTAACGCTTTCCTCTCCCGACTTACTGCCCACTGCTCCACTCCTGCCCCCTAAACTTCACAGGACTCCTCCCAGCTCCTGCCCACCCCCACCTGCCTTAAAGAGCTACACTAACTTATGCCCCTAAATGCCTGTTTACTGTCCACCTCTGTCATGCTGTCCCTACGCTCATTCCTTCTTCTTTTGCTCCGGGACTCCCTATAGTATGAACCCAGCCTCAAACAACACTAGGCATATATTTGCATCAAACTAGGCACATAGTACATGGAAGACCATTTCAAGACATGCGTTTTAGGATTGAACAGAAGCTATCATGACTTGCCTCCATTTTATTTTACATGCGTTTGCCCTTCCAGTGCTCCTTGCTGTGAAGACCAGTTATAGGTGGGGGCAGTGACCTTTTTTTGTATTGTTGACATATTGGTCAGGCAATGCACTGGCACCTTTGCTGCCATTGTGCAATGTGCTGGGTGTTCAGTGTGCTACTGCGCCTTTAAGGTAAGGTGACCAGATTTTTAAAATGAAATCCGGGGACATATATTTTTTTTTTTACTTGTAATGGCAGAAATCGACGACTCTTTGCCCGTCTCCGCCGCCGCCACCGCCGCCCGCCTCACAGCCTGTCAAGTCTAAAGTCACATACACACTATCAGATTTTCTGCTGATTTTTTCCTTCCGATTTACTAAAACCATATAATATGAGGTCAAACCTTAGGAGTTTCGATTTGTATGCAATCAGGCAGGCCCTTGCACTACATGGTTTTGGTAAATCTGAAGACAAAAATCAGCAGACAATCTGATAGTGTGTATGGGGCTTTACTCTTCGGGCCCCGACTACTACTGGGTGGGGAGCAGAGGAAGATCACTCCACCAGGGAAGGCAAGGAGATAAGCAGGCAGGCGGCTGGCCGGGACTTGAGCCAAGGCAGAAGAACATGCCAGTGGAGCTGAATGGGCATGCGCCCGAAACTGAAGAAATACTCCCTCCGCTCCGACCAGCACATGATCATCAGAAAGGGGCACAGATAATGGAAAAAAATAAACTCCCATAAGCTAGTAGGAGCAGCAGAGGAGAGGGGGGTGCAATTCAGATTTTTTCTTTTTATTCTGCACGGGCTGTCTTTGAAATTGCCTCAGCCCCTGTTCAAATCCAATCCGGGGACAAAACTGGGGACAGACTTGGTCCGGGGACAGTGTCCTCAATCCGGGGACTGTCCCCAGAAACCGGGGATGTCTGGTCACCCTTCTTTAAGGAGGGTTGGGCTCCCTCCAGTCATCTGCCCTTCATCTATGTATTAGAATACATGTGCTCCCACTGTGGAGACTCTTTAAAGTTAGAGTTAGGGTCTGCAGGATACAGGGTGCCTTACCGTGGCCTGCAGCTTATGCATGTATTTGCAAATGTGTGCAACTAAACCCCTGTTTTTAACGCATACTGTTGGGCAGGTTAATTCGGTTGGTCGCAGGCTGGTTGGTAAGTTGAGCTTGGAAATTCTTTGGATTTATTTTACATGCGTTTGCCCTTCCAGTGCTCCTTGCTGTGAAGACCAGTTGTAGGTGGGGCAGTGACCTTTTTTTGTTTTGCGTGTGACTGAGCGCCAAGTAAACAGGAGATCCCGGCTATGTGTAATCCGGCGATGCCCCCCCCCCCCCCCCCCCCCGAGGCAGCCAGGTAAATATCGGTGTATAACACACACCCATGATTTGTCCTCTATTTTCAGGAGTAAAAAAGTGAGCGTTATACACCGAAAAATACGATACATACTTTCAGTGGACCATGGATGCTTTAAGAATGCAACAGGTGACTAGTGCCCCATGTTTTCATACCAAAGAAAAGGAAAAATACAATGCTTGGAGAAGGTGCAGAGAAAAGAAATCAAGTACATTTCAGAACAAGAGAAAACATTTTTTTAAATATACAGTATCAAAAGTGAGTACATCCCTCACAGTTTTGTAAATATTTTATTATATCTTTTCATGTGACAACACTGAAGAAATGACACTTTGCTACAATGTAAAGTAGTGAGTGTACAGCTTGTATAACAGTGTAAATTTGCTGTCCCCTCAAAATAACTCAACACACAGCCAGTAATGTCTAAACCACTGGCAACAAAAGTGGGTATACCCCTAAGTCAAAATGGCCAAATTGGGCCCAATTAGCCATTTTCCCTCCCCGTTGTCATGTGACTCGTTAGTGTTACAAGGTCTCAGGTGTGAATGGGGAGCAGGTGTGTTAAATTTGGTATTATGGCTCCCAGTATCTCATACTGGTCACTGGAAGTTCAACATGGCACCTCATGGCAAAGAACTCTCTGAGGATCTGGAAAAAATAATTTTTGCTCTACATAAAGATGGCCTAGGCTATAAGAAGATTGCCAAGACCCTGAAACTGAGCTGCAGCACGGTGGCCAAGACCATACAGCGGTTTAACAGGACAGGTTCCACTCAGAACAGGCCTCGCCATGGTAATCCAGAGGTTGTCTTTGGGAAATGGACATATGAGTGCTGCAGAGGTTAAAGGGGTGGGGAGTCAGCCTGTCAGTACTCAGACCATACGCCGCACGCTGCATCAAATTGGTGTGCATGGCTGCCGTCACAGAAGGAAGCCTCTGTTAAAGATGATGCACAAGAAAGCCCGCAAACAGTTTGCTGAAGACAAGCAGACTAAGGACATGGATTACTGGAAGCATGTCCTGTGGACTGATGAGACCAAGATAAACTTATTTGGTTCAGATGGTGTCAACGTGTGTGGCGGCAACCAGGTGAGGAGTACAAAGACAAGTGTGTCTTGCTTACAGTCAAGCATGGTGGTGGGAGTGTCATGGTCTGGGGCTGCATGAGTGCTGCCGGCACTGGGGAGCTACAGTTCATTGAGGGAACCATGAATATCAACATGTACTGTGACATACTGAAGCAGAGCATGATCCCCTCCCTTCGGAGACTGGGCCGCAGAGCAGTATTCCAACATGATATCTACCCCAAACACACCTCCAAGACGATCACTGCCTTGCTAAAGAAGCTGAGGGTAAAGGTGATGGACTGGCCAAGCATGTCTCCAGGCCTAAACCCTATTGCGCATCTGTGGGGCATCCTCAAATGGAAGGTGGAGGAGCGCAAGGTCTGTAACATCCACCAGCTCCGTAATGTCGTCATGGAGGAGTGGAAGAGGACTCCAGTGGCAACCTGTGAAGCCCTGGCGGACTCCGTGCCCATGAGGGTTAAGGCAGGTCTGGAAAATAATGATGGCCACACAAAATATTAACATTGTGGGCCCAATTTGGACATTTTCACTTAGCGGTGTACTCACTTTTGTTGCCAGCGGTTTAAAAATTAATTGCTGTGTGTTGAGGGGACAGCAAATTTACACTGTTATACAAGCTGTACACTCACTACTTTACATTTTAGCAAATATATCCTGGACGAAAACCTTCTCTAGAGTGCTCAGGACCTCAGACTGGGCCGAAGGTCTACCTTCCAACAAGGCAATGACCCTAAGCACACAGCTAAAATAACGAAGGAGTGGCTTCACAACAACTCCGTGACTGTTCTTGAATGGCCCAGCCAGGGCCCTGACTTAAGCCCAATTGAGCATCTCTGGAGAGACCTAAAAATGGCTGTCCACCAACGTTTACCATCCAACCTGACAGAACTGGAGAGGATCTGCAAGGAGGAATGACAGAGGATCCCCAAATCCAGGTGTGAAAAACTTGTTGCATCTTTCCCAAAAAGACTCATGGCTGTATTAGATCAAAAGGGTGCTTCTACTAAATACTGAGCAAAGGGTCTGAATACTTAGGACCATGTGATATTTCAGTTTTTCTTTTTTAATAAATCTGCAAAAATGTCAACAATTCTGTGTTTTTCTGTCAATATGGGGTGCTGTGTGTACATTAATGAGGAAAAAAATGAACTTAAATGATTTTAGCAAATGGCTGCAATATAACAAAGAGTGAAAAATGTAAGGGGGTCTGAATACTTTCCGTCCCCACTGTATATAATATATACACATACACACACTCACCAGCCACTTTATTAGGTACACCTTGATAGTATCAGGTTGGACCCCCTTTTGCCTTCAGAACTGCCTTAATTCTTCATGACAGATTCAACAAGGTGTTGGAAACATGAGTGAGGGACCTGGGGAGTGTAGAGGCTCAGATTATCTATAAAACATTAAATATTTGACCAATCCCCCCTTCCAAAATGACCAGACGACACATTTAATTTGGAGTTGAATGGCCATAGCAGCCTTTTATTACAAACTATTAAATACAACATTCACAAGAAAACAAACCACATCAATACCGGGCACTTTCGCCCCCTTCCTTCCCATGCCAATTTTCAGCTTTCAGCGCTCTCGCATTTTCAATGACAATTGCGCGGTCATGCTACGCTGTACCCAAATGAGATTTTTATCATTTTGTTCGCACAAATAGAGCTTTCTTTTGGTGGTATTTATTCACGACTCCGTTTTTTATTTTTTGCGATATAAGCGAAAAAAGAGCGTAAATTTGGAAATAAAACAATATTTTCTTTATTCCGTTTTAAAAGAAATCCAATAAAATCGAATTTTGTCATAAATTTAAGTCAAAATGTATTCTGCTACATGTCTTTGGTAAAAAAAATCCCGTTAAGTGTATAATAATTGGTTCGTGTGATAACGGACAGATGTACGCAAATGATCATGTACAAATGTGCGCAGGTGATCACGGACATATGTGTACAGATAATCATTGGGACATGTGATTTTACTGGGACATATGTGGGGGACCGGTGTTTTTACTATGTGGGGACATGTGTTTTGGGGACATTGTGTGTTACTACGCTGGTGATCAGTGTGTAAAAAGCTGTAAAAAACAGCTAATACACACTGATCACCAGCCAGCTACAGCGATCAATTGATCAATATTGTGTGAGGAGAGCCGATCGCCTAGCAACCGGCTCTCTGTTTACATCACATGACGGCTGTGATTGGACACGGCCGTCATGTGATCAGGAGGGCCAATCACAGAGCCCTCCTGCCAGTCTGAGATGCGCCGTGTCCGGGTGACACGAGCGCATCAGGATCGCGCCACTGCGCGGGCCCCTGCGCGCGCGATCTCCCTCCATCTGAGGGATGTTTCTGAACGTCCACTTAGAAGGAGAGAGCGCCCACCTGGCCGTACATATGCAGTGGCCAGGGTGGGAAGTGGTTAATGCATACAATACAGTCAATGCATAACAAATAAACCAACCTCAGCTTATGCCCGGTCTAAGGTCTTTGAAGGCCTATACACTCACGATTAACCAGTTGTATCTGCCACCCAATCAAAGGCCCCCATCCGCAACGACACCGGCTCAGGGACAATTAACCACTTATGTACTACCAGATACAACCTAATTTAATACCCCGATGTTACCACCGTATTGTTAGGAAGGGACACCCATACCTCAGATGGGCCCAACCCACAATTTTCCACAATTATTTAACCAGCACCGCATTCAAAGACCCAATAGGCCCCTGCCTGTTGCTATGACAAGAAAATAAGGTCTAAGGTCTTAGAGAGTCTATATACGCATGATTAACTGGTTGTATCTGCCACCCAATCAAAGGCCCCCAGCCACAACTACACCGGCTCAGGGACAATTAACCACTTATGTACTACCAGATACAACCTAATTAATACCCTGATGTTAGAACATATTGCTAGGAAGGGACACCCATACTTCATTCACCAGATCGCTCCATTCTTGACACACTCCGCAGTATGAGGACCAAGTTGACGCACATACTGAATGACGAATTGAGAACTTGGAAGCGGCAATGCAATGCTCCACAGCTGCTTGGGGGCATGGAATTCCTCGCTGCTCTGCTTCCAGTGCCAACTCATGGAATCAGTCCCACTGGAAACGAGACAAAGCATCAGCCAGGAGTTTTCAACTACTGGAACGTGCACAATTCCGTGGAGAGTACAATGGGAAAACAGTTCCCGAACAGCCAAATTACACACTAAACCAACCTCCCTCCATTCCACTGGCCAACCAACTCTCAGCACTTCAACGACCCTGACAACAGGTTCCATAACCAGCAGTGCCCGCCGCGTCAGTGAACGGTTCTAGATCAAAATTGGAAATCACCTGCCAAGAGACCATTGTAAGAGACCAGAAATGAATCCCACACTCGCAAGTCCTCATGCTGATCCTGCCCCAACCCAATATAAGGATGTGGCGCCTTAATGCCAGCTGTAGCAGCCACCAGTCGTCTACGTGACCCATGGGCATACTGCAACAAGCATTTCTATAAATGTCTGAGATGCAGCATTTCTAGAAATGTCAGGTTTACATTCCATATCACCTTTAATGTGTAGATCTGGAGATAATACATTCCATAATAAGTCTGCGCTATTTCCTGCATTGTTCAGGTTTCCATGTTTTTCATGAACGTGCAGAATATGCTTTAAAAAGACCAGATTTGTTTTTGTTCATTTTGGAAAATGTAAAACCCTGTTTTTTTTAAAATATATATATTTTTTTTATCATTGGTGTCCCTTTAGGCCGCTTGCACACTGATGCCAGTTTTTAGGCATAAAGGCTTTTTTTTTTACTGGTCTAAATTCAGCCTATTGTTTTGAATGTCCCTGTACATACAGTAAACAAGTGCTGCGTATATATAAAAAAACATACAGAAATATGATTTACCGGTCATGCAAATACATGCAAATACATGCATATGCCACACTTCCTTTAAATAAAGCTAGAAGAATTTTTATGCTTGTGTGTGCACACTTGTAAATCGGCACCAATATGTGCAAATATGCGCAAGTGATATACAGCCCATCCCCGTGTTTTCTGCCATACATCAGCACACTGTGCGAGAAGCCTAATTCCCCATACACACGTATGGACTTTGACAACAAAACCGTGGAATTTTGTTCGAAGGTTGTTGGCTCAAATTTGTCTTACATACACATGGTCACACAAATGGTGGCCAACAATTACGAACGTAGTGACGCACTAGACGTACTACGTGGTTTTTCAGCTCATTATGCCACCCTTTGGGCTCCTTCTGCCAATTTCGTGTTAGGAGAAGTTTGGTGAGTGTTGATTTGCGCTTTTCTTTTTGCGTTTTTTATTTTGCGCTATTACTATTATTATTATTATTCTTGATATCACTTGAAAAAAAAAAGCCTTTGAAAATTCGTTTGCAATAACTCCATCAGTATCACAAGCAAAGCAGCTTCATTATTATCCCATTAAAGAAGAAGAGAATTGTGCGCCGCATTTGGAGATTCCATAATTTGCCACGTCACGAATGTTAATTCTCCATTACGAGTGCTAGTTTACGAGACCGACCGCTTCTGCTTCTGAGCATGCGTGGACTTTTGTCCGACGGACTTGTGTACAAACGATCAGACTTTCTGACAACAAAGTTTTGTTGGCGGAAAATTTGAGAACCTGCTAGCCAACATTTGTTGGCGGAAAGTCCGACAGCAAATGTTCGATGGAGCATACACACGGTTGGACTTTACGACAACAAGCTCACATCACACATTTCCCATCGGAAAATCCGACCGTGTGTACGAGGCATTAGAGAGATTTCCCTTTACTTTCTGTTCTATAGATATAACAAGCAGTGAGAGGAAATCTCCCCAAAGTGAGGGTTAATCCCCTCTTATGCCCCGTACACACGGTCGGATTTTCCGATGGAAAATGTCCGATCGGAGCGTGTTGTCGGAAATTCCGACCGTGTGTGGGCTCCATCGGACATTTTCCATCGGATTTTCCGACACACAAAGTTGGAGAGCATGACTGCTGAGGTGCAATAAGCCCAGGTCCCAACCATCACTTGTCATACCTTACCCCTTCTTCTCAACCAATAAGAACCACACATACAACCAATAACGTTGGAAAGGGCAAGGCCACAGCTTTATTTAAAATCAACATTAATATTAACCTTTAGAACCGTGCCAGTCACAGTTGTACTGTGAGCACTCAACTACCAATGTAAAAGGGAGATGGAGGGGCCTGTCCTTACCATCAGTGCCGGACCGGCCGTCAATCTCCCAATTACCATCCGGGCATCAAAGGGGTTCCATATTTGCTGGCAAGGTTACCAAAACCGCAACACGCTGTGACATACCATCAAAATTAGGGCGGGAGGGTGGGCAGCTCTTCCATGCTTCCGTCCGAAAAGGACCATAATCCCCTGGGGTGCCAAACTCCTGAGCTCAGGCCCAACCCTTTTCCCCTTTTGTACCAATCCTGAGCTATAACAACTTTACTGCAACTCCTCCCTGGCCATGCCCCCATCAGTCAGGGCTCTCTCTCCCGATGGGCTCAAGAGGCTCTCAGGAGATAAAATTTTCCGACAACAAAATCCGTTGTCGGAAATTCCGATCGTGTGTACACAAATCCGACGGACAAAGTGCCACGCATGCTCAGAATAAATAAAGAGATGAAAGCTATTGGCCACTGCCCCGTTTATAGTCCTGACGTACGTGTTTTACGTCACCGCGTTTAGAACGATCAGATTTTCCGATAACTTTGTGCGACCGTGTGTAGACAAAACAAGTTTGAGCCAACATCCGTCGGAAAAAATCCTAGGATTTTGTTGTCGGAATGTCCGAACAAAGTCCGACCGTGTGTACGCCCTATTAGGGTGCTATACATGCTTTGATATGTGATCAATCTATTCTTGTTCTAGGCAGCTTAACCACCTCTTGCCCCAACATATACAAATGAAGGCAGAGCGGGGCAGCTCTTGTTCTAGGATGATGTCATAAGACGGCGCCCAGTTTAGCCGCGATCGCACGCCCGTGGCTCTTTACCCATGTGATCGGCTGTGTCCAATCACATGGGTAACAACCGAAACGCGTAGGCTGTTTTTAAAGCCTTGGACATGTCTTTTCAATAAAGGAATACTCTTTTTTGGATGTTATCCTGAGACGTCATCCAACCATTCCTTTCTTTATAACTGAAAACTGTCTATATGGGAGGTGAAGTCTCTACCCTCTAAATACCTCCTGCTCTGCCAAGTGCCGGGTCAGAAATAAGAGAGGGATACCCAAAATATAATGGAAATCCAGGACCTTCTAGAAAAATCTTAAAGTATATGTATACCCGAAACCTTTTTATTTTCATTTTGGATAGGATGGGGAAAGGTTAGAACCCCTTTTAGGTTCTATCCGGGACATCGGTGGAGAGATTTCCCTGTCTGGTAAAACATGGTCCCCAGGACAGGACGTTCAGAAAAAGCAACAAGGAAACTGACATTAAAAAGAAAATTTGCAGATACCTAAACAAGCAGCAGCCCACGGGTCTGCATGTCAACTGAATGGAGGCGCCATAAGATAAGCAGAGTGGCTTAAAGTATATGTAAACCCGCATCTTTTAAGAAACCGATTTAGTTTAAGATAGAAATCAAAGGAAAAACATTTGTATATATAAACAGTGTCTACAGTCCATGATGTGAATCTTCCATTCCACCACATCTAAAGGTGCTCTATTGGATTGAGATGTGGTGAGTGTGGAGGCCATTGGAGTACAGGGACCTCATTGTCCAGTGGTGAGATGATTGGAGCTTTGTGACATGGTGCATTATCCTGCTGGAAGGAGCCATCAGAAGATGGGGACACTGTAGTCATAAAGGGATGGACATGGTCAGCAACAATACTCAGGTAGGCCGTGGTGTTTAATCAACACTCAAGTGGCACTAAGGGGCCCAAAGTGTGCCAAGAAAATATCCCCCACACCATCGCACCACTACCAGCCTGAACCATTAATACAAGGCAGGATGGATCCATGCTTTCATGGTGTTTACGCCCAAATTCTGGCCCTACCATCTGAATGTTGCAGCTGAAATTGAGACTCATCAGACTAGGCAACGTTTTTCCAATCTTCTGTTGTTCAATTTTGGTGAGCCTGTGTGAATTATAGCCTCAGTTTCCTGTTCTTAGCTGACAGGAATGGCACCCGGTGTGGTCTTCTGCTGCTGTAGCCCACCTGCTTTAAGGTTCCATGTGTTGTGTGTTCAGAGTTGGTATTCTGCATACCTTGCTTGTAACGAGAGGTTATTTGAGTTGGACTTCATGTACAAGGGATGTTTGAAAACCTCTTCTGAACGCTGGAACTTGACAGCTAGTAACCGAAGTTTAAAAACGTCGCTTTTGCTGCGTTTACATGCCACGTTTATGCGTGTTTAGAAGCGTTTTTACATTGGTCAGAAATGTATCCCCATTGAAAACGCCTATAAACGAAACGTTTAAAACGCCAGTCACTGCGTTTAGACACATTTGCACGCTGTTACAAGCATTTGGCGTTTCAAATGGCAATAAACTTCCATCCTGAACACAATTATTTGCTTTAAAAAAAATGCCACTAAACTCAACTGCCTCTACACCCTGTGTACATGGACAAATAAGACAACATAGAGGAGAGTTCAGGGGCAGCTGAAGAAAAACGCCCAATTGCTCCTAAACATCTGTTTATCAGCAGCAGTGTACATGAGGTCTTACTGTTGCCTTTCTATCATCTGGAACTGGTCTGCCCATTCTCCAGCATTTTCCTCCACACAACAGCCACTCACTGGATATTTTCTCTTTTTCCGACCATTCTTTGTAAACCCGAGAGATGGTTGTGCGTGAAAATCCCAGTAGATCAGCAGTTTATGAAATACTCAGACCAGCCCGTCTGGCACCAACAAAGTCAAAGACACTTAAAGCAGAGTTCCCACTGATACATTTTTTTTTTTTTTTTTAGTAACCATATATTTTGTTAAGGATAATTTAAAGAACTCACGTTTCTATGCAGAATCGTCCCTGGATTGGATTGAGGATTTCGTAGAGGAATATATTTTATAGTCTTCTTTCTGCGTACTATCTTCCGGGCTCTGGGGCGACCAGCATGCACCGCCCGTTCTCGCGCATGCGCCGTATATATGGCGCATCGCCGTACACTTCAGACGTTGCCATCACCAGGGGCGGCGTCGTCAGAAGTGCCTGCCCCCACCATGATGCCAAAGAAGCCCTCGGTGCTGCCCAGTGACTCCTGGGAAATGATGAGACATCTCTCAGGAGCACTAGCGAGTATGGGCGCCGAGGGAAGTGACATCAGGCGCCTTGGAGAGGAAGAGGCAGATTATGAGGGACTCCCTAGCAACAGACCTGAAAAGGTGAGTAAAAAAAAAAAATTTTCACAGGTTGTTCCTTGTATTTAATGCTGCTGAATACTGTAAACAATAAATTATGAGTGGAACTCCACTTTAAATCCCCTTTTCTTCCCCATTCTGATGCTCGGTTTGAATTTCAGCATATCGCCTTCACCTAAATGCATTGAGTTACTGCCCTGTGATTGGCTGATTAGCAATTTGTGTTACCAAGCAAATTGAACAGGTGTACCTGATAAAATGGCCTGTGTGTGTGTGTGTGTGTATGTGTATATATATATATATATATATATATATATATATATATATATATATATATATATATATATATATATATGTGTGTGTGTGTGTGTGTGTGTGAATTCTGTATTAGTTATGGGAAAAGAAGCGAGGGGAAATATCCCAAATGGGAAATAGATGGCAAAAAAAAGAAAACACAAGGTTACACTAGAGATGCATCGACATTTCGGCAGCTAAAATATGTCGGCCGAAAATGACGTTTTCGGCATTTTGCCAATAAAGAAAAGGGTGCCGATAATGGTGCCAAAAACATGTGCGATTTCCCATGACTTTACTACGATTTTACAATGCTTATGGTGTGTTTATAGGTCATGTGACTCAAAAACCACATTAAAAATGTAAAACAGGTACGTTATTAAATGTTTTCTTTCAATGGAGAGGTGCGTTTTCAGTACTTTTCTTTTTTAACTGACCAAAAATGCAGCAAGCAAGATTTTTAACACCATAAAGGAAATGCAATGGACCAGTGCGAAGACATACATAGAATTTAAAGGGGTACATTTTTCTTGAGCTTTTCTTGCGCTAAAAGTGCCGATAATGGTCGACAATAAAATCATATTCATGATCCAAATTTTTTTTTCCATGATAATAAATTAAGAAGTCGCATATAAAAAAAACAATTGTATATAAAAATATATATATATTTTTAGAAAACTATCATTTTCGGTTTTGGTGCCAAAATTTCCATTCAGTGGATCTCTAGTTGTAACCCTTCTTTACTCTATCGAAAATGAAATAAAACGTTTTGCCTTCAGTTCGACTTTAACAGTGCACAGAGCAAGTTTAATTTCACATTTACAAATTATTATACATTATTATTATTATTATAAACTATTATAATACATTATTGATACCCAGTAATTTGATTCATTTATACAAATACCTTTCTTTTGCATTCTGTATTGCTAATTATGTTTCTTTATTCAATTATCACCATTGTTTATTATTCAATTTGCTGTTGCATTGTACAGTAGTTTGTGTTTTATTTTGTAGATTGAATTGTAAAATGCTTTTTCTTTGTTGGAATTTGTAGGTATTTGGTTTTTTGATAACTGGTCTTTAGTGCATGTTTGGTGGGATTTAACAATAATATTGATCAAGTACCGGTATGTGTTTTTACAATATTAGCATATCATTTTTGATTTTTATTCATTCCAAGTATATTTTATATTTAAAAATAATGTCCATTCAAACTCATGTTTTCAAAATATGTTGGGTATTTGGTGGCGTTATTTTTGATCAAGTCTGTGTTTTCAATGTATTGGCAATTCATTGGGTTAATTTATGCATTGTTTGGTGTGGTGAAATCACTGCAATTGTACAGCAGCAACTGAACATATTTTATAACTTATATTGTGTATTTGTTTATTTAAGTTTATTCTTTATTTTTTGGTCACAGAATTTTGTAACAATGTATATAACATATTACACGTTTCCTGGTAGCGCTGATTGTAATATATACACTAAGAAGGAAATGATGATCTAAAACTCAGCCGTGCAGCCATTAACACCGTACAATCAGAGCAGAATGAATCACAGCGCACTATAAATACAAAAGTAGCAGCTAGACTAAAATTTTTTGTATTTGTCGACTGAGCGGGAGAGTGGGAGTGAGGGGCGTAGGGAAAAAGGAAGTATTAAAGGGGTTATAAAGTCTCATGGTTTTTCATTCTATGCATTAACCACTTCAGCCCCGGAAGGATTTGGCCCCTTCCTGACCAAGCCTTTTTTTGCGATACGGCACTGCATCGCTTTAACTGACAATTGCACAGTCCTGCGACGCTGTACCCAAAGAAAATGAATGTCCTTTTTTCCCCACAAATAGAGCTTTGTTTTGGTGGTATTTGATCACCTCTGCGTTTTTTATTTTTTGCGGTATAAACAAAAAAAAGAGCAACAATTTTGAAAAAAAAACACAATATTTTGTACTTTTTGCTATAATAAATATCTAAAAAAAAAAAAAATTGAATCTTCTATATATTTTTGTTAAAAAAAAAAAAAAAAAAAAAAATCACAATAAGTGTATATTGATTGGTTTGCGCAAAAGTTATCGTGTCTACAAACCATGGGATATTTTTATGGCATTTTTATTAATTTTTTTTTTACTAGTGGCGGTGATCTGTGATTTTTATCGGGACTGCAACATTGCAGACGGACACATCAGATACATTTGACACCTTTTTTGGACCAGTGACATACCGCGATCAGTGCTATAAATAGCCACTGATTATTGTGTAAATGTCACTGGCAGGGAAGGGGTTAACACTAGGGGGGCGATCAAGGGGTTAACTGTGTTCCCTCACTGTGTGTTTCTAATTATGGGGGGAATGTGGCTGACTAGAGGAGGAGAGAGATCGGTGTTCCCACTTAGTAGGAACACACGATCTGTCTCCTCTTCCCCTGACAGAACCCAGGATTTATGTGTTTACACACACAGATCTTGGTTCTTGCTCTGTCAGGAGCGATCGCGGGTGCCCGGAGGTCATCGTGTCCGCCAGGCACGTGCATCAGCTCCAGGGACACGCTGCCGGCGCCCGCGCGTGCCTGCTGCAGCGTCTTAAAGAGCTGACGTACAGCTAAAGACGGCTCATCCAGGGGAGCCAACCTGCTGCAGTATAACTGCGGCGGCTGGTTGGGAAGCAGTTAAGGTGAAAAATCTTCTGTGCTTCTGCTGCCCCCAGACCCTCCCCCCCTTTTTCTTACCTGAACGCGATCGTTCCAGCGACAAGCACAAGCCCAGTGGCTCCAGCCGCTGTCTCAGGTCCTCTTTGGATAAATTTATAGCAGCAGGAGCCATTGGCTGCATATGATGGGCACAGTGAGGCTGCAATTGATTTTTTTTTCCAGAATTTTTCAGTTTGTTTGCGCCCCCCCCCCCCCAAAAAAAATTTTGAGCACCAGTCACCACTGCTTCTTGATATAACAATTAATTTCTGTTTTGTACATTTTATGTGATTTTTAATAATTTATGACTATTTTGATTTGTCTTCTGCTATGGTACTTGTTTTGGTTTATACCCTTTAGTGGTGGTGATTTGATTACCAAAGAACACAAAAAGAATAACAAGAAGAAGAAAAAATCACTGGCCAATATAATATAATAATCTGTGACAAATGGGCTCAGTTGCTCACATTAGTGCCACCGGAAATATGCCCAGATTAGTACCACAGAGAAAATGCCCAAATCACATTTTATGAATCCATGGAGCTCTTCTATCTTCTAAACCAGTGGTCTCCAAACTCCAGCCCAAGGACCAGATGTGGACCTTTGCCTACTCTTATCTAGCCCTTGGGGCATTATTCCTACCACTGATACAAGCATTATTTCTCCTACTGAAACCAAAAAGGACACCAACAATGGGGCTTATTCCTCCCACTAACACCAAAGATGGGACAGTACTGCTCCTACTAACACCAAAGATGGGATCCTATTCCTCCCACTGACAGAAATGATGGGGCATTTGTCCTCCCATTGACACCAACAATAGGACACTATTCCTTTCACTGACACTAACGATGAGACGCTATTCCTCCCACTAATACTAAGGATGCGGCACTATTCCTCCTACTAATACCAATGATGGGGCACTATCCCTCCTACTGACACCAACAATGAGACACTATTCCTCCCACTATTACCAATGATGGGACACAATTCCTCCCACGGTCACCAATGATGGAGCACTATTCCTACCACTGAACCAACGATGAAGCATTTGTCCTCCCACTGACACCAACAATGAGGCATTATTCACCCCACTGACACCAACAAGGGGGCACTATTCCCCTGCCTACTGACCACAGGTTAGATTTTTTTTTTTTTACCCCCAAGCCTGAAACATTGTTTACTCCCACTGATGCCAGGGCATTTTCTACACCTACTGGCCACTGTCCGGCCTGCCTAAAGTCTGAAAGACAGTAAACTGACCCTTTGTTTACAAAGTTTGAAGACCCCTGCTCTAAACCAAACTTTGCAATAAAATAGAAGTGAGACTATTAATAGGCATTTCACTTGTAAAGGGTATTTGTATACTATTTCCGAGAAGGATTAGTGTGTGTGTATATGCAATGTGAACATGTAAGTGTTCTGTAAAATCCCTCTATTCAAACTTTTCACTTGGCCCTGGGCCAAAGATCACATTAGCTTGTTTTGCATAAGGTCTTGTTCACAAGCAAAATAATGGTTTCTACAAGGATACCGTAGCTGGTTTCTGCCCATTTCTTTTTGGAACAATACAGTGTCTTGAACTGGTTTAACACTCTCTGTGATTTAAATGTTATTGTTCTACTATCATCTTGCAGTACAATAAATAATGCACAATTTCTGCAGAATGATATATGAGGACTTGCTGATAGTGGCCATCAATAGACCCATTATTCCCAAAATCAGATGTAGCACCTTCCTAGTGTAGTGTAGGCTGGCAGGTAAATTTAGTTGGCTCCACTGTAATCATAAGAGCAGGGGGTTGATTATTCAGGGCTGCTTGGTGTCTCACAGGCTGCTGCTCTGATTACTTCCCCTTGTCTTCTAGAGGATTCTAGAAGCATAGTAGGTGGAAGAAAAGGAGTCTGCAGCCTGATTATTTATAGAACTCCAGTCAATCCCTGGGAAGGTGAGCCCAGTAGGGGGCTGGAGAGCCCTTAAATAGTTTGACACCAGAGATAGCAGGTGCAGATTTCCTGGGTCCAGTCCTGCTGATGGAGACCCCTGTGCAGGGGGCTCTGCCCCTGGGGCAAAATACTAAAATAAGCCATTAGAAAGACACCAATGTCCAAGCTAGGATTAGCTGGAAGGCCCTATTTGCAAGCTTAAAGTGAATGCAAACTCTCATTTTTTTTTTCTTTAAAAATAACAAACATGTTATACTTACCTGCTCTGTGCAGTGGTTTTGCACAGAGCAGCCCAGATACACCTCTTCTCGGGTCCTTCGCCAGACCCCTTGGCCCCTCCCTCCTGTTGAGTGCCCACACAGCAAGCAGCTCTGTGTCCATTCAGACAAAACCTAAGTAACGGTAACCAACACAATTTAAAGTGTCATGTTGTGCTTTATTTGCCATTTAAATGTGAATATAGGATTGGGAGCTATATTTCTCTTAATCTCAGTTATTGTTCTCCAGTTGATTATTTGAATACATACTGTTACTGTTTGTTACTCATATAGTTACATAGTAGGTGAGGTCGAAAAAAGTCCATCAAGTCCAACCTATGTGTGATTATGTGTCAGTATTACATTGTATATCCCTGTATGTTGTGGTCATTCAGGTGCTTATCTAATAGTTTCTTGAAGCTATTGATGCTCGCCGCTGAGACCACCGCCTGTGGAAGGGAATTCCACATCCTTGCCGCTCTTACAGTAAAGAACCCTCTACGTAGTTTAAGGTTAAACCTCTTTTCTTCTAATTTTAATGAGTGGCCACGAGTCTTGTTAAACCCTCTTCTGCGAAAAAGTTTTATTTCTATTGTAGGGTCACCAGTACGGTATTTGTATATTGAAATCATATCCCCTCTCAAGCGTCTCTTCTCCAGAGAGAATAAGTTCAGTGCTCGCAACCTTTCCTCATAACTAAGATCCTCCAGACCCTTTATTAGCTTTGTTGTCCTCCTTTGTACTCGCTCCATTTCCAGTACATCCTTCCTGAGGACTGGTGCCCAGAACTGGACAGCATACTCTAGGTGCGGCCGGACCAGAGTCTTGTAGAGCGGGAGAATTATCGTTTTATCTCTGGAGTTAATCCCCTTTTTAATGCCAATATTCTGTTTGCTTTGTTAGCAGCAGCTTGGCATTGCATGCCATTGCTGAGCCTATCATCTACTAGGACCCCCAGGTCCTTTTGCATTCTAGATTTCCCCAGAGGTTCTCCCCTCCGTGTATAGATTGCATATATATTTTTGCCACCCAAATGCATTATTTTACATTTTTCTACATTGAACCTCATTTGTCATGTAGTCGCCCACCCCATTAATTTGTTCAGATCTTTTTGCAAGGTTTCCACATCCTGCGGAGAAGTTATTGCCCTGCTTAGCTTAGTATCTTCTGCAAATGCAGAGATTGAACTGTCTTTCACATAAATATTGCAGTAAAGACAATTTTTGTGTTTTTATCATAACGTGTGCGTTTCTCATTGGTCATTGCACTTACACTATTGCCAGGTGTGCCAGAGGGGGCTGAGGCTGTTATTAGGGTTGAGAGGCAGAGTAACGGACTGAACATACTTAAGCAGCCCCTGCGGGGGTAGCGCTACAATAGGTGTATGTGCAGAATCTATGTGTGATTAAATCTACGAAAGTATGCTCCACGGTAGTTGCCTGACTATTATTTCCTCTTCACTTTTAGATTGATGTGCTCTCGTGAGGCAAAAACTATTCTGAGCCCAGGGCGGTGTGTTGGGTCGGCTCCAAGAACAGGAAGTCATTCCTGTGTCATTTCATAAGATTTCGTTGGAAAGATAACCCAATAAAACTATTTTAATTATATCAATGGATGGATGACACAACAGTTCTACAGGTCTAAGGTTTAATAATAAATCCAGGAAACTCCACAAACTCAATTTAATACATGTGTATATTGAATTTAACAGCTACTGCAAATAATTTTATGTGAACACGAAACCTGAGAAGTATGGAGGCTCCCATTGCTGACTTACAGTGCCTTGCAAAAGTATTCACCCCCCTTGGCTTTTTACCTATTTTGTTACATTACAGCATTTAGTTCAGTTTGTTTTAATATGAATTATATGTGATAGATCAGAACACAATAGTCTAAGTTGGTAAAGTAAAATTAGAAAAACGTATACATAAAACTATTTTTCAGAAATAAAAAACTGATAATTGGCATGTGCGTATGTATTCACCACCTTTGTTATGAAGCCCATAAAAAGCTCTGGTGAAACCAATTACCTTCAAGTCACATAATTAGTGAAAAGATGTCCACCTGTGTGCAATCTAACTGTCACATGATCTGTCATTACATATACACACACCTTTTTGAAAGGCCCCAGAGGCTGCAACACCTAAGCAAAAGGCACCACTAACCAAACACTGCCATGAAGACCAAGGAACTCTCCAAACAAGTAAGGGACAATGTTGTTGAGAAGTTCTGGTCAGGGTTAGGTTATAAAAAAATATCCAAATATTTGATGATCCCTAGGAGCACCATCAAATCTATCATAACCAAATGTAAAGAACATGGCACAACTGCAAACCTGCCAAGAGACGGCCGCACACTAAAACTCACAGACCAGGCAGGGAGGGCATTAATCAGAGAGGCAGCACAGAGACCTAAGGTAACCCTGGAGGAGCTGCAGAGTTCCACAGCAGAGACTGGGGTATCTGTACATAGGACAACAATAAGCCGTACGCTCCATAGAGTTGGGTTTTATGGCAGAGTGGCCAGAAGAAAGCCATTACTTCCAGCAAAAAACAAAATGGCATGTAGGTGCTCTGGTCTGATGAGACTAAAATTGAACTTTTTGGCCATCAAAGAAAACGCTATGTCTGGCGCAAACCCAACACATCACATCACCCAAAGAACACCATTTTTAAGCAGTCAGGACTGGGAAAACTGGTCGGGGTTGAGGGAAAGATGGATGGTGCTAAATACAGGGATATTCTTGAGCAAAACCTGTACCACTCTGTGTGTGATTTGAGGCTAGGACGGAGGTTCACCTTCCAGCAGGACAATGAGCCCAAACACACTGCTAAAGCAACACTTGAGTGGTTTAAGGGGAAACATGTAAATGTGTTGGAATGGCCTAGTGAAAGCCCAGACCTCAATCGAATAGAAAATCTGTGGTCAGACTTAAAGATTGCTGTTCACAAGCGCAAACCATCCAACTTGAAGGAGTTGGAGCAGTTTTGCAAGGAGGAATGGGCAAAAAATCCCAGTGGTAAGATGTGGCAAGCTCATAGAGACTTATCCAAAACGACTTGGAGCTGTGATAGCCGCATAAGGTGGCTCTACAAAGTATTGACTTTAGGGGGGTGAATAGTTGACTTTTTCTGTTATTCTGTCCTATTTGTTGTTTGTTTCACAATTAAAAAAAAATATATATATATATATCTTCAAAGTTGTGGGCATGTTCTGTAAATTAAATGATGCAAGTCCTCAAACAATCCATGTTTTAAATCTTCCTATTACATTTCTTAACAAACAAAACAAAAACACAACAAGACATCATACACACTGAACCAACAATAAAATACAATTTCAAAATCCAATATAACAATTATTAATCCAATGGAGAGAGAAGAAAAAAAAAAAACAATCCATGTTAATTCCAGGTTGTGAGGCAACAAAACACAAAAAATGCCAAGGGGGTGAATTCTTTTGCAAGGCATGATAGATAGATAGATAGATAGATAGATAGATAGATAGATAGATAGATAGATAGATAGATAGATAGATAGATAGATAGATAGATATCACTACCTTAAAAGGTAGGCGATCTAGAAGTGTTTTAGTGGCAGAATCCAGTTTCAGGCAAATTTAGCCAGGCCTGTGTTTCTATTTCAGGCCTGGTTGTTTTGATCTGGGAGTGTTAGTATAGTGGGGGGTGCCCACCTACATTCTGGCTCAGAGATCCTCTCCTGCTTTCAGTGGAATTGTTCTGGGAGGTTGGACTTGAGACCTGAGTGGCAGGCAGCTCATGTGGGGGGGCTCTGACCAATCATTAATTTGCATTGGCAGAGGGCAGGCCTCCTATATAGGCTGGGGTCACATGCTTCCGAGGTTCTCTTGTGAAGCACAAGAAAGACAGCATGCCGTGCTGAAGGGCCATACTGGGCATCCCCATACGGGGGATGTGCTGTGTGCATGGAGGAGGGATGGAGGAGCCACAGGGGAAGGCGCTAAAGTGAAGAATCTTAATCCCTGTGGAGTGCATCAAGTTTCTGTGGTTGGGGAACACAGTGCTTGGTTATAAAGGGATCAAGTGGAGGAAGTAGAAGTAAAGCGGCAAAAGTTAACCCGCTTATCGGGTTCCTGTGACTGAGGAACACGGGACTTTGATATAGAGAGGTCAGTGTAATGTTCAAAGAAGTAGAAACGCTGGAGCGTAACAAACTGTGTGACTATGGAACACAGTATGGACAATAATGGACGGGCTGGAGTAATAGTCAGTCGTTGTTCAATTGACATTTTCATAACTTCCAAAGAGCGAATGGTGTTAGTATGCGGATCAGGAAGAAGGTGGTGCAGCCCTTCGACCTTAGAGGATTAATACCCCAAAGGAAGCATATCAGGTCGGGCAGAGTAACTATTCAGAGTAGTAATTCTTCAGCCAGATTGCCTGCAGTGAGAATCAAAACAAGAGAAGTTATTTGTCTTGTTAACTGGAAGTAATAGTCTGCAGCGTTCATCAAGGTCATGGGTGATGATCTATCCTTTTGAATTCTTTTTGGGCATCTCATACATCCCTAATACCTCTCAAAGTTTCATCCCATCAAAAAAAACAAAGAAAAAGAAGAAGAAATTGACTGTTGTGTGTCTAAGGACTAAAAAGGGGATGGGGCAGGGTGAATGGCAGATTGAACAACTAATTCAGCAGCTCCTTCGGGGGTAGCGCGATATATATTTATTCACTACTCCCTTGGGAGCTGCTGCTAGGTGTGTTCATACCTTTCTGTTAACTGCATCCGTTCTTCCACCCCTGCACGAACCACATCAGCAGGCGGCTTAATAACTTTTTACAAAGAACTACCTGCCACTCTGCTCCCCAGTCCGCCTACCTTCCAGAACATTTCAGGGAAAGTAAGGGAAATCTTGCAGGGCAGAGTGTAGGTGGCCACACCCTCCTCTATTCTATCAAATTAACCAAGCAGGCCTGAACAAACAGGGTAAGGCACTGGCAATTTACCTAACACTTACCTACTAGCACCCACCTAAAGGTGGTGGGCGCTACATACACACACTCATACATTTTACACTGAATATATAGTCTATGCTAAATGCAGAGTATATATAACAGAAAATGATCAAATACTTACCGTAATTTTCCTTTTCTGGCCCATCCTCACGTCAGCACACAATGGGTTAACATCTCCTCTGGAGCCCCACATTACCAACTGTATAGCTGAATAAATGGCAGCTCCTCCCCAACTAAGGCAGTTCGGTAACTTAGCCTGCGACAGGCCACTAGGGAGGGAGCCCTGTGCTGACGTGAGGGTGGGTCAGGAAAGGAAAATTATGGTAAGTATTTGATAACAATTTTCCGTTTTCCTGGCCCATCCTCCTGTCAGCACACAATGGGATATACCAAAGCCTAATATTAGGGTGGGAGAGAACAATTGAGAAACAATAACATCCAAAGAAAAGATGCTAAAACCAATGCTGGTCAAATATTTTATTTGTAAGGTTGAATGAAGGCCGCAACAGACCTTTAAGCTAGCCCTTACCTATATCCTCCAAGCAATCCTGGCATAACTGCCTCAAAGGCTGCCACCCCTCTAGCCAAATAGGCTTGCAATTATTTCAGAGCAGGAAAGCGTACTTCCTGCATGCCAGTTTAATCATCCTGGTAGTCCAAGAGCTCCTAAGGGCCTGATGGCTAAATGAAAGGATTTTTGTACACTTTCCTCCTTTGACCACGTTTCCCTACTTCCCAGTTTTCCTGGAAACTGGATACCACTTTAAAATTGAACTTTGGGGATAGACGTGGTATCCCTATCCCTGGTAAAAAAAAGAAAAAAGACACCAAAGTGCCCTTGCTGGAAAGTGTTGCAATCTTCAACATCCTTCTGTCAGAAATAGTTGTTGTCAGGAGAACTAGTTTTACCATGCAGTACTTCAATGGAAATGAAACCTGTTGGAGCAAAGGGTGCTCTCAGATCCAAGCCTAAAGTTCCACAGAGGGAACAAGGATTTCCCTCAAGGTCATATATAGATTGTTATCTGGAAGAAACATCTGGTCACTGGCTTTGCACCTATCTGCAGCCTGTGAAAAAATAAAGTAGAGATCCCTTAAATGGCATTGTATGCCAGACCAACCCCTAGCGCTGACTGTAAAACGTCAAGGATATTGGCTAGAGCAAGGAATACAGGAGAGAAAGCTTTGCTGAGCAAACAAAACAAACTTCTCTCATATCCCCTCCTATGTAGCGTTCATGGATCATCTTCTGGTCACCAGGATCTGAACAACATCAGATGAGAATCCCTGCACCTCCAGTGTAGCCTATTCCACAGCCAGGCTATTAAAAGTAGTCCAATTGGATTGGGGTGCTGTTACTGACCTTGCCATAGAAGAATTCACTTGATCAGAGAAAAAAAAAAATCAAACAGAAAATTCCATGGCACGCTGCACCTTGTATGACGGAGTCTTTGCATTGGTATCCTGTTGCAAATATCAGAAGCTGCATGTTCAGTGAGGTCTCCCTGAGAACTACTGCTGGAATTCCCCATAGGGCCAATATTGACATAACCAAACCAATAATTAATTTTGCTTCCTTGGCAAGAAGACCAATTTTAACTGACTAAGTGGTTCTCTGCCCCACAAAAGTTTCTTTGCAAGATGCAACAAGAAAAGACTTGATGTCCCCTTGTCAGGCAATGTAGGTTACTACTGTCTTGTTGTCAACCTTACTCAGGCCCCCTCAAAGATCCTGAAAGGCTTGCAATGCTAGAAAAAGGCTTCCTTCCATTGAAGATACTTGGGGAGTCTGCGCTTAACCGCTCTCCAATGGTCTTGCACTTGTTTCTTCAGATCTTGGATTCCCCAGCCCCAGAGACTGACATCTGGCTTCAGGATCATCCTATCTCCTGGGCTGAGAGGCATGCCTCCAAAAAAGCACAGTGGCAATGTCCAAAATTCCAGTTCTTGTTGAATTTGTATAGGCATAAAGATTTTCTGATCCATAGATAGCCCGGCTAATAGGCTAAAGAAGGAAAAATTGAAACGCCCTTCTGTGCCACCTGGCCCAAGGTACCACCACTGCCAACAAGATCTTTCAAAAAGATTCCTGGGACTGTGCCAATTATGTAAAGGCACCTAAACTGGAAGTGACATCTGGCCACTGAAAATCTCACATGCCTCTGGTGCTCGACATTGATCAGTACATGGAAATATGAGTTGGCCAGTCGATTGATACCAACCGGTCCTCCAGCTGAACTGTCCCTGTAAATAATAAACAGAAGAAGCAGCGCTGTAAACCAAACATGTGATAATAAAACCACAAATAATGATTATCAAGTTCGTGGTCAGATCAAGTGAATTAATAAAGTTCTATCAGTGAAAATCTTCAAGGTGAAGCGGATGAGGAACCAGACACATGGGTCCCTTAATAAGGCAAATAACGATAGGACTGGATAAACCTTCACCACACCACTGTGATATGGATAAAATGGGCGCTTACCAACTGGCAAGCTTAGGGAAGCTTGTGACCTTAACCCGGTCGGGGCCTTTCTTGAGATGGGAACACCACTAAACCGCTCCTCAGACCGTGGGTGGCTCACTCTCCTCCACATAGAGGGAACCCGGATGCAGGGAATACTATACTCCTATCTAGGAGTTGTTCTCATAAACAATGCCCCAAAAAAGAAAGGAAGAGCAACATAGCGTAATCCTGGATGGATATTTATTAAAGGAAATTAAAAATACACTTACAGTGTGTTGAGTAAAAAACAGCATGGAAAGCCGGCCGGCTAGCACGAACACCCGTCCTACAGACGGTGGATACGGCACGTCAGCACGTCAGCACGCCCGACGTACGTTTCGCCACACTTCTGACGTCGTCTGGGCCAGACGACGTCAGAAGTGTGACGAAACGTACGTCGGGCGTGCTGACGTGCTGACGTGCCATATCCACCGTCTGTAGGACGGGTGTTCGTGCTAGCCGGCCGGCTTTCCATGCTGTTTTTTACTCAACACACTGTAAGTGTATTTTTAATTTCCTTTAATAAATATCCATCCAGGATTACGCTATGTTGCTCTTCCTTTCTTTTTTGGGGCATTGTTTATGAGAACAACTCCTAGATAGGAGTATAGTATTCCCTGCATCCGGGTTCCCTCTATGTGGAGGAGAGTGAGCCACCCACGGTCTGAGGAGCGGTTTAGTGGTGTTCCCATCTCAAGAAAGGCCCCGACCGGGTTAAGGTCACAAGCTTCCCTAAGCTTGCCAGTTGGTAAGCGCCCATTTTATCCATATCACAGTGGTGTGGTGAAGGTTTATCCAGTCCTATCGTTATTTGCCTTATTAAGGGACCCATGTGTCTGGTTCCTCATCCGCTTCACCTTGAAGATTTTCACTGATAGAACTTTATTAATTCACTTGATCTGACCACGAACTTGATAATCATTATTTGTGGTTTTATTATCACATGTTTGGTTGACAGCGCTGCTTCTTCTGTTTATTATTTATTGTGTAGTGTGTGTATCTCACCTTTAAGCGGCTGCTTTCTTTTCAATTGTTTTTCATTCAAAAAACTTGATTGTGTTAAGTGTGTGTAGTTATATAGCGAGGTGGTTCTCCTCCTTATACTTGAACTGTCCCTGTGACTGTCTGCATGAACCATCTTGACTGATTGGTGTGTATGAACACATTTGATTCCTTCAAACTAAAACAGGCCAGAAGGCTCCTGCCTTAGGTACTAGAAAAACTAGGGAGAAAGGCCCCAGATGATTCCATGTTTTTGGCATCACTGGCATGATGGCCTTGTAGCAGTATAAAAATCTTGTCAACATCTTCTCTTCTGAGATCTGTTGGACATAGATTAAATGGATTCAGTGGTCAGCTTTGGAATTTTCCATTGTATGCCCCAGTCTTCTGGACCCACTGGTCTTTGATGACTGTCGTCCAAACCCTCCGGAAGGAGGCTACAATCATCAACTTCACCCAGGCCCCCTGGCCAACTGGAAGAGACTGGTTGGACGCACCTTCAAAAAAAAAAAAAAAAAAACCTTCCAGCCATCTTAGTAGCTTGTTCTGGACTTGATTACATGTTAAAAGTAATTTTAAGACACCTCCACTGTGATCTATTAAATCTGTAGCTTGTCCTATAATATTTGGCCTCCTGCACCCTCTGAAGTTTAGTAGGCTTGAGTGAAGGATGGCGGGATCCTCTTACTAGTCTGTGGCCAGACTTTTTGCCTCCTGTCATTTGCATTGTTCAGTGTTTGGCCAAACAATAACCCCCCCTATTATAGGAAATGTTAAAGGCTTGTGTAGACATTCCACCTGCCTTCCAGTGGTGTACTAGGTACTAGGTACTTGTACTAGGTCTATCAAAAGCATCAACCAAAAGTCAGTTGCCAGGTTCCAATCTTTGCAGAAACTGTGCCAGATCTTGTAGCTTCCAGTGTTGAATGTAATGCCATCTATAAAGTTAATATATATCAAAGTTAACTCTATTGCTGATTGGCAGGCAAAATCTGTCACTGTATAGATTCTGTGCAAGCCTGATGGCCAGAGCACCACAGTTTCTGTGTTCCAGATGTGTTCCTGCATGAGTGTTTTCATGCATTCTCAATGCGTTTTGCCGCTTCTAGATGTGTTCCATACAGAAACAATGCAACATTCTACTTTTGTTGACTGTACTAGAATGCTCTGTACTGGTGTGAACTATGTAACCTGGAATCAAAGTTAAACACTGTCCATGTGTTCTTCATGCAGAATAAAGATGCACTGGACTGCATTTGGTGTGAACAAGTTCACTTTCTCATCCATAGGATCTCCGAAGGCAACCAAGTTATAAAAAGGCAAAGACACTTGCTGCACCAGACACTAGAGGGCAGCATCCACCCCTGGAAGTGCAGTGCACAAACATACAGCAGCCATCATATATGGATAAAGTTTAGAGAACCTGTTACGTAAACAGGGCTTCTAACAAGGTATCTGTCATCCTTCATCAATGAGCACTTTACGCTCTATCATTATGGGTGTTGCTTGTGGTGTGGATATCTGTAGCATCCTTTCCGCAATAGCTGCCTTAGTAGGGCTTAGTATTTTGCACAACCACATCCTTGTGAGGCAACCTGTGCAATTTCATTTCTCTGCCACTGCAAACTGCATGCAGACCCAAAATGCATTGTGAGCTAGTTGAGGCATTCTCTATCATGCTGACAAAAATGCATTTGTGCCAGTTTCCTGGATCCTGTCCCTTCACAGGGTAAATGGAAACAACTTCTTCAGAATGTATAGACCACATGCTTAAGTGGTTGTGAACCTAAGGCTAGGTTTCTACTAGTGCGACTTTTCATGCGATTTTGGGACTGAAAAGTCACATGACAAGTCGTACCCCATGATTTCCATTGAGTACCGTTCATATCTGTGCGACTTCAAGACGCAGCGACCTCAAAGCAGTCCCTGCACTACTTTTGTCCCACTTTGATGCAACTTGAGGGCCATAGACCTCAAGAATAAACAGGCATTGCTTCAAGTCGCGGCAAAAGAAAAAAAAAATTGCGGCAAAATTGCACGAGTTTGGGGACACAATAGTGGAAACATAGCCTAATACATGAAATTTCAGCTGGGCACATATATCTTCAGTGTCCCGTAGCTCTCTCCTGACCCATTCTTCTGTTATCAACCTGATAACTCCTGACAAATTCCTGGACACATCAGAAAAAAGCAGCCTGACATTTCTGTCTGGGGAGGCTGCTATCAATAGATTAGCAGGGAGCTGGCCCTGTACAAAACGTGATGAGAGGGGGTGTGTGCCTTTCCTCCAATCAGCAATTTACGCTATCTTGGCTGTATGCCCAAACACCACACTCTGTGTTACACAGGAAGAGAACATTTCCTAACACGATCTGAACTTTCTAAACAATATAAAAATGTGAAGACAGCAGATATACATGTAGAAACTTATGTAGGGAGATTTGGTTCATCTCTGTGTATCATTTGAGGCCCAATCACTTCACTGGGTATATGGAAGGTTTACATCCACTTTAATGAACGTGACAACCTGTTAGGTGTCATTGTCCTGATCAGGACAAGATGATTGTTGGCCGGTTTTATGTTTTTTTGGAGCATTTTGCGTTCAGGGTTTCCGATTACAAAATAATGCAAAACCCCTAATTTGCATAATCTTCTTGGGCACTCTTTTAAGAACCATGTCCCACGTCGCCCCCTCCTACCTTTGCTAATCTTCTGTGCCACTAACAGCTCATATTTGCACAAAATATATGGAGAAAAACATTACCTCTCACCAAAAAACCATGGTACCCTGTCTCTTTAATGTAGAACCTTGGCACAAAAAGGCACCCTAAAAAAAAAAAAAGGATTCATCTTCAGCATTCAGGGTCTTCCAAACTCCATGTGAGGCTGAACATGGAGGGGTAAGTTCGGCAGGGGGGGATTCAGCAAACAACTTACTTACCAACTGCAATCAACAGGTGGCCTAGAGCAGACCAAAAAAGAACTGTCTTAGTTGGGGAGGAGCTGCCTTTTATGCAGCTATACAGGTGGTAATGTGGGGCTCCAGAGGAGATGTTAACCCATTGTGTGCTGACGGGAGGATGGGCCAGGAAATATATATATATATTTATATATACATATATATATATATATATATACTGGACTGACTGTATGTATATCAAATACACTGCCACTAACTAAATAACCTGCCTGCTTAATCTAACTCAAGCTATCTCTCCGTCCATGCCAACAACACTACCCACGGCCGCTATGTAAGCAGCCTTATATATTGTGGGGCGAGGACTTAGTCCCGCTGAGCACCCTGCTTTGGCCAATTATGGCTCTCTCAGTAGAGCGCACTGTGATTGGCCAAAGCATGCAGGTCAGGTGCATGCTTTGGCCAATCGTCATACAGCAATGCACTTCGATCTCGCAGTGCATTATGTGGCGTTCCACTCGAATTTCCTGCAAGCGCCCCATAATGTTCGCTGTTCGGCGAACACCTGATGTTCGAGTCAAACTTATGTTCGACTCGAACATCAAGCTCATCCCTAGTACACAGTATATAATACAGTGCAGTTGGTGTACAGTATATAATACAGTGCAATCGGTGTACAAAAAATAATACAGTGCAATTGGTGTACAGTATATAATACACTTCAGGTCGTGTACAGTATATAATACACTTCAGGCGGTGTACAGTATATAATACACTTCAGGCGGTGTACACAGTATATAATACAGTTTGTACAGTAATATAATACATTGCAGTCAGTGTACAGTATATAATACAGTGCAGTTGGTGTACAGTATATAATACACTTCAGGCGGTGTACAGTATATGATACAGTGCAGGCAGTGTACAGTATATAATACAGTGCAGTCGGTGTACAGTATATAATACAGTGCAGGCAGTGTACACAGTATATAATACAGTGTGTACATGATATAATACAGTGTAGTTGGTGTACAGTATATAATACAGTGCAGTCTGTGCACAGTATATAATACAGTGTGTACAGTATATAATACATTGCAGTCAGTGTACAGTATATAATACAGTGCAGTCGGTGTACAGTATATAATATAGTGCAGGTGGTGTACACAGTATATAATACAGTGTGTACGGTATATAATACATTGCAATCGGTGTAAGTATATAATTCAGTGCAGTCGATGTACAGTATATAATACAGTGCAGGTGGTGTACAGTATATAATACAGTGTAGTGCAGTGTGAAAAAAAATCCTGATCATGTCTGGAAGGCCACCAAGGAGAGGCAGACACTCACAGGCCACTAAAAGAGGGCAAGTACCCTCTGTGTCTGCAGTGAAAAGTGGAGGTCGCGGACATGGTGCATCCTCTGCAGGCGGGGCACGCTTGTTCTTTTTTCTGCTGCTGGCCGTGTTATTGAGCCACAACATGCAGAAGAGTTGGTGGAGTGGCTAACTAAGCCGTCCTCATCCTCCTCATCCTCTGTCGCCTAGGCTTATACTAGTTTGCCTTCCAACGCAGCTGCCAAAGCGGACTATTCCACTGGCTCCTTGTCCACAGTTACTCCATCCTTAGCCCCAAAGCTCCTTGAGGGCAGGGACTGATGTGAATGTACAATGTATATGTAAAACACTGCATAAATTGACGGTGCTATATAAGTACTTTAAATAAATAAGTTATTGTATGTGTTCCTAACTTAAACTTTTCTAGAAACTGGAAAAATTGAGTTGGCTTTACTTGAACCTATGGTCTATAAACTGGAAAAATTGAGTTGGCTTTACTTGAACCTATGGTCTATAAACTGGAAAAATTTAGTTGGCTTTACTTGAACCTATGGTCTATAAACTGGAAAAATTGAGTTGGCTTTACTTGAACCTATGGTCTATAAACTGGAAAAATTTAATTGGCTTAAAACAACAAAGTTGAAAACATAAAAAGTCTAATAAGGCAGACAAAAATAAGTTTAGTTGACAGTACTTAAAAAGCTGATGCAAATAGTTGCCAAAAATATTTTATTTAGTACAATAAAATATACAATATACAATACAGATATATTATATAACGTATAATGACAAATGCAATGTTGTTCAGGGTTAAGAAATTTGGTAAGAGTACAAAACAATAAATAGACAGTTATATATATGACCAGATGTATTATCATCAACCTGTTAGAGGGTGGCCATTAAAATGTGACAATTTCCTGAACAAACATTTCCTGGTGGGGTGTCTATAGGTTCCGAAGCTATAATCTGTAATTTGAGGAGCTTCAAAATCATAAGAGAGATATAAAGACAGAATAAAAAGAAGAAGAGTGAAGAGCAAGGAGGGGTCCATCAGGGTGATTCAAGAGTCTCAACAAGGCATAGTATGATCAATCTAATTTCAAATCATCCACCACGGCATTAGGACTGAGTCGTTAAAAGATGGCGGTAGGTAATGTTTAATCCAAGGCTGCCATATTTTATGAAATTTGGGAACTTGGTTATGTTCAATAGCCACCATTTTAGCGTGTATCATAGCATTGTTCATTCTTTGTTTTGTCTCAGCCAATGCCAAAGAAGGAGTTTTCCAAGCCTTTGCACTGTTTGTTTAGCTGCTGTGAGAAGATAGATAAATGCCGCGCACACATGGTCGGAATTCCCAATAACAAATGTTTGATGTGAGCTTGTTGTCGGAAATTCCGACCGTGTGTAGGCTCCATCGGACATTTTCTGTCGGAATTTCCGACAACAAAAATTTGCGTTGCTAAGATATTAGGGGAGGATGACTTAGTTGTTGACCAAATTTTCGACCATTCTGCATTATCTAGGGTGTGTTCCAGATCCTCCTCCCATTTCTGAGTGTAGGTTGGTTTATCTGTATCAGATTTAACTAGTAGTTGGGAATATAGGGAATAAATTAGTCCCTTAGTATGTGTGGGTCGTTCTTGCAAATGGATTCGAAACTAGTGAAGTAATATAGGGGTACATCAGTATTAGTATTAGGTGTGAAGAAATTTTTAATTTGGAGATATCGGAAGAATTCCGATTTAAGTATGCCTTGAGTTTCACAGAGAGAGGGAAATCGAAAAAAGGATGAAGAGGTGACAAATTTGTGCATTCTTAATACATCTAAGGATGACCATACTTTGAAAGATAAGGGATAGATCCATGCAGGGTAGAAGGCTGGGTTTTTAAGGAAGGCGAGGAGAGGGTTGTGTGGAGATTGTAAATTATTAAGTTTGAACCTATCCCAAAGGGAAAGATAATGTTTGGTTAAAGCAGTGGTTCTCAACCACTCTAGTGCCGTGACCCCTTGATAAAATTTCCCAAGTTGTGGGGACCCCTAGCAGTAAAATTATTCTCATAGCGTGCGTTGTTAGCTCCCAAGGCAAGACAAGTAATTTGCGCACCTAACCCAAGGACACTTAGCGCTCCCTGAGTCCCTTCCATTTGTACAGAATTAAAACCCCTTATGGTACATTTTAGGTTGTACCACTCTTTCTCTTTGTTCTCCTTTCTTTCACTTTTATCTCTCTCTATCCTAATTTCTTGTCCCCCCCCCCCCCCCCCCATCCCTCTCTAGCCGCCTTTCTTGTTCTTTCTCTTATTCTTTCTCTCTCCCCTTTTCTTTGTTCCTCCCCCTCTTTTCCTCTCCCTTTCATGTATTCTCTATTTTTATTCCTTCTCTTACTCCTTGGTGGGGGGAATGGGATGAGTGGCAGTGCTGACGGGGAGTTGGGATGAGTAGCAGTGCTGGCGGGGGTTCTGATCAGCCAACTTAGGTGCTCTTGATCAAGGTCATCTGCTGATCTGAGAACTGTAGTAGGGACTTTTAATGGCAACTATAATCACAGGTAGTGTTACTCAATGTGTCTCCGACTTTGTGGTGTCTCGCAGCAGTGACACCTATGCCGAAATCAGGAGATAGGGTCTCCTCCAGCCCCACCCACTTCATTCCTCACCAGTCAGCTGACCTCTAGTCTTGCCCCCCAGCCATGCTGTGAAATGAATGAGCGGTTGCGAAGAGGCTGAGTGGGCGGCCGCGGGCTCCAGGAACAGCCCAGCTGGGCGGCCACAGGCTCCAGGGAGAGCCCTTCTGGGTGGCCACGAAAAGGCTGGGAGAGCAGCGCGGGCTTCAGGAACAGCCCAGGATTTGGTGACCCCTGGCAAATTGTCATTTGACCCCCGAGGGGGTCCCGACCCCCAGGTTGAGAACCACTGGGTTAAAGGATTGCGTAAACTTTGGGATGGAGCCATAATAAGTTGGAAATCGATAAAGGGCCTCGATTTTTTTGAGTAGACCCAGCACAATATTTTTTACAGTGTGGAGTGGAAGTCTGTCTGCTAGTTACCGTTGGTTGATCGAAGAGTGACAAGGAGAGTGCAGTTACAATGCAATTCACCAGTAGAAAGGCTAAAAGGCCTGGAAAACCCAGCATACTTCAGGAGTCATTGCTACATTGGTGAAAAAATACCTGACGGTGACGGGCCCCCCAGCCCCCCCGTTTTACTTACCTGAGCCCCATAATTCTGTTGGCAGTGAGGCGCTGTCCCTCTGTTCACAAGGTCCTGACTCTTGATTGGATAGATTGATAGCAGCGCAGCCATTGGCTCCCGCTGCTGTCAATCAAATCCAATGTCGCAGGCGCCGGTGGGCGGGGCTGAGTTCAGCATTCGTCAGCTATTGTCGCAAATGCTGGACTCAGGAGCGCGCCCGCAAGGTAATCCCCCGGGAGATCGCTTCTCCTAGGGGGTTATCTGATGCGGGGAGGAGCCACGAGAGCCGCCGGGGGACCCCAGAAGACGAGGTTCAGGGCCACTCTGTGAAAAACGAGCTGCACAGTGGAGGTAAGTATGACAGGTTTGTTATTTTAAAAAAAAAAATTAAAAAAACAAACCCTTACGCCGCGTACACACGATCGGAAATTCGGCCAGCAAAAGACCGATGAGAGCTTCTGGTCGGAAAATGCGACCGTTTGTATGCTCCATCGGACTTTTGCTGGCCGTATTCCCGCCAGCAAAAGATTGAGAGCAGGTTCTCAATTTTTCAGTCGGAAAAAGTTCCTATCCAAAAATGCGATCGTCTGTATGCAATTCCGACGCACAAAATTCCTATGCATGCCCGGAAACAATTTGACGCATGCTCGGAAGCATTGAACTTCATTTTCTCGGCTCGTCGTAGTGTTGTACGTCACCGCGCTCTTGGCGGTCGAAAGTTCAGCAAACTTTTGTGTGACCATGTGTATGCAAGGCAAGCTTAACCTCCCTGGCGGTATGATTCTTTCTGATTTTAGGTGCTGAAAGCGGTACAATTATTTTGCAATGAAATTTGGCGTTTTATATTGTAGGTATTTAATTATTAACAATAACACACTTAAATCTGTCCAAACAAGAGTCTAGTAGATATCCCGGGTATGATAAAGTTTGAAACACAAAAACATAAATTATAATATAATAAAAAAAAAATAATAATTAAAAAAAATAAAAATAAATAGTAATAAAATAAATTTCCACACGATTCACTATCGCTCAATTCTGCAAGTGTTCTAATTTACTATCGCAGTTTTCTAGCTGGTCTAAAGCCATTTTTGACGTAAAGGGACACTTTTTGGTTGCTATGGACAATCTCCAGTTTCCAGGCAGAAAGAACAGTATATGCAATATAAAACTGCATGCAGGGCATGGACCAGAGCACTGGGGACAAATGGGATGTGAAATGATTTCATACAGTACTGTAATCTGTAAGATTACAGTACTGTATGTGTTATGATTTTTACATTTTTTTGAATTTGCCGCCAGGCTCTGCCCCCGTGCGTCGCGACGCTCGCAGGGAACGGAGCCTGGCACGGAGAGGCTTCGGAGGAGGACGGAGCCCTCGGACAGTGCGGGGGACATCGCAGGATCCCGGGGACAAGGTAAGTAAGGAGGCACCAGGATCCTGCGATGTAATCCCGAGTGTGGCTCGGGGTTACCGCTAATGGTCCTGAAATGTAACCCCGAGCCACACTCGGGAAAACCGCCAGGGAGGTTAAGCGGAATTCCGTCGGAAAAGCCATCATATCTTTTTCCGACCAAAATCCCGATTGTGTGTACGCGGCATTACAGTCACTTTAATGGTTCAAATGGTTCAGCCCTCATGCATGTTCACTTCATCAAATCTGGCCCTCTTTGAAAAAAGTTTGGACACCCCTGCCCTAGACGAAACCTCATTTTGCGACCCCATTTGGCTCAACCCCTGACCACACCCCCTTTTCCCTGCCCATGTATAGCGACCGCCATTGATCAGCACCCCTCCTATAGCGACCGCCATTGATCAGCACCCCTCCTATAGCGACCGCCATTGATCAGCACCCCTCCTATAGCGACCGCATTGATCAGCACCCCTCCTTACAGAGTACAGACCCCCATTAGTCTAAAGTCCCTCCATAGTGACCTCCATTAGACAGAGCCAAAAACCCCATTACCTTCCTAGAGCCGCTGCAAAGAAGTGTGTGTGAAGCTGGAGTTAAGGGGCGGAGTTGAACAGAAATCGGCCCATGCTCTCTTGCACCTTCAATAGCGACACTGCAGCGTGCCTTACATTGACGAGGGGGAGGGAAGCCACAACCAGAAGTAACCCCGCGGGAGCGGGGTCGGGGCCTGAGGTATGAGTTCCCACACTGGGTGGGACTGGATTTACTGCTGTGTCCGGGTTTCAGGAGGAATTCCCGTACAGGTGCCAACCCCAGGCGGCACCCCCGGCTGATGAGTTCTCTAGGTCAGTGCCTACCTTGCCTATTGGTAGCGCCGGCCCTGATAGCATCACACAGTTGCTGCAGATTTGTTGAGTGCACATGCATGAGGCGAATCTCCCGGTCCACCACCGCCCCCAAAGGTACTCTATTGGATTGAGATCTGTTGACTGTGGAGGCCATTGGAGTACAGTGACCTCATTGTCCAGTGGTCGGATGATTGGAGCTTTGTGATATGGTGCATTATCCTGCTGGAAGGAGCCATCAGAAGATGGGTACACTGTAGTCATAAAGGGAAGGACATCAACAAGGTAGGCCGTGGCTTATAAACAATGCCATCACCACTCCCTAGATATTTTCTCTTTTTCTGACCATTCTCTGTAAACCTAGAGTTGGTTGTGTGTGGAAATCCCAGCAGATCAGCAGTTTTTGAAATATTCAGACCAGCCCGTCTGGCACCAACAACCATGCCATGTTCAAAGTCACTTAAATCCCTTTTCTTCCTCATTCCGTTGCTCGGCTTGAACTTCAGCAAGTCTTCTTCACCACGTCTAGATGCCTAAATGTATTGAGTTGCTGCCATGTGATTGGCTGATTGGCAATTTGTGTTACCAAGCAATTGAACAGGTGTACCTAATAAAGTGTCCGGTGAGTGTATATGTACTATAGTCTGTATGTGAGCATCTATGAGCATTGTGGGTGTTTTATGTCATTAGAGACTGTAGACCCCGTCAGACACCCAGCTGTGTGGAGTGGGAAGGGGAAGGGGTTGATCCTCCTCTCATCTTATATCGTGTGTTTGTGTGTTTTGCATGCAGAAATTGCGCACAGGAATGCTGCAAATATATTTTTATACCTTATGGTGATGACTGTACAGAGTCATTTTCATTTGCCCTTTGACATTTCCTTCTCTGATCTGCAGTTCTAAGAAGGAGGTGAGGAGGAGGTTGGCCATGCAGGATGTGGGTGAAGGAGACTTTAGTTCCGCTTTCAATGCAGGGTGAGCATTGCAGTGTGATTTACGCCCGCTCATTTGGTGCAAATCGCACCGCAAAGTATTGGTTTTCGGTATTGAGAGCATTTGCATTGGTAACAATACTCGCGCAAATGCTTGGTATCAATGCATCCCTAGGAAATAGCCTTAGGAGCATTCAAACGGAAGAGTTTTTTTTACCCACTTGCCGACCAGCCGCCGTCATTATACTGCGGCAGGTCGGCACGATCCCGTGAACCGTCGTAGCTATACGTCGGCTCCTTTAAGCGGGATAGCAGGCGCGCGCGTGCTCCTGCTGCATTGCGGGGGTGCCGATGCTCGTGGCCAGTGGTCGCGATGATGGCAGCGCGCAATCGCGGGCACGAGAGGCAGAACAGGGACGTGTGTGTGTAAACACACAAATCCCTGTTCTGTGAGGAGAGGAGAGAAAGATCGTGTATAGGTAGAAACCACGGATCTGTCATCTCCTATAGACAGTCCCCTCCCCCTACAGTTAGAACACACAGTCAGGGAACACAGTTAACCCCTTGATCGCCCCCTAGTGTTAACCCCTTCCCTGCCAGTGACATTTACACAGTAATCAGTGCATTTTTATAGCACTGATCGCTGTATACTTGTCAATCGTTTCAACAATGTGTCAAAAGTGTCCGATGTGTCCGCCATAATGTCGCAGTCCCGATAAAAATCGCAGACCGCCGCCATTACTAGTAAAAAAAAAAAAATAATAGTAAAAATGCCATAAATCTATCCCCTATTTTGTAGGCGCTATAACTTTTGTGCAAACCAATCAATATACGCTTATTACGAAGAATACATATCGGCCTAAACTGAGGAAAAAAATAGCTTTTTTTTAAAAAAAATTGGGGATATTTATTATAGCAAAAAGTACAAAATATTGTGTTTTTTTCAAAATTGACGATTTTTTTTTGTTTATAGCGCAAAAAATAAAAAACGCGGAGATGATCAAATACAACCAAAAGAAATTGTCAGTTAAAGCGTCGCAGTGCCGAATCACAAAAAATGGCCTGGTCATTGAGCAGCCAAATCTTCTGGGGTTGAAGTAGTTACCAACAGAAAACATAGTCTGAAATTATAGACTAAGAACATTTGACCAGAAGAAAAAAAAAACAAAAAAAAAAACTCATTCCTTTAGTAGTTGGACAGAGGACCCCATAGTGTCCTCTATCCTCTGCCCCCATAGTGTCCTCTGCCCCAAAGTGTCCTCTGTCCTCTGCCCCCATAGTGTCCTCTGTCCTCTTTTCCTACAGTATTCTCTGTCCCCATAGTCTCCTCTGTCCCCATAGTGTCCTCTGTCATCTGCCCCCATAGTGTCCTGTTCTCTGCCCCCATAGTGTCCTCTGTCATCTGCCCCCATAGTGTCCTGTTCTCTGCCCCCATAGTGTCCTATGTCCTCTGCCCCCATAGTGTCCTCTGTCCTCTGCCCCCATAGTGTCCTCTGTCCTGTGCCCCCATAGTGTCCTCTGTCCCTACAGTGTCCTCTGTCCCCATAGTGTCCTCTGTCCTGTGCCCCCATAGTGTCCTCTGTCCCCATAGTGTCCTCTGTCATCTGCCCCCATAGTGTCCTGATTTCTGCCCCCATAGTGTCCTATGTCCTCTGCCCCCATAGTCTCCTCTGTCCTCTGCCCCATAGTGTCCTCTGCCCCCATAGTGTCCTCTGTCCTCTGCCCCCATAGTGTCCTCTGTCCTCTGCCCCATAGTGTCCTCTGTCCCTACAGTGTCCTCTGTCCCCATAGTGTCCTCTGTCCTCTGTCCCTACAGTGTCCTCTGTCCTGTGCCCCCATAGTGTCCTCTATCATCTGCCCCCATAGTGTCCTGTTCTCTGCCCCATTGTGTCCTATGTCCTCTGCCCCCATAGTTTCCTCTGTCCTCTGCCCCCATAGTGTCCTCTGTCCCCATAGTGTCCTCTGTCCTCTGCCCCCAAAGGGTTCTCTATCTTCTGTCCCCATAGTGTCCTCTATCCTCTGCCCCCATAGTGTGCTCTGTCCTCTGCCCCATAGTGTCCTCTGCCCCCATAGTGTCCTCTGCCCCCATAGTGTCCTCTGTCCCTACAGTGTCCTCTGTCCCCATAGTGTCCTCTGTTCTCTGTCCCCATAGTGTCCTCTGTCCCTACAGTGTCCTCTGTCCTGTGCCCCCATAGTGTCCTCTATCATCTGCCCCCATAGTGTCCTGTTCTCTGCCCCATTGTGTCCTATGTCCTCTGCCCCCTTAGTTTCCTCTGTCCTCTGCCCCCATAGTGTCCTCTGTCCCCATAGTGTCCTCTGTCCTCTGCCCCCAAAGGGTCCTCTATCCTCTGTCCCCATAGTGTCCTCTATCCTCTGCCCCCATAGTGTCCTCTGTCCCCATAGTGTCCTCTGTCCTCTGCCCCCAAAGGGTCGTCTATCCTCTGTTCCCATAGTGTCCTCTGTCCCCATAGTGTCCTCTGCCCCATAGTGTCCTCTGTCATCTGCCCCCATAGTGTTCTCTGCCCCAATAGTGTCCTGTCCTCTGCCTCCATAGTGTCCTCTGCCCCCATAGTGTCCTCTGCCCCCCACAGTGTCCTCTGTCCCCCAAAGTGTCCTCTGCCCCCATAGTGTCCTTTGTCCACTGTCCCCATAGTGTCCTCTGCCCCCATAGTGTCCTCTGCCCCCATAGTGTCCTCTGCCCCCATAGTGTCCTCTGTCCTCTGCCCCCATAGTGTCCTTTGTCCTCTGCCCCCATAGTGTCCTCTGTCCCTACAGTGTCCTCTGTCCCCATAGTGTCCTCTGTCCTCTGTCCCCATAGTGTCCTCTGTCCTCTGTCCCTACAGTGTCCTCTGTCCTGTGCCCCCATAGTGTCCTCTATCATCTGCCCCCATAGTGTCCTGTTCTCTGCCCCATTGTGTCCTATGTCCTCTGCCCCCATAGTGTCCTCTGTCCTCTGCCCCCATAGTGTCCTCTGTCCCCATAGTGTCCTCTGTCCCTATAGTGTCCTCTGTCCCCATAGTGTCCTCTGTCCTCTACCCCCAAAGGGTTCTCTATCTTCTGTCCCCATAGTGTCCTCTATCCTCTGCCCCCATAGTGTCCTCTGTCCCCATAGTGTCCTCTGTCCCCATAGTGTCCTCTGTCCTCTGCCCCCAAAGGGTCCTCTATCCTCTGTTCCCATAGTGTCCTCTGTCCCCATAGTGTCCTCTGCCCCATAGTGTCCTCTGTCATCTGCCCCCATAGTGTTCTCTGCCCCAATAGTGTCCTGTCCTCTGCCTCCATAGTGTCCTCTGCCCCCATAGTGTCCTCTGCCCCCATAGTGTCCTCTGCCCCCCACAGTGTCCTCTGTCCCCCAAAGTGTCCTCTGCCCCCATAGTGTCCTTTGTCCACTGTCCCCATAGTGTCCTCTGTCCTCTGCCCCCATAGTGTCCTCTGTCCTCTGTCCCATAGTGTCCTCTGCCCCCATAGTGTCCTCTGTCTTCTGCCCCCATAGTGTCCTCTGTCCTCTGCCCCCATAGTGTCCTCAGCCCCCCCCTGCACCCCACCCCATGGACACAAAAACACACGCTGTGTTGGTAGAACTCTCCTACCTTACACAGGTATATAGCGCAGCGGCGAGCTGCTGGTATCACAGGGCTGAATGTGGCGGTAACTGCTGAAGTTAACTTTTTACATTAACAGGGTGGTGATTGGTTGCTAAGATCGCCCGGCAACCCAATCACCTGCTGTTTAATGTAAAAAAATTACATCAGCGGTTCCCTCCCCCATCAAGCCCTGTGATACCAGCCGCTCGCCGCTGTCCAATGAAGAGGACAGCGGCGAACATGTCCACGGGCTGGGTGCCCATGAATTAATAACGGGCACTGACGGGCCGGACAATTAGCAGTGGCGAGCTGAGTGTGGCCTGCGGGCCATGGGTTGCCGACCCCTGACCTGGAGGATGGGATAAACAGTTCAATCTCTGTATTTGCAGATGATACTAAGCAATAAGGGCAATAACTTCTCCGCAGGATGTGGAAACCTTGCAAAAAGATCTGAACACATTAATGGGGTGGGCAACTACATGGCAAATGAGGTTCAATGTAGAAAAATGTAAAATAATGCATTTGGGTGGCAAAAATATGAATGCAATCTATACACTGGGGGGAGAACCTCTGGGGGAATCTAGGATGGAAAAGGACCTGGAGGTCCTAGTAGATGATAGGCTCAGCAATGCAATGCCAAGCTGCTGCTAACAGAATATTGGCAAGCATTAAAAAGGGGATTAGCTTCAGAGATAAAATGATAATTCTCCCACTCTACAAGACTCTGGTCCGGGCGCACCTGGAGTTTGCTGTCCAGTTCTGGGCACCAGTCCTCAGGTGGGATTTGCTGAAACTGGAGAGGGTCCAGAGAAGGGCAACAAAGCTAATAAAGGGTCTGGAGGATCTTAGTTATGAGGAAAGGTTGCGAGCACTGAACTTATTCTCTCTGGAGAAGACGCTTGAGAGGGGATATGATTTCAATTTACAAATACCATACTGGTGACCCCACAATAGGGATAAAACTTTTCCATGCAAGGGAATTTAAAAAGACTCGTGGCCATTTACTAAAATTAGAAGAAAAGCGATTTAACCTTAAACTGCATAGAGGGTTCTTTACTGTAAGAGCGGCAAGGATATGGAATTTCCTTCCACAGGCGGTGGTCTCAGCGGGGGGCATCAATAGTTTCAAAAAACTATTAGATAACAGTGGCGGCTGGTGCTCAAAATTTTTGAATTGTCATTCAAATTGCGACAGCGCTGAAAGCTGAAAATTGGCCTGGGCGGGAAGGTGTCTAAGTGCCTGGTATTGAAGTGGTTACAGTATACTGTAATCTTACAGATTACATCACTGTATCAAATAATTACACATCCCCTTTGTCCCTAGTGGTCTGCCCAGTGTCCTGCATGCCGTTTTATATGATATATACTGTTCTTTCTGCCTGGAAACTGGAGATTGTCCATAGCAACCAAAACTGTCCCTTTACATCAAAAGTAGCTTTAGAGCAGCTAGAAAACAGCGATAATAAATTAGAATCACTTGCAGAATTGAGCGATAGTGATTTGTGGGGAGATCCGTCACCAAACACTAAAAGTAACGAAAGCGACAATTCTGCAATTGAGCAAATTTCAGTGTTTTTGATTTGATTACATTATTGAATAATTTTTATTATTATTTGTTAAAATTATTTATAGTTATTTATTATATTATAATTTTTTATTTCAATCTTCAAACTTTATCATACCCGGGATGTCTACTAGGCTCTTGTTTGAACAGATTTAAGTGAACTATTCCTAAGAATTACAGGCCTGCAATATAAAACGCCAAATTTCTGTGCAAAATAATGTTATCGCTTTCATCACCTAAAATCTGAAATAATCATACTGCCAGGGAGGTTAAACAAACAAACAAAACAAAAAAAGAGACTTTACAATCACTTTAAGCTTTGGCAATAAAAACTGGAAGCTGATAGGTTTCTATGCAGAGCTGCACCAGATTTTGCACTCTCCGGTTTCACAAAAACCCCCCCACAGTGTATTCTGAGCTGGATGTGTCTGTGCGGGGACAGAGTTAGGGTTCCCCCACAATCACGTGTATGTAAAGCAGCCTGAGCCCCGGGGAGGGGAACCCCCCCCTTCTTTGTGTAGGACTGGGCCAACTCCTCCTCCTCCTCCCCCGCACACATTACATACACTGTACACAGCTGAGACACAATACATTATCCTCAGCAGGAAGAACAGATAATTGTTTTCTCTGGAAGTGTCAGTGTCACCTCCCTGGACCGCCCTGCACATCCACTACAAATACAGGTGCATGGTACTCACCTGACTACACCGCAACAGCATGAGAGACGCCGAACCAGCCCGACCTCCCCAACCCAGGTAATGGGACATGTCACCGACTCATTGTGTCTGTCTTTGTGCATCACACCGGGGCTTACAGCCTATTATTCCTGGGCTTTGTGTCAGGATTGGGATCTATCTATCTATCTATCTATCTATCTATCTATCTATCTATCTATCTATCTATCTATCTATCTATCTATCTATCTATCTATCTATTGTATTTATATTTACTTATATTTTTATGTCATACATTATTACATATTTATATTATGTTGTTATTTATTTTGATATTGATATTATGTGACCTATTCTTCATTTTCTTCATTTTCTTTGTTTCTTGTTTGATCTATCTATATTTTGAACCTGCCTATATTTCTATCTATCTATCTATCTATCTATCTATCTATCTATCTATCTATCTATCTATCTATCTATCTATCTATCTATCTATCTATCTATCTATCTTTCTATCTATCTATCTATCTATCTATCTATCTATCTATCTATCTATCTATCTATCTATCTATCTATCTATCTATCTATCTATCTATCTATCTATCTATCTATCTATCGTATTATGTTAGTTAGTTAGTTATATTAGTTGAGATATAATTTTTATATCTTATATTATTACAATAATGATATTATTTACCTATGTTACAGTACACTTTTCCTTTTTTCTTTCCTTCCCTTTCTTTCTCTCTTGTGTTCCTTTGTTCCTTTTTCTTTTTTCTTTCTACTTTTATATCTTGTCATTTTATATATGGAAACGCTACTTGTTATGAACGAATTAATGTACCTTCGTCCTTTTACTAATTAGAAATTTGGACAGTTGTGGGGGCAACATGGACTCTCGTGGTACGGTATAAACTTACAACAGTCAATTGACAAAATATATATACATTTATTATACACAAATACACACATCATAAAAAGCCTTCAATAATAGATAAATTGCATTAGATGCTGCTAATCATGGGGCATCCACTAGCCTGACGCAAATTGGAAGATATATATAATAATGATACCGCGCTGTTACACATGGAGATTTGTTCTTCCAGTTACACACTCTACATGTTTCAGGGGTTACCCCCTTCTTCAGGAGTATATTAGGTCAGAAAATGATCTACAAGAAAACATATCAATCAAATATACTGTATTAGAATCAAAAACACATAACTACCGTATTTATCGGCGTATAACACGCGCCCCAGGTTTAGGAGGGAATTTTAAGGGAAAAAACTTTTAGGAGGGAAGTTTAAGGAAAAAAACTTACATTTAAATGCCCATCAATGCAGCCTTGTCAGTGTCCATCTGCAGCCTTGTCCATCATTGCAGCCTTGTCAGTGTCCATCTGCAGCCTTGTCCATCATTGCAGCCTTGTCAGTGTCCATCATTGCAGCCTTGTCAGTGTCCATCTGCAGCCTTGTCAGTGTCCATCTGCAGCCTTGTCAGTGTCCATCATTGCAGCCTTGTCAGTGTCCATCTGCAGCCTTGTCAGTGTCCATCTGCAGCCTTGTCCATCATTGCAGCCTTGTCAGTGTCCATCATTGCAGCCTTGTCAGTGTCCATCTGCAGCCTTGTCAGTGTCCATCTGCAGCCTTGTCAGTGTCCATCTGCAGCCTTGTCAGTGTCCATCTGCAGCCTTGTCAGTGTCAGTGTAGCATTGTCAGTGTCCATCTGTAGCCTTGTCCATCATTGCAGCGTTGTCAGTGTCAGTGTAGCCTTGTCAGTGTCCATCTGCAGCCTTGTCCATCATTGCAGCGTTGTCAGTGTCAGTGTAGCCTTGTCAGTGTCCATCTGCAGCCTTGTCAGTGTCCATCTGCAGCCTTGTCAGTGTCAGTGTAGCATTGTCAGTGTCCATCTGTAGCCTTGTCCATCATTGCAGCGTTGTCAGTGTCAGTGTAGCCTTGTCAGTGTCCATCTGCAGCCTTGTCCATCATTGCAGCATTGTCAGTGTCAGTGTAGCCTTGTCAGTGTCCATCTGCAGCCTTGTCAGTGTCCATCTGCAGCCTTGTCAGTGTCAGTGTAGCATTGTCAGTGTCCATCTGTAGCCTTGTCCATCATTGCAGCGTTGTCAGTGTCAGTGTAGCCTTGTCAGTGTCCATCTGCAGCCTTGTCCATCATTGCAGCGTTGTCAGTGTCAGTGTAGCCTTGTGAGTGTCCATCTGTAGTCTTGTCCATCATTGTAGCCTTGTGAGTGTCAATCTGCAGCCTTGCCCCTGTGTCATTTGCAGAGCTGCCATTTAAAAATGGCGCCGCCGCTTTTGGCGGCTCTCGGCAGCTTTCGTCCGCTCTCGGACATTCTTGGCGTGTCTCGGCCGCTCTCGGCGGCTTTCGGCCTCTCTCAGCCAATCTCAGCGTGTCTCGGCCGCTCTCGGCGGCTTTCGGCCATTCTCGGCGGCCGAGAGCCGCCGAGAATGGCCGAAAGTGGGCGAAAGCTGTCGAGAATGGCCGAGAGTGGCCGAAAGCCGCCGAGAGTGGCCGAAGGCCGCCAAAAGGCTCACAATCGGCGGGGGAACGGCGTATAACACACACCCACGATTTTCCCCTGATTTTAAGGGGAAAAAAGTGTGCGTTATACGCCGATAAATATGGTAATAACCAACCAACCTTCATGGTATACTGTCATGCATCTTAAATTAATAAACATAGAGTCTAATATGCCCCTCAGTATATCCCTCAATATTAAGGATTAAGCCCATGTAAAATGGTGGATTTTGGAGCAAAAAAGAAAACTCACCCACATAGCCGGCACCAGTCTCTTTATCGCCCGGGAGATTGCCAATTTTTGGCCTTGTGACGCCTAAAATTCTGGTGCCAGCTATGTGGGTGATTTTTTTTTTTTTTTTGCTCCAAAATCCACCATTTCACATGGACTTAATCCCTAATATTGCGGGATATACTGAGTGGCATATTAGACTCTATGTTTATTGATTTAAGATGTATGACAGTATACCATGAAGGTTGGTTATTAGTTATGTGTTTTTGATTCTAATACAGTATATTTGATTTATATGCTTTCTTGTAGATCATTTTCTGACCTAATATACTCCTGAAGAAGGGGGTAACCCCCGAAACATGTAGAGTGTGTAACTGGAAGAACAAATCTCTGCATGTAACAGCGCGGGATCATTATTATATATATATCTAAGTTCTTCCAATGTGTGTCAGACTAGTGGATGCTCCATGATTAGCAGCATCTAATGTAATGTATCTATTATTGAAGGCTTTTAATGATGTGTGTATTTGTGTATAATAAATGTATATATTTTTGTAAATTGACTGTTGTAAGTTTATACCGTACAATGAGAGTCCATGTTGTCTCCACAACTGTCCAAATTTCTAATCTTGTCATTTTACATGAAAGATATTATTTAGTTTCATTGTGATAATAAGTGATTTATAACCCCAATGGGGTAGATTTAATAAAATTTGGTACAGCTGTGTATGGTAACCAATCAGCTTGTTCAATTACGCTTTGACAAAATACCTGGAGTCTGATTGGTTTCTATGTAGAGCTGCACCAGATTTTGCACTCTCCAGTTTTAGTAAATCAACTCCATTCATTCCTTCTTTCTTTTTCTCTCTTTCTCTATCTCTCTCTTCCTCTCTCTCTTTCTCTCATCTCTTCTTTATCTCGTTTCTTCATTCTTTTTCTCTCATTTCTTCTTTCTCTCTTTCTTCCCTCCTTGTTTTTCTTATTACACTATAATATTATTCATTTTATGATAATATATTCACGTATTCTACAGTCTTTCTTTCGTTCTCTCTCTTTCTTTCGCTCTCTTTCTTTCTCTCCTTCTCTCATCTTTTCTTTCTTTCATCTCTGCTTTCTCTCATTTCTTCATTCTCTCTTTCTCATATCTCGTCTTTCTCTCTTTCTCTCTTACCCTGCTTTTATTATTACATTATAATATTTTTAACTTCATGATAATATATTCATGTATTTTACCGTCTTTCTTTCTCCCTCTCTCATCTCTTCTTTCTCTCACGTATTCATTCTCTCTTTCTCTTTTTCTCTGTTCCTTGCTTTTATTATTACATTATAATATTATTCACTTTATGATAATATATTCACATTTTCTACAGTCTTTCTTTCTTTCTTTCTTTCTTTCTTTCTTTCTTTCTTTCTTTCTTTCTTTCTGTCTGTCTGTCTGTCTCTCTCTCTCTCTCTCTCTCTCTCTCTCTCTCTCTCTCTCTTTCTTTCTCTCCTTCTCTCATCTCTTCTTTCTCTCATGTATGCATTATCTCTTTCTCTATCTCTCTCTTCCTCTCTCTTTCTCTCTCTCTTTCTCTCATCTCTTCTTTATCTCGTTTCTTCATTCTTTTTCTCTCATTTCTTCTTTCTCTCTTTCTTCTTTCCTTGCTTTTATTATTACTTTATAATATTATTCACTTTATGATAATATATTCACATATTCTACAGTCTTTCTTTTTTTTTCTTCCTTTCTTTCTTTCTCTCACTTTCTTTCCTTCTCTTTCTTTCTCTCGTTCTCTCATCTTTTCTTTCTCTCATCTCTGCTTTCTCTCATTTCTTCATTCTCTCTTTCTCATATCTCTTCTTTTTCTCTTTCTTCGTTCCTTGCTTTTATTATTACATTATAATATTATTAACTTCATGATAATATATTCACATATTTTACCGTCTTTCTTTCTCTTTCTCTCATTTCTTCATTCTCTCTTTCTCTCATCTCTTCTTTCTCTCATTCCTTCATTCCTTGCTTTTATTATTACATTCAAATATTATTTATATTATTTACATATATTTATGATAATATATTCACACATTTTACAGTCTTTCTTTCTTTCTTTTTGTCACTTCATGTCTGCGAGTAGATAAGAAACCAGTTGCATTTGCAGAGAGATGCAATCTTTCTTCAGCCTCTGTCTTGGCAGCACTTCTATAAACACGAACGCTTGGTTTAGTTGGTTTAGGGTCTGCTCTTTTATGTTTGTGGGGATCTTTAAAGCTTGCTGTAGAAATAACATGGTGGTCAGAAGATCTGTCCTCTGATAGCTCTTTTGCATAAACACGCGCAGTTGTTTTGACTGAACATCGCAGTGTTTCAAAACACAGACAAAAAAAAAATGAGATCTAGCGCAGCTTACCAGCCCTTAGATGTGGTGGCTGCATTTGGCTTTTTTTTCCTCCCCTTATTTTTATCTGGAGATCTTTATTCCATCTTTATTTTCATCTGGAGATATTTATTCCATCTTTATTTTCATCTGGAGATCCTGCCAGTAACACACTTCCTGTCCTATGCTGAAAACACTCACTTTACTGATTGGAGGAGACAGAACAGGACCAAAGAACACCCTCCTCTCCTTAAAGAAGAACTGCAGTCTGCTCACATAATTTGTAATAAAAACATCTTTGCTATTCTGAAGCTTCCCTCCAGCCATTTTCCATATTATTTTATATATACTGTGATTCTGTACTTGCCAAATATGCTGCAGAAATCTCCCTCCACTGAGTCTGGCTGCAGCCATTTAACTGTGGGCAGCTGAAGCTCCTGCCTGTTCACTTCCTGGATTTACACAGACACACACCTCCAGCTCTGCAGCTCTCATTGGCCCTCTTGTGACTCATCCCCCCTCCTTTCCTGGAAAACTCTCACTAGAGTGAGAGAGAGAGAGAGCTGTACATGATGTCATAATCCTAGGCTAATAAACAGACAAGAAACAGAAAGTGGGCTGTATAAGATTTAATAGATGGAAAGATAAAAAAAAATGACTCAAGGTTCGCTTTAACATTGGGTGGAGGTGCTTTGTAGTTCACAGGGATAGCTGGGAACAATGCAAACTGATAATAGTCAGCACAGGAGGTCACCAGCTCATACGCTTTCTGACAGGATCAACGGTTATTTGTTTAAACTTATTGAACAAATGTGACAAATATTGTATTTAATAGACCAAAAGGGAGCAAATAAAGGGGGTTTATTGCTGGGGCATATATACAGTTGAATACTTATACACTGAGCAGGCCCCTTAGTGCTCGATTTTTTTGGAGCAAAAACATCTTGGAAACCCAATGCTATACAACAATGAATTCGTTCTCATACACTATAATTGGTCAGTCATGTTTACCAAATTCACCAAATTTACCAGATTTATGCCCATTTCATCTTTTCCCTTTGAGTATTTTTACCGTGTTATTTTGCGTTGAGTAGTGTCAGTGATGATGGTCCGCTGTGCCAATGTGGACATTTCTCCCTTAGGCCCCTTTCACACTGGGGCAGTTTGCAGGCGCTATTGCGCTAAACCGACCCGAAACAGCCGCTGCTTTGTCTCCAGTGTGAAAGCCCCGAGGGCTTTCACACTGGAGCGGTGCGCTAGCAGGACGGGAAAAAAAATTCTGCTAGTATACACCGCTCCTTCACTGCTCCTGCCCATTGAAATCAATGGGGCAGCGCGGCAATACCACCGGCAAAGCGCCTCTGCAGAGGCGCTTTGCGGTGGTTTTTAACCCTTTCTCGGGCCGCTAGCGGGGGTAAAACCAAATACCGCCGCTAAAACGGCAGTACAGTGCCGCTAATAATAGGGGCGCTTTTCTGCCAACGCACCTCCCGCCCCAGTGTGAAAGGTGCTTTAGTGAAGTCCACATTACTATTGAACGGCTAAGGCGGACACTATGGGGTTGAACTACTAAAGGCAAATAGCAGTTGCTCCAGAGCTTTGTGAATGAGCAGAAGCTCTGCTGACTTTCATCATCCAATCATGTGCAAGCAAAAACTATGTTTTTATTTTCCTTGCATGTGATTGGGTATTCTTTGCAAAGTGAAGCTTCACCTCATTTATAGAGCTCTGGAACAACTGCACTTTGCAGAGTGCAACAGTCTATTTGCCTTTAGTAAACCAACCCCTGTATGAGAACAGTGGAGTGCGCCATTTCTGCCATGGCGATGTTGATTTATGTTGTGGCGAAGGTCAGAACAGGGTCTACGTGTCCCTGGGATCACTTTGGTAACTGCAGTCGTAGATCGCAGCCGTGGATCAATAAATGCTGACTCCATGCCTCTAGACAATTTAAAGCAGTGGTTGTCAACTTATGAGCTTAAAGACAGTAGTAAACTGGGAAGATGTTACATGAGGCTAGTAGAGATAAATCTATTGCCCTAATCAATGTTCCCGCTACAGTCTGTTGAGGTCCGAGGGCCGCACATCATATACCAAAGGTGCCACATTCTGTCCTCAGGCTGCAGGTTGGGCACCAGGGATTTCAAGTGTAACTGCGTAAATGGTTACAATGTAACTACAGCATGATGAATACATTGTACTGTATATATTTACAATGTAAAGATTTTCATTTAACCTGTTCCCAATACTTTTGGTAATATAGTGTGTTTGTGTGTGTGTGTATAGATATATCTATATACACACAAATACTTTGCCTTTCATTTCCCTTTTAGGGCCAGTTCACACCATAGAAATGCAGTCTGGATGCGTTCCAGATGCTTTTCTGCATGCGCATTTTTGATGCATTTTTGATGCGATCCAGTGCATTTTTGATGTGTTTTTGATGCGGTCCAGTGTATTTTTTCCCCCTTTTTTACTTCTAAACCTTAAATAGGGATGTGTGTTCCACTGCATTCTTTGTGAGTTTAGGTGCGTTCCAGTGCATTTTTGATGTGTTTTACAGCGTTCCAGTACAGCAAAATGCCGGAAAAATGCAGCATGCGCTACTTTTTTTTTCTGGAACTGGAACGCACAGGAATTGCAAGCACTGGTGTGAACTATGCTATTAAGGAAAGGGAAAGGCGCCTCTAAGTGCAGTGGTTAAAAGATTTATTACAAGCGCAATGGGATTAAAAACACTTACAAGATAGTAAGAGGTCATAGGCATATGAAGATGCGATGAGGCGGCCCGGGTTCTGGAAAAAAGCTGGAATGGCCGCTGTAACATCAGGTGAAGGTGGTGGGCGGTAACGCGTTTCGGAGCATGCACAGCTCCTTCGTCCGACCTCATCGCATTTTCACCTCCTCGCCAATCCATGTCACCAGGGACTCTGACAGCTGCAGGACGGCTCTCTCTCCCCCAGACAGACGAGGATTGCAGCGATCCGCAGGAGGACTAATCATTATATGCCTAGGACCTCTTGCTATCTTGTAAGTGTTTTTAATCCCATTGTGCCTGTAATAAATCTTTTAACCACTGCACTTAGAGGCGCCTTTCTCTTTCCTTTATGACCCTCCAGAGATGCTTCTTCTCTACAAAGTGCTGCCTTCAGTACCATCTCTCCACTGCTACAAAGGACCGGACACCCAGCCTCACCAGAGTGCCTTCTTCTCTCCCTCTTTTGTAAACCATGTAGAGCTGCACAATTCTGGCCAAAATGAGAATCACGTTTTTTTTTTGCTTAGAATAAAAAGATCACGATTCGCGCGGCGTAAAATCTTTCACATTATACAAAAAAAAATTGGGCTAACTTTATTGGTTAGTTTTTTTTTTTTTTAAATTAATTAAAGTGTAATTTTATTCCTAAAGAAATGCATTTGAACGACTGCTGCGCAAATACAGTGTGACATAAAATATTGCAACAACCACCATTTTATTCTCTAGGGTCTCTGCTAAAATATATATATATATATATATATATATATATATATATATATATATATATATATATATAATGTTTGGGGGTTCTAAGTAATTTTCTAGCAAAAAAAAATGATTTTAACTTGAAACCAACAAATGTCAGAAAAAGGTTTAGTGTTTAACCACTTGCCGACCAGCCGCCGCAGTTTTACTGCGGCAGAATGGTACGGCTAGGCGAAACAATGTTATGTAGCGTTGCTTCGCCCTGTGGCCACTAGGGGTGCGCGCGAGCCGCCGCTCGCCCCCGGAGCCGATGCGATCACTCGTGACACACCGAGAACAGGAATCTGTGTGTAAACACACACTTTCCGGTTCTCTGAGGGGAGAAGAGACTGATCGTCTGTTCATACAGAGTATGAACAGCGATCTGTCATCTCCCCTACACAGTCCTCTCCCCCCTTCAGTTAGAACACAGAGAGGGAACACAGTTAACCCCTTCAATGCCCCCTAGTGTTTAACCCCTTCCCTGCCAGTGACATTTACACAGTAATCAGTGCATTTTTATAGCATTTTTATAGCACTGATCTCTGTATAAATGCCAATGATCCCAAAAATGTGTCAAAAGTGTCCGATGTGTCCGCCATGATGTCGCAGTCCCGATAAAAATTGCAGATCACTGCCATCACTAGTAAAAAAAAAAAAAAGTAATAATAAAAATGCTATAAATCTATACCCTATTTTGTAGACAATATAACTTTTGCGCAAACCAATCAATATACGCTTATTGTGATTTTTATTACCAAAAATATGTAGAAGAATACGTAGCGGCCTAAACTGAGGAAAAAAATTGCCTTTTTTAAAAAAATATGGGGATATTTATTATAGCAAAAAGTACAAAATATTGTGTTTTTTTCAAAATGATCGCTCTTTTTTTTGTTTATAGCGCAAAAAATAAAAACTGCAGAGATGATCAAATACCATCAAAAGAAAGCTCTATTTGTGGGAAAAAAAGGACGTCAATTTTGTTTGGGTGCAACGCCGCACGACTGCGCACTTGTCAGTTAAAGCGACGCAGTGCCAAATCGCAAAAAATGGCCTGGTCATTCAGCAGCCAAATCTTCAGAGACTGAAGTGGTTAAACTTCCCTCATTTACACACCAAAGTGTATTCCCTTGATCTAAAGGACAAATCGTTACAATGTTTATACTTAAGTTCCACTGCTAAAGAATGTTGTGATTCTTGGCAGACTGCCGGTTGTTTTTTTTGTTTTTCTTTCCTTTCTTTTGATGGCTGTCAGCTTTAGCAGAGCAGAGAGAATTCTCTGCATAGAAAGAATCGGGAAATACTATGTCAAGATCGCAACGGGAAAAAAAATTGAGATAATGATTCTTAACGATTAATCTTGCAGCTCTAAAACTATGCCATTAAAGACCATATAACCTACTTTTCCATGCGTTTTTGATGAAGAAAAATAAAACCGCACTGGACTGCATGTGGTGTGAACTGACCCTTAAAGGGGCTGTAATGGTTTGAGGTTTTTTTCACCTTTAATGCATCCTATGCATTAAGGTGAAAAAACACCTGTCAGTGACCGGCCCCCCAGCCCCCCCCCCCGTTTTACTTACCTGAACCCTCGAACTTGTCCCACGGGGACGCGCTGTCTCTCTGCCCGGGGTTCTTGGCTGTTGATTGGATAGATTGATAGCAGCGCAGCCATTGGCTGCCGCGGCTGTCAATCAAATCCAGTGACACGGTCGCCAGGGGGCGGGGCCGAGTCCTGCACTCGGGAGCGCGCCTGCAAGGTAACCCCCCCCCCGGAGAGCGCTTCTCCCAGGGGAATATCTGATGTGGGGAGGAGCCGAGAGAGCCGCCGTGGGTCCCCAGAATACGAAGATCGGGGCAGTGTTGCCAACCCACCAGATTGAAATTTACCGACATGACACCCAAAATTTACTGGCACAGCCACGTTTTTACTGGCATTTCCAAACGTCATAAAATTACAGTTTTATCTGGAACTTTTAGTATTTAGGCTACACACCGTGACACCTGACAGCAGTGTGCAGCAGCACAGGTGATGACACCTCACCGACACATCCCCTCCTGAGTCACAGTGACAGTCTCTCTCCTTTTAGTCCACTCTATTCCAAACAGCACTGACAGTCCCGCTCCCGACTTACCTTGCTCCCATCCCGCAGATCCACACATGAGCCTCCAGCCACTTCATTCAGCTCCCTTGCACTATGACATCACATGACATGCTCAGGCACTGCCTCCACCAGACCCGCCCCCCGCCAGCACTGCTTGAACGCACTGTAGCAGGCACTCATGGTCTCGGCCGGCTCAGAGCGTCACAGCCATATTTTTTACTGCCATCCTTTTCCTGTCACTGGCATTTACTGGCAGGAGAAAAGTGCCCATTTTTTACTGGCTGCCAGTAAAAATACTGACCGTTGGCAACTCTGGATCAGGGGCCACTCTGTGCAAAACGAGCTGCACAGTGGAGGTAAGTATAACATGTTTGTTATTTTTAAAAAAATAAAAAATGAACCTTTAGTGTCACTTTAAATGGAAAAGGTTGTTTTAGAAAGGTGGGGGGTTCACGTATAGGTTACCCTGCGGACGGTGGGCTGGTCATTTGGAAAGACGTGGTTTGTGCAATGTCTCATGTTTGAAGATCTGTAGAAATCCCCTCCGTGTGAACTCTGCAGGACATGGAAAATATCCTCTATTTCACCTAAAGTCATTTCCCTTTTTCTTCAAGGCAGACAGCGAGTTGGCTCATCTTGTAACCTCAGAGGACTCAGCTTCTCTCCGGTCACACAAACACGTCTAACCACATCTGTCTGCAATACACGCCACGTGTGTGAGCCCGGCGTCAGACAGGAATGGTGACATGTGTCTGAGATGGAAACAATGACATGTGAGATATGGCTGTGAAAATACAAATATTCGCTGAGATAAGCAGCTTGTTGATAACAGGCACATAAGTAGAGCCTGCCATACAGATTGTTGTATAGAGCAATTGCTCATCTCCCTTTCTTATTTTCTTGCAATAATTAGGGGTTGGTTTACTAAAGGCAAATAGACTTTGCACTTTGCATGTTCATTTGCTCCAGAGTTTAGTAAATGAGCAGAAGCTCTGCTGACTTCCATCATCCAATCATGTGCAAGTAAAAATGCTGTTTTTTAAAATTTTCCTTGCATGTGATTGGGTACTCTTTTAACCGCTTCAGCCCCGGAAAAGGTTTTAACCCCTTCCTGACCAGAGCACTTTTTTTGCGATTCGGCACTGCGTCACTTTAACTGACAATTGCGCGGGCGTACGACGGTTGCACCCAAACAAAATTGACGTTCTTTTTTTCCCCACAAATAGAGCTTTCATTTGGTGGTATTTAATCACCTCTGCGGTTTTTATTTTTTGCTCTATAAACAAAAAAAGAGCGACAATTTTGAAAAAAAAAAAAAAGCAATATTTTTAACTTTTTGCTATAATAAATATCCCCCCCAAAAATATATACAAAAACTTTTTCCTCAGTTTAGGCCGATATGTATTCTTCTACATATTTGTGGTAAAAAAAAATCGCAATAAGTGTACATTGATTGGTTTGCGCAAAAGTTATAGAGTCTACAAAATTGGGGATATTTTTATGGCATTTTTATTATTATTTTTTTTTTATTAGTAATGGCGGCAATCTGCGATTTTTATCGTGACTGCGACATTATGGCGGACACATCGGACACTTTTGACACTGTTTTGGGGCCATTAATATTTATACAGCGATCAGTGCTATAAAAATGCACTGATTACTGTGTAAATGACACTGGCAGGGAAGGGGTTAAACACTGGGGGGGGGGGCGATCAAGGGGTTAAGTGTGTCCTAGGGAGTGATTCTAACTGTGGGGGGGATGGGCTTCAACTCACACAACAGTGATCACTGCTCCCGATGACAGGGATTGGATTGGAAATCAGCAGAGCTTCACCACATTCAATAAGCTCTGGAAAAATGAGTGCACCTGCACTTCTAATGAATGTGCACATTCTGTTTGCCTTTAGTAAATCAATCCCCATGCATATTGGCAGTTTGGCACAGCCACCTAAAGTCTAAAAGCTTTGGCAATAGAGAGAGGTTTATTCCAGGATTCGGCTGCCGTTGACTTTAACTGGTATCACATTGAAGTGTTACTCAGGCCCCTTTTACACTTGTCCTGCGACTTGGGACTGGAAAGTCACATGACAAGTCGTACCCCATAGTTTCCATTCATATCTGTGTGCGATTTCAAGTCGCACCAACTTCAAAGTAGAGTCCCTGTGCTACTTTGGGTCTGAATTTAATGCGAGTTGAGGTCCATAGACCTCAAGTTTACACAGGCATTCCCTGAAATTGTGGCTGCAAAATCACGGTAAAATCGGTAAAATCTGTAAAATCGTGACAAAATCTCACGAAGTCGCAGCAGTGTGAAAGGGGCCTCAACTCACAACAGTAAAATCAGTCTGTATATGCCGAAAAAAGGCAAGCACGCAACCAAGCAAGCAGGCGACAAAGGGGTGGGACTTTATGTGAAGCATAAAGGCCATGATTTAATTTAAAGTCCCAAAAACCCATCCCCGCTCTACACTACTAGTCTGTATATGCAGTAAAGCATGCTTGTTATACTCACTGTGGAACCTAAGGTGTTAATCCTCCGCATTGTGTAAAAAGGCTGTTTTAACCTGTCTTCTCTGATCCTCCCCTTCTTCCACTGTCCCTAATCTGTCTCCTGATAGTACAGAGCCTTGGGAGCACTCTGCACATGCTCAGTTTGGTGTGTGTTGCTAGAGAGTTTTTTTTTTCTTGGGAGCGTGCATGTGATCAGCACAGGGCCAATCAGCACTGTCCAGGCAAAGAGTCAGGGGTCATGCAGCCTCATAGGACAATCAGAGGAGAATGAAAAGTCATCCTACAAGCTTTAACCAGACACTGATAGAAGTCACCAACTGCTATATACTGCTGATGAGAAAATGTTTTTCCTCCAGATATAGTGAATGCAGGGTCCTGGGTTTAGTAACACTCTAATTCACAATTCCTAAACGTTTTTATCATTTGGAAGAATGCTTGCGAACTGAAACCAGGAACACCTGGAACATCTATGGTTTTCAGGAGGGGCTCATATGACTGGGTGACAACAGAGGAAAACAAGTAGGGAGCAGTTGTCACCCTTTACCAGGAAGTGTCACATGGGAGGACCACCAGGCACATCGTAGGATCATTTTAATTTTTTTTTTAATGATGTAAAGACAAGTACAACTTCAACCACATTTTTAGATTTTTGTTTTAGATATAGTGAGGAAGGATTGGGACCTTGTAGGCATTGCTTTTCATTGCTGTGTCCCTGTTGGGGGAAATTTCTCGCTCAGTATAATATTGGTTGACATTTACCGGCTAAACATCTGCCAGTCACTAGATGTGTGGCCGATCGAAACGCAGGCAGTCAAGTTTTGCTGGATCCACTCTAATACTTCAATACATAGGGCCCACATGTTACAGTAAAATGGACAAACAATATGAGAACAGTGAGGTCCAAATCTATTTCACAGAGAAGCAGGAAACTCGGGAATATCATGTAATAGGAAAACACCTGGAAATTCATTTCCTGTCTGTCTGCCATTGACTGACAACTGGTCTCCTTTTTTGTAGGCAGTAAAAATAAAATATGAGCTACAGGGGCCTGAATTCATTGTGAAATTATATATATATATATATATATATATAAAAGAAACGAAACAAATGCCTGGTGATTCTGTGAATTAAAGTACGGAACCGCCTAAACCTAAAATCTCATATAACCGGTAGTATGTTAAATCTGCAGTTTTCAATAAACGAATACCTGGTGATCCTACCATGAAGGTTCACGCACCTCTTGGTATAGGGTGACAACTGTCTCTGAATTGAGCAGCTCCTTGTCACACACACCCCTGGTGGCGACAACAAGACATTACGCGGCCCATCATAGCCACTCTTAGGAAGCCGGTCTATGAAAGTGGCTGAAAAAAAGCTGCGGGAGATCAGCAGCACTGAGATGGAAAAAGGGATGAAAAAGGTGACAACGTTCCGCAGCTGTCTCCCAGTTGTGCTCCTGTGTTGTCACCCTGTCACACGCTCCCCCTGGTGAAAACTAGCGGTTGGCTGTGCTGACATACGTTGCGGGGTACGGAATCCCCCAGGAAATTTAATTTCTTGCTTGTGTGATTGGCTCACTGGTTTTCCCAGAAGTCTGCGCTAAGATAAAAGTCTAATTTTAGGCACTCCTGTAATATAACTTTTTTTTTTGGTGAGATACTCCCCAAGGGTTAAAGACTTCTGGAGCAGAATATCTACACAAAGGGCCAGTTTACTATCCTTCAGACTTTAGGGGGGCTGGATTGTGGAAAGTGGGGGAAGAAAAAGTCCCGGCATCAGAGGGAGTAACAATGCCTTAGGCTTTCATGGTCAATGGTAGAAAAAAAAATTACCCAGTGCATGCGATCAGTAGGAGGAGGAATAGTGTCCCCATCATTGGAACCAGTGGGAGGTTTAAGGCCCCATCATAGGTATCAGTTGTAGATACAGTATAGTGCCCCGTCATTGGTTTCAGTGGGAGAAATAGTACCCCATCATTAATATCAGTGGGGGGAATAGTGCCCCATCATTAATATCAGTGAGGGGGATAGTCCCCCGTCATTGGTATCAGTGGAAGTAATAGTACTCTATCTATGGTATAAGTGGGAGGTAAAATGTCCCCTCATTGGGGTCAATGAGAGGAATAGTGCCCTATCATTGGTATCAATGGGAGGAATAGTGCCCCATCATTGGAATCAGTGGGAGGAATAGTGCCCCATCATTGGTATCAATGGGAGGAATAGTGCCCCATCGTTTAAATCAGTGGGAGGAATAGTGCCCCATCATTCGTATCAGTGGGAGGAATAGTGCCCCATTATTGGTATCAATGGGAGGAATAGTGCCCCATCATTGGAATCAGTGGGAGAAATAGTGCCCCATAATTCGTATCAGTGGAAGGAATAGTGCCCCATGATTGGTATCAGTGGGAGGAATAGTGCCCCATCATTGGTATCAGTGGGAGGAATAGTGCCCCATCATTGGTATCAATAGTGCCCCATAATTGGTATCAGTGGGAGGAATAGTGCCCCATCATTGGTATCAATGGGAGGAATAGTGCCCCATTATTGGTGTCAATAGGAGGAATAGTGCCCCATCATTGGTATCAGTGGGAGGAATAGTGCCCCATCATTGGTATCAATGGGAGGAATAGTGCCCCATTATTGGTATCAGTGGGAGGTATTGTGCCCTCTCATTAGTATCAGTGGGGGGAATAGTGCCCCATCATTGGTATCAGTGGAAGTAAAAGAACTCCATCAATGGTATTAGTGGGAGGTATAGTGCCCCATAATTGGTATCAGTGGGAGGAATAGTGCCTCATCCTTGGTGTCAGTGGTAGCAAGTATGCCCCACTGTTGGTGTCAGTGGCAGGTATAATGCCCCAGTGTTGTTTTCAGTGGGAGGAATAGTGGCTTGTATCAGGGGGAAGAATAGTGCCCCAAGGTCCACATAACGACTAGCAAAGTGCTGCATGCGGCCCACAGACCCCAGTTTGGAAACTTTTGTTCTAAAGGGAGGCTGTCACTGCAGATTTTTTCACCAGAACACAAAAAGTAACCAGCTGAATATAATAAATCCACTGGCCGATAAAAAAAAAAAAAAATTCATTAATGGCCACTTTTACTCTTTAATGTGCACTTTAAAAGTGGGCAGAATTGAAAATGTATTAATTGAGCAGAGCGCCCCAGAGTTCTTTATGGAGATCCTCTATGTCGATGGTGGTATTGCTCATAAATAGAGGAGGAAAATAAAAAATGGACATCAAGCGTTCCCCCTGCCCTAATTGCTGCTGATACATGCCCACTGCAATTTGTCAGCACATGGGCTTTATAGGGGATTGTGGGAAGGTTTGGTTACCAGAGCCTAAAATTAGCCAGCCGTCTAAGTGGCTGCTTATCTGTAAGTAAATATTTTCATGTCATGTGGTGAATACAATTTGTAGAGCCGGTGTGCAGATGTGAGTTGGCTTACAAACGTACAATTTTTCCATCTGCGCCGAGCCAAGGTCCCGATCGTCTAAGCAGATGTGCTGCACATGAAATAACAAAGTCCTGTGGTTTTAAAGGTAGGGAGGGGAGACAGTCATGAGCCACAAAAAATGATGTTGCAAAATGATCCTTTTAGGATGGGCTTGTAAAGCAAAAGGCAAAAAAGTAAAACCAAAAGATTAGGCTTTTTATTCTGAATGTTGGGTATCCAAACTGACATGCCCACCAGGCCTGTTAATCACTGAGCTGCTGTAAGGAATACAATGTAAGAAAAAAAAAAACACAAGTCACCGACAAGTGTCTGATGCAAATTCCGGCCAATAGCATGAGAGGACGGGGGTGAAAACTTTTGTGTCGGGGAATGGGCTCTGTTCATTCTGTAGTTATCTTTGCTATTACTACATTGCATTGCAGGAAAAAAGTAAAAAAAAAAAATTTCTTTGGTTGTCAAAATGTAAGTACAGTATATCCAGGGGGCAGGCTCCCATGTACCGCATATAAGTCCAAAAAGAAAAGATGTGGGATCAAAACTCTTGCTTTTAATTTTGTGGGCCCATGTTGGACATCCACACTTTTTTTCTCAAGTTCACAAGTTTACCTGTGCCTCTTCCTTTCTTTTTGGATTTATATGCAGTACATGGGAGCCTGCCCAATGGATTACGTTTTACAGTTTTACAATATTTTCTAATATTTCATAGCTTATCTTTAATCATTGTCTTGTTTAATGCAGGATGGAAAAGACTTCAAAAGAGGTACCAGAATTGGAACCTATCAATCTCGAAAACTCCTTCCAGGAGCTGAGAATGGTGAGACAACAGACATGGCCTTGTGGCGGGACATGCCATGCCAGGGAGATCCTACAGAGTCTAAACATTTACAGACAATGTGGAATTTTTACAGATGTGGTTCTCCAAATAGAAGACCAGACATTTCCCTGCCATCGAGGCGTCCTGTCAGCCAACAGTTCTTATTTCAGAGCCATGTTTGGAGGAAGCCTCAAGGAGAGCAATCTCAGTGTTATCAACATTCAGAAAATATCATCAAGAATTATGGGCTTCTTGTTGGACTTCATGTATGGTGGGAACCCAACGATACAAGAAGACAATGTGGAAGACCTCTTGCAGGCCTCAGATCTCCTCCACATCTCTAGTTTAAAAGATGAGTGTGTAAAATTTTTGGACAGCCAACTGGACCCTTCTAACTGTGTTGGCATAATGAAGTTTGCTGACTTGTTCTCAATCACTTCCCTCTCTGAGAAAAGCAAAAAACTGGTGCTGGAAGGTTTCGAGGAGGTCTCTTGTCACGAGGAGTTTCTGCAGCTGACCAAAGAGGAATTGATAGAGTACTTGTCCAACGAGGACCTGGTGGTGAGCAAAGAGGAAATTGTCTTCGAAGCTGTCATGAGGTGGGTCAAAGAAAATAAAACCACCGGAACTAAAGCTTTGAAGGATCTTCTGGAACATGTGAGACTGCCATTGCTGGACCCTGCTTATTTCATGGAGAAGGTGGAAACAGAAAAGACCATCCAGGGCTGTCCAGAGTGCTTCTCTTTGTTGCACGAGGCTCGGATGTTCCACATCCTTGGGAATCCAGTCAACTCTTTCAGAGCAAGGCCAAGAAGGTACAGAAATATAGAACTTTGCTTTTTGACATTTTTTTCAACCTGTCTTTGGGTTACCTTAACCCAGGGATCCTCAAACTATGGCCCTCCAGCTGTTGTGGAACTACACATCCCATGAGGCATTGTAAAACTCTGATATTCACAGACATGACTAGGCATGATGGGAATTGTAGTTCCTGAACAACTGGAGGGCCGTAGTTTGAAGACCCCTGCGGCTTAACCCAAACTAGGCTCTGTTGATGTAAATGTTTTTGAGGCTCCCTCAACATTATTGTCACTTCCATTTACAGGGAGCCCTAAAATACTCTATGGTAACTGCGCTTTCACCACCAGCTCTGTATTATGAAGCTGGTGGCTGGCACTAACTTTACCTAAAGGCACTGCTGGTTACAAGGATATACATACCACTACACATGCTGCAGAGGAGCGATGTGCTTCAGAATCAGAGCTCCTGTGGTTTTAAGGAGTAGCTTGTGCGTAGTCTAATGTCATTGCTGAACAGATAGCACAAAACTACAAAATCCTTTGGTAACTGTGACCATGACTGTCCAGTATGGATGAGTGATTTCACTGCGAAATTACCAAGAATAAACTTTCAATCATTCAGATTGCAAAATTTGCAAAAAAAAATATAACTATATATTTTCATTTTATTTAGAGGGTGTTTTTCTTGGGAAGGTGGCGATGGAAGTTGTATTTTTATTTCCTTTTTTGTGCATTTGCTTGTTACCTTTTTCCACCTATGGGTTTTTTTTGCAAATACAAAACAAAGACTATTAAGGGTAATAATGCCCCGTACACATGACCGGTTTTGCTGTCGGAGTAAACTCCGAAGGTTTCTCCGACGGAATTCCATTCAAGCGGTCTTGCCTACACACGGTCAACCCAAAGTCCGACCAAAGTCCGACCGTCAAGAACACGGTGATGTACAACACGTACGACGGGACTAGAAAAAGGAAGTTTAATAGCCAGTAGCCAATAGCTTCTACCCTGTTTCCCCGAAAATAAGACCTAGCGTGATTGTCGGTGATGGCTGCAATGTAAGCCCTACCCCCCAAATAAGCCCTACCCTGTTTCCCCGAAAATAAGCCCTACCCTGAAAATAAGACCTACAAGGACTTTAACTACAGCTTATTTGGGGGGTAGGGCTTATATTGCAGCCATCACCGACAATCACGCTAGGTCTTATTTTCGGGGAAACAGGGTATCTCGTACTTGCTTCAGAGCATGGGTCCTTTTTGTTCCGTCGGAACAGCATACAGACGAGCGGTTTTCCCGATAGGAATTGGTTGCGTTGGAAATATTTAGAACATGTTCCATTTCTAGGTCCGTCAGAATTTTCAGAAAAAAAAAAAGTCCGATGAGGCCTACACGTGATCGGAATAGACGATGAAAAGCTTCTGTCTGACTTTTTCTGTCGGACATTCCGCTCGTGTGTACGTGGCTTAAGGCACACAAACAGATCTACGGTAGTTAAGAGGAGCTTATGTAAACCCCAGAAGCCATTTAAAGCCCATTTTACACCTAAAAGTCACCAAAAACCATATTAATTTCTCATTCCCCATTGGCTTCAGTGCATTTCACCAAATGATAACCTGTTGCTGAATTTTTTTAATTTTCATCAAAATCATAGGGGAAATGAAAAAGCTCAATTTTGCTCATTACTAGGGTTTAGTCACTGAACAATGTGCAAATAATAAAGGAACAATATAAGTTTACTGTTTCTTTCTTGCAGATTTGCAGACTTGTCGGAAGCCATCGTCATTATTGGCGGTTGTGATAAAAAGGGACTTTTAAAATTACCTTTTACTGAATGTTACTATCCAAGGAGCGGGCAGTGGAAACTTCTTGCCAGCATGCCAGGATATACCAAGTCTGAATTTGCTGCCTGTACGTTAAAGAATAATATATACATCTCAGGTAAGTGCTTATTCTCATTTTTCATATGCAAAATTTTGAATTTCCCATCATATTGGTCACTAATCTCAGCGGGGACACAGACATTAATAATACCCTAACAGGGGCCATAACCCTTCTCCATCATAGGTGTAGAATAAGAAAAACTGTTGTTCCAAATCATGTGATCTCCATCATTGTCCTTCTTCAGGTGGACATATTAACAGCAGTGATGTTTGGATGTTTAACACTCAGCTCAATGCATGGATCAGAATTGCCTCGTTAGCAAAGGGCCGATGGAGGCACAAAATGGCCATTCTGAATGGAGAGGTAGGTCATTTAAAAAATTTTTTTTTTTTAGAAAGTAAGAACTCCACCATGCAGACGGGAGGAAGCACAAGGCATTGACTATGATAACCTTATGATCCCCCATTCACCACAGACATGGACTACTAACATTTAGCAAATTTAGCATTACTATTTCCTTGAAATCTCTGCGAGGGCCCATTCGTGTTACTAAACCCAGGACTCTGCATTCATTATATCTGGTCTCCCACAGTACACAGAACATGGAAATGCAATTATTTTAGTAAATTTAAACTGCTAAATACCTTTCCTCATCAGCAGTATATACAGTGCCTTGAAAAAGTATTCACACCCCTTGAAATTTTCCACATTTTGTTATGTTATAACCAAAAACATAAATGTATTCTATTGGGGTTTTATGTGATAGACCAACACAACGTGGCACGTAATTGTGAAGTGGATGGAAAATGATAAATGGTTTTCAAATTTTTTTACAAATAAATATGTGAAAAGTGTGGGGGGTACATTTGTATTCAGCCCCCCGGAGTCAATACTTTGTAGAACCTCCTTTCTCTGCAATTACAGCTGCGAGTCTTTTTGGGGATGTCTCTACCAGCTTTGCACATCTAGATGGGGACATTTTTGCCCATTCAAAATATCTCAACCTCTGTCAGATTGGATGGAGAGCGTCTGTGAACAGCAATTATCAAGTCTTGCCACAGATTCTCAATTGGATTTAGGTCTGGACTTTGACTGGGTCATTCTAATACATAAATATGCTTTGATCTAAACCATTCCATTGTAGCTCTGTCTGTATGCTTAGGGTCCTTGTCCTGCTGGAAGGTGATTGAACCTTCGACTCGGTCTCAAGTCTTTTGCAGACTCAAAGAAGTTTTCTTCTAATGCCCTGTACACTAGATCGGACATTCCGACAACAAAATCCATGTTTTTTTTCCGACGGATGTTGGCTCAAACTTGTCTTGCATACACACGGTCACACAAATCTTGTCGGAAATTCCAATCTCCAAAAACGCAGTAACGTACAACGCGTACGACGAGCCGAGAAAAATGAAGTTCAATAGCCAGTGCGGCTCTTCTGCTTGATTCCGAGCATGCGTGGAACTTTGTGCGTCGGAATTGTGTACACACGATTAGAATTTATGACAACGGATTTTGTTGTCGGAAAATTTGACATCCAGATCTCAAATTTTGTTTGTCGGAAATTCCGACGGAAAATCTCTGATGGAGCCTACACACAGTCGGAATTTCCGACAACAAGCTCCCATCGAACATTTCCCATCGGAAAATCCGACCGTGTGTACGCGGCATAAGATTGCCCTGTATTTGGCTCCATCCATCTTTCAAGCTTCCCTGTCCCTGCTGAAGAAAAGCATCCCCACAACATGATGCTGCCACCACCATGTTTCACGGTGGGGATGGTGTGTTCAGGGTGATGTACAGAGTTAGTTTTCTGCCACACATAGCGTTTTGCTTGTAGGCCAAAAAGTTCAGATTTGTGGAGTACAGGACTAATAGTTGTCCTGTGGACAGATTCTCCCACCCACGGGCATGTCTTGGTAGGTTTGCAGTTGTGCCATACTCTTTCCATTTTCCGATGATGGATTGAACAGTGCTCTGTGAGATGTTCAAAGCTTGGGATATTTTTTATAACCTAACCCTGCTTTATACTTCTCCACAACTTGTGTTGGTCTATCACAAAAAATCCCAATAAAATACATTTACTATTTTATTTGTAACATGACAAAATGTGGAAAATTTCAAGGGGCGTGAATACTTTTTCAAGGCACTGTATACACTGACTTTACTGTTGTGGGTTTAGTAACACTTTAAGCATTCTGTTGCCATGTGTTTACGCACCTCATGGCATATGGTTAACGTGCCATAGCAGATAACAAAATGTGTATGACCCTTCCTTAACCTCTTGCCGCCCACATAATGTGCGGCAGAAAAGATTGTGGGCTTTAACGCCCACATGTCGCACTTATACACATATCTATGGGCGGCTGATTACTGTGCACTCCCAGCACAGAGGATTGATTGGGAACCGGTTCCCAATCATGTGACCACTGTGACAGCCAATCACAATAGTCAAATGATAAGGCAGACCTTACTCCCCCCCAGGCATAATAGCCCAGTTAAAGGGATGCCAGGGCAAGCAGGAAGGGGTTATTAACTCAATGCACCACAAGGCATGGTATATGGAAGTATTCGGCTTTCAGTTGCGGTGCACCCCTATTGAACTCAATGGAGGCATTTGACAGGATGTGCTATCTGTTAAACTCTGCACCCCAAGTTGTTGCAATTTGGTTGGGCGGCCAGGGGTTTAGATGCCAGTTTTTACTGCCCTTTCATGTCTGAAAGTGCCCTTAGAAAAAACACGGGGAAAATTTATGCAGCCTAGACGAATGCTTGTGACATTCGTTTAACATATGTTTTATAAATAGACCCCCTGGTCTTGTCATGTTGATGTAGATCACCCAAGACAGACATGGTAAGAAAAAAACAATGAGAAGGGGATAGAAAAAAAAAACATATATAAAGTTAGTTTATAAAAGAATAAAAGAAAAGAAAACCTCCACAGCAAATAGCAAATATCCACTTTTCTGTCCCCTTCCCTCCCCAATTATCATCTTTCTTGCACAGGCAGGGGTAGAGGACATCTCTAGAGATTAAAATGCAGATACAGTTTTCAGTGTGTAGAAATAGGCACTTTTCAAAGCTGTCGTTCAGATAACAGGAAACTTGACACAGAGCAGCATAGAAGCACTTCTAGAGAGATAAAAATGTATATTTAGCAATTGCTTTTATATCCTGGTTGTCTTTCTAAATGTGTTGATTGTCCAAAAGGACAAATATATTTTCTATGTGTAATAAAAAGCAATGAAATTTTGAGAAAAACCTGGACAGCCGCACTCAAAATAATTTTCGCCTTTATTGAATAAAAATCAACAAAAATACATGCCGCAGCAGAAAGTGCAGGAAAACTGACGCGTTTCACACTACAACCAGTGCTTAATCAAGCTATGATTAAGCACTGGTTGTAGTGTGAAACGCGTCAGTTTTCCTGCACGTTCTGCTGTGGCATGTATTTTTGTTGATTTTTATTCAATAAAGGCAAAAATTATTTTGAGTGCGGCTGTCCAGGATTTTTCTCAATACTTCATTGCTATAAGCATTGCCGGGACCTGTGGCTTCCTAGCCTAGAGGAGAGGTCTGTTCCTGATTGACCTTCCTAGAGCGGTGATATTTATCTTTCTGTAATAAAAAGCAAACAATTTATGTACCCCACTTTCATTGCCTAGATCTACGCTGCTGGTGGCTTTGATGGAACAAAAAGGTTGTCTACGGTTGAACGCTACAACATGTTCACCAACAACTGGATCCCAGGAACTCCAATGTTGGAAGCTGTGAGCTCCGCAGCGGCGGTGACCTGCATGAACAAGCTCTATATCATTGGAGGAGCAGTAGAGGATTATGGGAACACAAACAAGGTACGAAGATTAGTACAAAGGCCACCAGGTTCACCGCTCCATGCGTGAGCAAATTGGTTGACAATGTCCAAATGAAACCATTTTTATATGGACTTGGATAGTAAGCTCTCATGCATCAATAAGTTCGATCCTCTCCAACATGACTGGTATTCCCATTGGAAGAAATTCCCTCAGCTCTTGTTCTGAGGACAGTTGTAAAATGTTGGATTTCATGTCACTTTTGGTCCCAGACATTGGTCACCAGGACAAACCTTCATTCATTGCACATGTTTTCCAAGCGAATGCTTTAACCACTTGCTGACCAGCCGCTGCAGTTTTACTGCGGCAGAATGGAACGGCTGGGCGAAGCGACGTTATGTTACGTCGCTTCGCCCTGTGGCTACTAGGGGCGCGTAGCGCCTGCTGCATGTCCCCCGAGCCGATGTGAGTGCCCGGCGGTCACGAACACTGCCGGGCTCCCTCGATCGCCACTGAGACACGGAGAACCGGGATCTGTGTGTGTAAACACACAGTTTCCGGCTCTCGGAGGGGTGAAGAGTCAGATCGTGTGTTCATACAGAGTATGAACAGCGATCTATCCCTTCCCCTACACAGTCCCCTCCCCCTTTTCAGTTAGAAACACAAACAGGGAACACAATTAACCCCTTGATCGCCCCCTAGTGTTAACCCCTTCACTGAGAGTGACATTTATACAGTAATCAATGCATCTTTATAACACTGATCGCTGTAAAAATGCCAATGGTCCCAAAAATGTGTCAAAATTGTCCGACGTGTCTGCCATAATGTTGCAGTCCCGATAAAAATCGCAGATCGCCGCCATTACTAGTAAAAAAAAAAAAAAATTAATAATAAAAATGCCATAAAACTATCCCCCTATTTTGTAGACGCTATACCTTTTGCGCAAACCAATCAATATACGCTTATTTCGATTTTTTTTACCAAAAATATGTAGAAGAATACATATCGGCCTAAACTGAGGAAAAAAATGTTTTTTTTATATATCTTTTTGGGGGATATTTATTATAGCAAAATGTAAAAAATATTGTGTTTTTTTTCAAAATGGTCGCTCTTTTTTTGTTTATAGCGCAAAAAAATAAAAACCGCAGAGATGATCAAATACCACCAAAAGAAAGCTCTATTTGTGGGGAAAAAAGGACATCGATTTTGTTTGGGTGCAACGTCGCACGACCGCGCAATTGTCAGTTAAAGCGACGCCGCACCGAATCGCAAAAAGTGCTCTGATCAGGAAGGGGGTAAAATCTTCCAGAGCTGAAGCAGTTAAACATTATCTCCAGATCAACAGCATGTAGGAATTTACAAAAAAAGTAGTCAGATCCTTGTAATATATACTTGAAACTTCTTCTGTAACCAAGTTGAACTTTTATTTCTTTCCAGGTCCAGTGCTATGATCCGGAAGAAGACAAGTGGACTTACAAGTCTCCATCGCCCTTCTCCCAGAGGTGTATCAGTGCAGTTGAGTTGGATGGAATGATTTACGTTGTTGGGGGTCTGTTGAGCACAATATTCAGATACAACCCAAAAACAGATGAATGGAGTGATGCCGCTTCTCTGCCCGGCCCTCTGGTGAGTGTACCATCTGTCATATATCTAATAAATAATTTCAGGCATCAGTATGTTATACATACGTAGGTCTGCACAAGGGGGTCTGCCTGGTAATACCCTAATCACCCTGCTGCCCAGGCCCCTCGTGCCCTCCTGTGCTGCCGCCTTCCCTCCTCTCCCTCGCTTCAGAATGGAAAGAGTGGGAAGGGACCGGTAAACATGTCATTTACTTGCACCTTCCTTTTCTGAATGAACACAGTGAGTGACCGTTACCAATCACTTACTGTGTCCATTCATCACTGTAGCATATTATTTACTATGCTTCAGTTTGTGATTGAACAGGAAGACGCTCAGCACAGAGCACTTTCCATTCATTCACTGTCCAGTGCAGCTTTCCTCATTCAATCCCTCTGTCTCAAAAGTGAGACATCAGGGGTCTGTTTGGACCCCTGATATTTCACCAAAGACCCAAGGACTCCAAAAAAAAAAATTGTAAAAAAATAAAATAATGAAAAAAAATATTGTAAAAAATAATAAAAAATTAATTAATTAAAAAAATAAATAAAATTGTAAAAGAGTAATAAAAAAAAACAGAATAATATGAAACTTAACATTTTAGGGGAATTCCCTTCACTTCCTGTTCCAAAAACAGTAATCACTGAAACAGGAACTGAATAGAAACTCTGTGGTGTAGACACACAAAGCAATAAAAACACTTATTTTAATAGGGGGGGGGGGGGGGGTTAGAGCCCCTATCAGATTTTCATTGTCCCCAACTAGTAACAGTGGTCACTGGGACAGGAAGTGAGGGTCCCTAAACTAAAGCAAGGCCCAAGGAAATTCGGTCAAGTAGACATTGTGCTAGCAACTGCCATATTTTTAGTCTAACCCCGGCTTTCCTGTTACAGTAGTTGTGCAGGTTTTTTTTAAATTTTTTTTATCTTTATAATATTTTTTTATATTTTATCTATTTAATATGAATGCACAGTTCATTAGGGACCCAGGGTACTCAGTAATCAGTACTTAGTAAAGTCTCGTACACATACGCTGAATATCCGCCTGAATCAGCCGTTACAGTAGAAACCGGCCAACTTTTGCGTACAGCTGCCTCACGACTGACTTCTGTCGAAGGAGCATGCTTGAAAGCCAGCAGCCGATCAGTGCATGCAGCCAATGGCGGCTCCCACAGCGGGGAAGATCGTTATTCTAATATCGTTTGTGTTGGTACAGTGATCTGTCTGTTTTTTTTTTTGTTCAGCCCGCTGGGTTGAACTAAAAAAGAAACTAATGCCGCGCACACACGAGCGGACTTTACGGCAGACTTTGCCCGGCGGACGGGATTTCGTCGGACAATTCGATCCTGTGTGGGCTCCAGCGGACTTTGTTTGCTCAAAAGTTGGACGGACTTAGATTTGAAACATGTTTTAAATCTATCCGTCGAACTCGAGTCCGGTCGAAAAGTCCGCTCGTCTGTTTGCTAGTTAGACGGACAAAAAGCCACGCTAGGGCAGCTATTGGCTACTGGCTATGAACTTCCTTATTTTAGTCCGGTCGTACGTCATCACGTACGAATTTGACAGACTTTGGTGGATTGTGTGTAGGCAAGTCCGTTCATTCAGAAAGTCCGTCGTAAAGTACGTTGAAAAGTCCGCCGGGCAAAGTCTGCCGTAAAGTCCGACCGTGTGTACGCGGCATTATAGTGTGTACCAGGCTTAACAGACCTGGTCAGACACGCCTTCCTACCTTCCTCTGCAATAGGATAATTTCAATGAGGGGTGTGGCTGTTACTCAGCTCTGCAAACACAGAGCACTGCAGTAGGAGGGCAGGAGGCAAACGATTTCCCCTTAGACAAAAAGGTATTTGAAAGCATTTGTAAGCAAAAAATCAAACGTGTTTTAATTTCTGTAATTAAAATAAAAATCCTCATTTGTAGGAGAGCTGTGGAGTGACCGTTTGCGGTGGAAACATTTACATCCTGGGTGGACGGGATGAAAATGGAGAAGGAACTGAAAAAGCTTTTGTGTATGACCCGAAATCGGGACAAGTTAACGCGGAACCCCCTCTACAACGCTGTACCAGCTATCATGGCTGCGTTACCATCTTACACAGGCCAGAAGCATAACGCGCTCTCTAAGAGCCTCACCCCGTGCCAAAAACTCAGTGACCTCTGGTTTACGGACTTACGAAAACTGTAAATTTTATTTTCATTGATAGTCAATGTTTCATAAGCCGATAGGTGCATCTATTTTGGTATGTACTCATGTGCAGATTATAGACAGGTGTTTCATGTGCACCTTTTTGTCGTACTATTATTTTATATAGAAATTATTTGTGATGTGCGGTATTGTCTATTGCATGGTAAGGATGGGCATTTATTAAAACCAGAAAATTGTGCAGTCCAGTGGCAAAAAAATTGGAGTGAGCAACTGTACTATGACAATGAAGAGGCTGCAGCAGGCTGAATCTACTCTTGTATATTTCAATTGTTTTTATTTGAAGAAAACCAAATATGAATACAGAAAAGGACATTGCATCAAAATATATGACTTTGAAACATGGGCATAATTAAACCAACCTAGAGATTGACATGTGGGTACTAACTTAGATAAAACTATCATATTGGCTATAGTAAATGCAAAACTGGTTCAATTATTAAAATACATAATATCCCCCCTTGTGGGAGTTATAACCAGATTCCCAGTTGGCTCATCACAACTATATGAGAACCTGCCCAAGTTACCCGATTACATGTCCTAATGAATATCTTTCTGAAAAAAAAAAAAGACAGGTATCCCAGCAATGAGGACGAGGGGAGGGAGAGAGTAGGAGGAGAGACCGAATGGAATAATAAAGAAAAGAAGAGAGAAGTTTAGAATAGAACCAGATTAGACGTTAGGCATCAGGGTTTCTCACGGAGTAGACAATAGCAGTGATGGTGAACCTTGGCACCCCAGATGTTTTGGAACTACATTTCCCATGATGCTCAACCACACTGCAGAGTGCATGAGCATCATTTGAAATGTAGTTCCAAAACATCTGGGGTGCCAAGGTTCACCATCACTGGCATAGAGGATTACAGGGGCTGGTTAATGTAGACGCCCCACTTTTCCCACAGCCTCAAATGTCTTGGAGGTGTCTAGGAGGATGCTGACCACCTTCTCTTGCACAACTATCCATGAAATCTTTTGTTTGGCTCCTGCAAATGACACCGTCGTTTTAGTTCCATGCTCTAGCTAAGGTCATCTTGGCCCCTACTAATATGAAGTGAGTGAGTTTTAGAAGATGCTTTGAGCATCCGATTGGCTGGCTGTTCAGCAAGTCAATCTCTGGAGTTTTAGGGATTTGAATCCACTATTTTTACTGGCCAAGAGAGTCATTGCAACACCAGGAGGGAATATTGAGTATATTAGAATTCTGAAACTTTTTTATTGCTTTTTATTCAAGTGCCTAAAAACAAGAATGAACAAGCTGCATGTAATCTGATCCTTAAGCAACTTGTGGGTAATCAGTTCTTTTCATACATTTTAATGCCCCCCTGGAGCCTGATAATGATAGCTAAATGGCCATCTTGAAGGGCATGACACCAGCGACTGATGCATTTGTAGATATGTTTGATTAACCGCTTCCCGACCAACCACCGCAGTTATACTGCAGCAGGTTGGCTCCCCTGCGCGAGCCGTCGTAGCTATACGACGGCTCGCGGGGTCAGGATAGCAAGCGTGCGCAAGCCCGCTGCATGGCTGGGGGCCGATGCTCGTGGCCAACGGTCGCAATGACCGCCGGCCAGGAGCGATCGAGACCAGGAGACATAGAACAGGGGCGAATGTGTGTGTAAACACACACTTTCCTGTTCTGTTCTGACAGGAGTGACATATGGTGTGATCCTATTAGCTAGGAACCACAATCCGTCACTTCCTCCAGTCAGTCCCCTCCCCCTTCAGTTAGAATCACCTCCCAGGGAACACAGTTAACCCCTCGAGCGCCCCCTAGTGTTAACCCCTTCACTGCCAGTGACATTTTTACAGTAATCAATGCAATTTTATAGCATTGATCGCTGTATTAATGCCAATGGTCCCAAAAATGTGTCAAAATTGTCCGATGTGCCCGCCATAATGTCGCAGTCACGATAAAAATCGCAGATCGCCGCCATTACTAGTAAATCAAAAAAAGTAATAATAAAAATGCTATAAATCTATCCCCTATTTTGTAGACGCTATAACTTTTGCGCAAACCAATCAATATACGCTTATTGCAATTTTTTTTTACCAAAAATATGTAGAAGAATACGTATCGGCCTAAACTGAGGAAAATAATTTTTTTTATATATTTTTTGGGGATACTTATTATAGCAAAAAGTAAAAAATAATGCGTTTTTTTCAAAATTGTCACGTTTTTTTGTTTATAGCGCAAAAACTAAAAACCGCAGAGGCGATCAAATACCACAAAAAGAAAGCTATATTTGTGGGAAAAAAAGGACGCCAATTTTGTTTGGGTACAACGTCGCACGACCGCGCAATTGTCAGTTAAAGCGACGCAGTGCTGTATAGCAAAAAGTGCTGTGGTCAGGAAGGGGGTAAAATCTTCCGGAGCTGAAGTGGTTAACGAACACAAACCCCTTCAATAAGAAAGGAAAACAGGCAGAATCACTCTAATCCTGTTCAATAAAACTACAGTGATTGTCTAAATCAATAAGGTAGTGATGAGCAGAACAGTGACTTAAGAAGAGTTCCACCCAGGGGGTCCATTAAAAAAAAAAAATTAAGTCAAATACTGCAGCTGCTGACTTTTAATTGGACACTTACCTGTCCCTGGGTCCAGCGATGCGGGGGATCGAAGCCCCGCTCATCCCTCCCCTCCGCTCGTCGGTGCCGGCATTTCAACTGTGGGCGCCGGGCTGTGGCTTCACAGCCTGGCACCCACTGCGCATGCGCGAGCGGCGCCGCGCGCCGTGATTGGCCGCTCAATCACCTGGGACCTGTAATGGGTCCCAGATGATTGACAGGAGGGAAGGAGCAGAGCCGAGCCCTTCCTGTGCCGAGGGGGAAGTGATGTCATCAGTCCAGGCAAAGGAAGAGGCAGACTACGAGGGACCACCTAGCAACAGGCATTTAGAGGTAAGTAAAAAAAAAAAAATATCCAAATGTTTTTTTGTTTTTGTTTTTTGTTTTTTTGGGTGGAACCCCACTTTAGTGGATAGCATGTATGCCTTGCAGCACTGGAAACCTAATTCCCTACCAATAAATTGCCAGCATGGAGTTTGTATGTTTTCCATATGCATTTATATGTTTCCTCCCACACTATAAATAAATGCTGGTAGGTGCATTGGCTCCTGTTTAAACTGGCCATAGTAGACTCCTTGGGAGTACAGGGAATGTACAGTATGTAAAGTGCTGTGCAAATCGTCAGCATTACATACATATTTGTAATAAATAAAATAATTTATGGCCGCCACCATCAATAAAAACAGAAAAGAAAATGGGAAGGGATAGCAGAGCGGTTCCATCTAGAGTAGTGGAGTTTTGATGGCGTTGCTTTTAAAGGACCGTTCTGCTAAGTACACTTTGGGGTCTATGTATAAAAAAAAAATTGTTGGGATGAATGTCACAAGCATTCGTCAAGCTCTTGCGAATTCTGGCCATATTTTGCTTAATGTGTTGACTCCCTATGATTCCTAGTCCCCAATATACATGCTTTTCTGGAATACCTTAATCAGGAGAAAATACAATATTATGGTCATTAGATGGAGTCGATGATCATAGGAATTCAGTGTACTAAGCAAAATAAAATTTGCGAGGGCTAAGCGAATGCTTGTGATATTTGTCCAATGAATTTTTATACATAGACGCCATAAGTTGCACTATTTTCCAAGGATACTTTTTCTCCTGATATGCAGTGGTTTTTATAAATGCCCTTCTAACATGTTCATCCTTATAGGCACTTAGAACATTACAGTCTTTAATTTAATGTGTTTGTATTATATTATGACTTTATAATGTGTATTATTTTCTAATGTATTTGTAGAACACTTCTTAACTGTGTGCTTTTTGCATCAATGTGCCATATTTTCTACTTTTCGACACCATGGCTGGACTATGGAGTGTAAACCTTTGTGTTGTCTATTTGTATGTCACATTGTTCTCTGCGCAGCCACAGAACTGTGCAGAGAACTGTGTTGTGCCAATCGTAACCTAAAAATTGGAAATAAAAAGATAGAAATAAGTGTTCTTTCTCATTGATTAATCCACGTAGACAGGAAAATGTAAATACCAGATCCTTCTTCAAAAAAGTTGCGCATTTTTGATTTGCCCAAATTTGTCCTAAATCAGATTTGGCCAACCTACATTTGTGGAATTTATAATCTTCAAAGATATGAAACACATCCATATGTAAGCCTTTCACAACCGAGGTGTCATCTGGGTTTATCAAGGGCGCCATTGTTTTAAGGTTTAAACACATATAGGCAACTTCACAGAAGTGAGAATTTCTCCCACTCAATCCTTTCCCCTCAGCATGGGGACCAAGCTGTCACCAACAGCTTTTGGTCTCAGAATAGCAATTAGGAGCCAGTAAGAGTAAACAAAAAATCCCCAAGTTTGTAAAAATATAGTAATAGTAAAAAGTGAGGTCAGAACGTATTGGCCCCATAAAAGATGACCAGGGGAAGGCAACTATATTAAATATATTCTTCTCCACAGTTTTTGCTAAGGAAAGGAGGGATATGATAGACAAAAAAAAGTTAATAACATTATAATGAATGTACCCTCGTGCCTGACAGAGACCAGTGTTCAAAAAAAAGACTAGAAAAACATAATGTGAATAAATCACCAGTGCCATATGACTTATGCCCCGTACACACGGTCGGACTTTGTTCGGACATTCCGACAACAAAATCCTAGGATTTTTTCCGACGGATGTTGGCTCAAACTTGTCTTGCATACACACAGTCACACAAAGTTGTCGGAAAATCCGATCGTTCTAAACGCGGTGACGTAAAACACGTACGTTGGGACTATAAACGGGGCAGTGGCCAATAGCTTTCAACCCTTTATTTATTCTGACCGTGCGTGGCACTTTGTCCGTCGGATTTGTGTACACACGATCGGAATTTCCGACAATGGATTTTGTTGTCGGAAAATTTTATATCCTGCTCTCAAACTTTGTGGGTCGGAAAATCCGATGGAAAATGTGTGATGGAGCCCACACACGGTTGGAATTTCCGACAACAAGGTCCTATCACACATTTTCCGTCGGAAAACCCGACCGTGTGTACGGGGCATAACACCTGAGAGTTCTCATAGAACTTAGCCATATTATAACCAGATCATTTTCCTCATTTTAAAGGAAAGCTTTCTGACTGGAATGGTACCAGCAGATCGGTCGAAACGCAAATGTGGTACCAATATTCAAAAAAGGGCCAAGATATATATCTGGAAACTACAGACCAGTCAGCCTAACATCTTTAGTATGTAAAATATTGGAAGGAATGATAAGGGACCATATCCAAGAATTTGCTGATGAAAATAGTATCAGTAGTAGTAACCAACATGGATTTATGAAGACCCGTTCTTGCCGGACCAACCTTTAAACATTCTATGAGGAGGTTAGCTGTAATTTGGACAGAGGAAGGCCTGTGTATGTAGTGTACCTAGATTTCGCTAAGGCATTCAATACAGTACCACATACCACTTTATTTACAAATGAAGGTCTTATGGCACTGATAAGATAGTAGGTATCTGGATAGAAAACTGTTTACAGGATCATCTCCAAAGGGTGATGATTAATAGCATATTTTCTGAGTTGTGTGCGAGGAGCCCCAGGGCTCTGTCCTGGGACACATTCTGTTTACATAGTTATGTAGCACTATTCTTTTCTCTCTCTGCAGTTACTGAGGTATGATAAACAAGATATTTGGGGGGCACACCCTAAAAGATGCATTAAAGATGGTGCAGCCATAAGACCATACAACAGAACAAAATATTACAGTGCACACATGCAGGTCTAAGTGTTTTAAATAAGCCTTGCAGGAGGTAAATGTCATTTTGCATGTGTGCGCTGTAATATTTTGTTCTACTGAGGTATGATGGCGCCACCTGTATAGTATTTAGGAGCAGAGTCTTATAATCTGTGTGATCCGGACAGGATCCCTAACAAGCACAGTGCCACTCAATTGGGGCTTGTGAATAGCAAGTGAAATCCCAATCGAGAAATATATCTCCACATAGACAGTAATCCACACAGCATTGTATTTGAAAGTCCATTTATTGAAGAAATAACATTCAGTGAACCATCCGACATAAAGTATTTTCCAAACAGAAACACGAAATCATTAACAGTCTCTATGTATGTCTCAGTGAGGTGAATCTGCAGCACTTACACATTCTGTGTCCTCGTAGCAGGAATTCACTGTTCTCTCTCTACATGTCTCTCTCTCCACCCACTTACCCACAAAACCCCTTGCCATCCCCTGCTCTTCTTGATGAGGTCATCCTTGGTGAGGGAGAGCATAGCAACCATATTGGAAAAGGGCAAACAAACACTGCATAACAAGAGCATACACTTGGTAAATGGGCAAAGAAATGATCACATCACTACAGTTACATAGTAGACGAGGTTGAAAAAAGACACAAGTCCAACCTATGTATGTGATTTTATGTCAGTATTACATTGTATAATCCTGTATGTTGTGGTCGTTCAGGCGCTTATCTAATCGTTTTTTGAAATTATCGATGCTGCCCGCTGAAAGCACTGCCTGTGGAAGGGAATTAAATATCCTTGCCTCTCTTACAGTAAAGAACCCTCTCGCAGTTTAAGGTTAAACCGCTTTTCTTCTAATTTTAGTGAATGGCCGGTTGTCTTATTAAATTCCCTTCTGCAGGAAAGTTTTATCCCTATTGTGGGCTCACCTGTACAGTATTTGTACATTGGAGAAGAGACACAGAAGTGTCACTTCTCCAGGGAGAACAAGTTCAGTGCTCGTAACCTTTCCCCATAACTAAGGTCCTCCAGTCCCTTTATTAGTTTTGTTGCCCTTCTCTGGACTCTCTCCAGTTCCAGTACATCCTTCCTGAGGACTGGTGCCCAGAACTGGACAGCATACTCCAGGTGCGGCCGGACCAGAGCCTTGTAGAGTGGGAGAATTATCGTTTTATCTCTGAAGTTGATCCCCTTTTTAACTGCTTGCCGACCGCCGGCCGTCAATTGACGGCCAGGCGGCACAGCTCTCGTTGCGGGCGGGCGTCATATGACGTCCTCGCTTTCCTAGGCCACCAGGGGGCGCGCGCCCGCCGTGTCACTAGGCACCCGGTGTGCGTGCCCGGCGGCCGCGATGTCCGCCGGGCACCCGCGATTACCGGTAACACAGCAGGACCGTGGATCTGTGTGTGTAAACACACAGATCCACGGTCCTGTCAGAGGAGAGGAGACCGATGGTGTGTTCCCAGTACAGAGGAACACCGATCGGTCTCCTCCCCTAGTGAGTCCCCGCCCCCTACAGTTAGAATCACTCCCTAGCAACACAGTTAACCCCTCGATCACCACCTAGTGTTAACCTCTTCCCTGCCAGTCACATTTATACAGTAATCAATGCATTTTTATAGCACGGATCGCTGAATAAATGTGAATGGTCCCAAATATGTGTCAAAAGTGTCCGATGTGTCCGCCGCAATATCGCAGTCACGATAAAAATCGCAGATCGCCGCCATTACTAGTAAAAAAATAAAAAAAAATAAAAATGTTATAAATCTATCCCCTATTTTGTAGACGCTATAACTTTTGCGCAAACCAATCTATATACGCTTATTGCGATTTTTTTTTTACCAAAAATATGTACAAGAATACATATCGGCCTAAACTGAGAAAAAATTTGTTTTAAAGAAAAAAAAATTGGATATTTATTATCGCAAAAGGTAAAAATGATTGTGTTTTTTTTAAAACTTGTCACTCCTTTTTTGTTTATAGCGCAAAAAATAAAAACCGCAGAGGTGATCAAATACCACTAAAAGATAGCTCTATTTGTGGGGAAAAAATGATAACAATTTCATTTGGGTACAGTGTTGTATGACCGCGCAATTGTCATTCAAAATGCAACAGTGCTGAAAGCTGAAAAATGGCTTGGGCAGGAAGGGGGCGAAAATGCCCTGTATTGAGGTGGTTAATGCCAATATTCTGTTTGCTTTGCTTGCAGCAGCTTGACATTGAATGCCATTGCTGAGCCTATCATCTACTAGGACCCCCAGGTCCTTTTCCATCCTAGATTCCCCCAGAGGTTCTCCCCCTAGTGAGTAAATTACATTCATATTTTTGCCAACCAAATGTATTATTTTACATTTTTCTACATTAAACCTCATTTGCCATGTAGTTGCCCACCCCATTAATTTGTTCATAAACAATATAGAAGTTAGAATAGTTCAATATTGGTGTTTGCTAATGACACAAAGCTAAGCAGGGTAATAACTTCACAACAGGATATAGAAACTTTAAAAGACCTACATTGTAGTTAATATAGAGGGGATGGCAGCTAGATGGCAGATGAAGTTTAATATTGAAAAAGGTAAAGTAATGCACTTGGGTGCTAAAAATATGCATGCAAGTTACACGCTAGGGGGGAGAACCTCTGGGGGAACTGAGGATGGAAAAGGATCTGGGGGTCCTAGTAGATCACAATGCCAAACTGCATGCATTAGAAAGGGTATTAACTCAAGGGATAAACAATAATTATACCAGAACTAAAAAAGTTGTATCTCTGCGCTGCGGTGGGGCGGCAGCTGACACAGATAAGTAATATACCAAACTTATAAATAATCTAAAGAAAAAGTGTGTAGCGCCAAAAGTAAATTAACAGCAATATAAATGGACAGCACATTGAAATGAAGTCCAAAAAAGTGAAAAAAAAATGCTAATGTGAAATATATATATGTCCAATCTTGAATGGGAATCAACAATAAAAAAAACAATATAGTGAACAATATAGATTTAAATGCACAGTCCCATGATAGGATCAGCAATATAAACTTATTGGTGAAAATATAATAGTTCAGTGCAAAGATGTGCACAAAAAATCGGTGGTGACTTGAAAAGTGAAGAGGTGATCCAGTACAGTGCCCCAAAATCATCCACCGCACCCCTGTGAAATAGACACTCACCGGAAAAGCTGGCTGCCGTTACAGAAGCAAACACGCACTCAGTGTAGATCCGCCATCTGTTGGGGGAAGGCTGTTCAGAAACTCACACCATCCAGATGTAGCTGTAGTAAATAAAGCTGATCGGTAGCCAGATGAAGTCTCCATAGTGTAGTATTTATTGCATTTGCATGTTAAAAGTCAAAATAAAATGAATCATAAAAACATAGGACAATAAGTGCCACTGCTGACACGGTATCGGACAGTGGCCTGACGTCAGCACTAGTGTCTCCTCTCCGACGCACAGAACTATATGGAGTTAAACTGGCAGTAATGCACACAAAACTATATGGCGTTAAACTGGAAGTAACACACGCAAAACTATATGGCATTAAGCTGGCAGTAACGCACACAGAACTATATGGCGTTAAACTGGCAGTAATGCACAAAACTATATGGCGTTAAACTGGCAGTAACACACAGGGTGTCAAGGGGTCCTCTAGTGTCAGACTAGTTTATATAGCCTATCAAAACTACTCAAATCACGGTGTCTCCTTGAAATTGCAAACAGGAAGTAATCCGTCTTCCATTTTGCCATAATTATACCACTTTACAACACCCTAGTTGACCTAATCTTGAGTATGTTGTCCACTTTTGATCAACGGTCCTCAGGAAGAATGTCCTTGAAGTGGAGAGTACAAAGAAGGGCAACAACGCTAATAAGAGGGCTGGAGGACCTCAGTTATGAGAAACAAATATAAACACTAAACTTATTCTCCCTGGAGAAGAGGCATGTAGGCAGGTGCAGTTTACCCTCCCCTCTGTAGGTGGTCACCCATTGGACACTGCAACCTCAGCCCCAATTTTTAGTGAGGGCAATGCTAATAAATAGCAGTACTCTGCTACAGTTGCAAAGTAGTTAGAGTAGGCACAGGATCGACGCTTAGGGACAGATACTGCTCCTGATGCTGCTTCTGTCAAGTAAGCCTTTTCAACTCTGGAACCTTGCCGCTAAAATTCCTTGCACATGTGTGTTCTTGTGTTATAGTATCGCTGATAGCACAATTCTTGGAACTGTTAAGCCACGTACTGTACCTTGCTGCTGTTACTTCACTTGTTATCTGTCTACCTACAACGTAACCAAATAATAATTGGCCACTTTTCTTGGTCTCCGTGTGTCATTTTTCCACATTTGGTACCAACCCATTGGCCCTGCCCACGGGCGCTTAAGAGGGGATATGATCACATTATACAAATCTTTAAACTGTGACTCAAGCATTACCAGGCAACAATTTTAAACTAAGGTCTCCTGTCCCATTTGGGAGCAGAGGAACAATGCAACCATTCACTGTGAGCCGTTATCGGCTTGTGAAAGCATCTGATCAAACTGATGCTTTGGAGGCCAGAGGAGAGATCTGGGGTCTAAAGGACCCCACAACTCTCCATCAAGAGAACCTGTCACAGCCCATGCTATCACAAGGGATGTTGTTCAACCCTTTTGATAGCAATAAAGTTCCATTAAAAAAAAAATTAAAGGTACAGTGTAGAAATAAATAAATGTAAAAAAAAATACAAAGCTCCCCCGCCCCGTGCTCCGCATAAATGCGAATGTGCACGTAGGCCCCGCTTGCATATATAAACAGTGATCGCACCACGCATGTGAGGTATCGTCACGAACTTTAGAGTGAGAGCAATAATTCTAGTGCTAGACCTACTGCGTCACTCTAAACTGGTTACCCGTAAAGGGTTTTAAAATATTGCCTGCGGGTATTTTTAGGTACCCTAGTTTGTCACCGTTCCACAGGTGTACTCAAGCGTGATATGTTAGGTCTCTATTAACACAGCGTCATCTTTAATATTTTATGAAAAAATTGGCTATTATATTGTATTTGTGTTCACTAAAACTCTAACACTAAAAAGTGTATTTTTTCCTGAAAAATTTGCACGTGATAAACCACTGCGCAAATATCGCATGACATAAAAACAACAACAATATACAATACAACAACAATTTTATTCTCTAGGGTTTCTGCTTAAAAAAAATATAGTGTTTGGGGGTTCTAAGTAAGTTTCCTAGCAAAAAAAAAATGTTTTTACATGTATGGGAGAAATGTCAGAATTAGCTGGACTGGAAATGGTTAAATGGTGCTCTAATAGGATCTCAGCCATCAATGCCATTTTGCAGTGCGGACTAATATAGGCACTTGTAATATAACCAGGTTCATTCAGTAAATCTGATCTGTATAGAAGCTTTGCCAACTTATCAAAACATTGTGAATAACCCTTCTACTTTATGGGTATGCTATCTAATGAGATATATAAATACAGTGGGCAGGGGCGCCGCCCCCCCCCCCCAAAGTTTAGCAACGCCCCCCCCCCCCCCCCCAAAGTTCATAGAACTATTTATTTTGAAATAAATGATAATATGACATTTTTTAAAGGATAACTAAAGGTTCCTTTTTTTTTTTTTTTAAACAAACATGTCATACTTACCTCCTCTGTGCAGTTGGTTTTGCACAGAGTGGTCCCAATCCTCCTTTTCTGGGGTCCCTCAGTGGCGCTCCTGGCTCCTCCTCTTCTCGAGTGCCCCATTGGAGAGCCGCTCTCCCTCGGGGCACTTGTGTGGGCACGCTCCCGTGTCCTGCTGCTGCGTCTATTGACAAAGACAGCAGGACTCGGCTCCGACTCTGACTCCGGGCTCCCGCTTCATTGGATTTGATTGACGGAAGCGGAAGCCAATAGCTGCGCTGCTATCAATCTAACTAATCAGGACCCGAGACACCAGCTGGAGCTGGTGTACTCGCCCCCGTCGATGGAACGATCGGGTTTAGGTATGTAAAAGGGGGGCTCGGGGGGACTGCTGCATGACAGGAGGTTTTTCACCTTAATGCATAGAATGCATTAAGGTGAAAAACCTCAAGGGTTTGCAACCCCTTTAACATCTTAAAGTTAAAAAAAATCATATTATAATTTATTTAAAAATAAATCGTTCCACTGTGTGGTTCGCCAGACTAATAGCTGTCTATTAGCTCTGTCCATTTGTAACAAGCACATGATTGGAACCTGAAGCTCGTTTGACGTTGTCCTCGGGGGGAAGAGAGCACTGCGCCCCGAACCCTCATACGTTTGCCATTAGCGAATTAAAATTCAACATTGCGTCACTTCCGGCCAATCAGGAGGCTGAATATTTGGAACATGGAAGCCGCCGGGTATCGGGGGAGACGTGACAGTATGGTTGCCACCTCATCCCTTTAAACCCGAACACATATTAATTACACAGGTTCTGTGGCTGATTAAGGTGGTAATTAAACTCACTTGGTGCCTTATCTGCATTTAATTAGCCTTCAGAACCTGTGTAATTCAAAGGTGTTCGGGTTTAAAGGGATGAGGTGGCAACTCTACGTGACAGTCCAGGCTGGAGGCTCCGTTTGCAGGTAAGGAACTGGAGGGATTCACGCCCCCCCCTCAATTTTTTTTTCACCAACCGCCACTGTGTAAACACCTTCTGTTGTAACAACAGTTTGCAGTGTTACCTACAAAGGGTATCTAGAGCACATTTGCGGTTTTGTAAACCAACATACCTAAAAGTGGCCACTAGATGGCAATGTAAGAGCATATCTAGTACTTGTCCATTAGCAGAGACTTTTCACAAGTGGAGTGCTGGTAATCTTCAGGCCTCATTCACATCTGGATCAGTGTTGCCAACATAGGCGTGCGCAGCCTATCACGTTAGGGTGTGCACCCCAAATCTCAAACACGTGTATGGGTGTGAGTATATACTATATATCTCATCTCCCCACCCGCATTGTGAAAGAGAAGAGAGGTAGAGCTTTCCCATCACTCCGCCAGCACACAGAGCGACAGGGCCACTGTCAGAAATCATGGGCCTAATACAGTCTACCTGACAAAGCTCCCTCCACCTGACAGAGCTAGGGCCTAAGCCTGACAGGGGCGCAGTGTTCTATGAGGTGGGTGCAGGGTTCACAGTGAGAGGTGCAGGGTTCTGTGGGGTGGGGGCAGGGTGTATAATGAGGGATGCAGGGTTCTGTGGGGTGGGGGCAGGGTGTATAGTGAGGGGTGCAGGGTTCTGTGGGGTGGGGGCAGGGTGTATAGTGAGGAGTGCAGGGGTCTGTGGGGTGGGGGCAGGGTGCATAGTGAGGGGTGCATGGTTCTGTGGGGTGGGGGCAGGGTGTATAGTGAGGGGTGCAGGGTTCTGTCGGGTGGGTGCAGGGTGTATAGTGAGTGGTGCAGGGTTCTGTGGGGTGGGGGCAGGGTTCACAGTGAGGGGTGCAGGGTTCTGTGGGGTGGGGGCAGGGTGCATAGTGAGGGGTGCAGGTTTCTGTGGGGTGGGCTCAGGGTGTACAGTGAGGGGTGCAGGGTTCTGTGGGGTGGGGGCAGGATGGGTGAAGGGTGTATAGTGAGGGGTGCAGGGTTCTGTCGGGTGGGTGCAGGGTGTATAGCGAGGGGTGCAGGGTTCTGTGGGGTGGGGGCAGGGTTCACAGTGAGGGGTGCAGGGTTCTGTAGGGTGGGGGCAGGGTTCACAGTGAGGGGTGCAGGGTTCTGTGGGGTGGGTGCAGGGTTCACAGTGAGGGGTGCAGGGTTCTGTAGGGTGGGGGCAGGGTGTACAGTGAGGGGTGCAGGGTTCTGTGGGGTGGGGGCCGGGTTCACAGTGAGGGGTGCAGGGTCCTGTGGGGTGGGGGCAGGGTGCATAGTGAGGGGTGCAGGGTTCTGTGGGGTGAGGGCAGAGTGTACAGTGAGGGGTGCAGGGTTCTGTGGGGTGGGGGCTGGGTTCACAGTGAGGGGTGCAGGGTTCTGTGGGGTGGGGGCAGGGTGCATATTGAGGGGTGCAGGGTTCTGTAGGGTGGGGGCAGGGTGGGTGCAGGGTTCACAGTGAGGGATGCAGGGTTCTGTGGGGTGGGGGCAGGGTGCATAGTGAGGGGTGCAAGGTTCTGTGGGGTGGGGGCAGGGTGCACAGTGAGGGGTGCAAGGTTCTGTGGGGTGGTTGCAGGGTGCATAGTGATAGGTGCAGGGTTCTGTGGGGTAGGGGCAGGGTGCAAAGTGATAGGTGCAGGGTTCTGTGGGGTGTTGGCAGGGTGCACACTGAGGGGTGCAAGGTTCTGTGGGGTGGTTGCAGGGTGCATAGTGATAGGTGCAGGGTTCTGTGGGGTAGGGGCAGGGTGCAAAGTGATAGGTGCAGGGTGCTGTGGGGTGGGGGCAGGGTGCACAGTGAGGAGTGCAGGGTTCTGTGGGGTGGGGGCAGGGTGGGTGCAGGGTTCACAGTGAGGGGTGCAGGGTTCTGTGGGATGGGGGGCAGGGTACATAGTGAGGGGTGCAGGGTTCTGTGGTGTGGGGGCAGGGTGCATAGTGAGGGGTGCAGGGTTCTGTGGGGTGGGGGGCAGGGTGCCTAATGAGGGGTGCATGGTTCTGTGGGGTGGGGGCAGGGTGCATAGTGAGGGGTGCATGGTTCTGTGGGGTGGGGTGGGGGCAGGGTGCATAGTGAGGGGTGCATGGTTCTGTGGGGTGGGGGCAGGGTGCATAGTGACGGGTACAGGGTTCTGTGGGGTGGGGGCAGGGTGCACAGTGAGGGGTGCAGGGTTCTGTGGGGTGGGGGCAGGGTGCATATTGAGGGGTGCAGGGTTCTGTAGGGTGGGGGCAGGGTGGGGGCAGGGTGCATAGTGAGGGGTGCAGGGTTCTGTGGGGTGGGGGCAGGGTGCACAGTGATAAGTGCAGGGTTCTGTGGGGTGTTGGCAGGGTGTATAGTGAGGGGTGCAGGGTTCTGTGGGGTGGGGGCAGGGTGCATAGTGAGGGGTGCATGGTTCTGTGGGGTAGGTGCAGGGTGCATCGTAAGGGGTGCATGGTTCTGTGGGGTGGGGCAGGGAGCATCGTAAGGGGTGCATGGTTCTGTGGGGTGGGGGCAGGGTGCATCGTAAGGGGTGCATGGTTCTGTGGGGTGGGGGCAGGGTGCATAGTGAGGTGTGCATGGTTCTGTGGGGTGGGGGGCAGGGTGCCTAGTGAGGGGTGCATGGTTCTGTGGGGTGGGGGCAGGGTGCATAGTGAGGGGTGCATGGTTCTGTGGGGTAGGTGCAGGGTGCATCGTAAGGGGTGCATGGTTCTGTGGGGTGGGGGCAGGGTGCATAGTGAGGGGTGCATGGTTCTGTGGGGTGGGGGCAGGGTGCATCGTAAGGGGTGCATGGTTCTGTGGGGTGGGGGCAGGGTGCATAGTGAGGGGTGCATGGTTCTGTGGGGTGGGGGGCAGGGTGCCTAGTGAGGGGTGCATGGTTCTGTGGGGTGGGGGCAGGGTGCATAGTGACTGGTGCAGGGTGCTGTAGAGTAGGTCAGTATAGGGTGAGAGGTGCAGGGCAGATGGAAGGCACAGGGTCAGGAGAGGAGCAGCCATCAGTGTAGCCAATCTCTTCCTGCAGCACATACAGTGGCTTGCGAAAGTATTCGGCCCCCTTGAACTTTTCAACCTTTTGCCACATTTCAGGCTTCAAACATAAAGATATAAAATTTTAATTTTTTGTGAAGAATCACCAACAAGTGGGACACAATTGTGAAGTGGAACGAACTCTATTGGATATTTTAAACTTTTTTAGCAATTAAAAAACTGAAAAGTGGTGCGTGCAAAATTATTCGGCCCCTTTACTTTCAGTGCAGAAAACTCACTCCAGAAGTTCAGCGAGGATCTCTGAATGATCCAATGTTGTCCTAAATGACTGATGGTGATAAATAGAATCCACCTGTGTGTAATCAAGTCTCTGTATAAATGCACCTGCTCTGTGATAGTCTCAGGGTTCTGTTGAAAGCGCAGAGAGCATCATGAAGACCAAGGAACACACCAGGCAGGTCCGTAATACTGTTGTGGAGAAGTTTAAAGCCGGATTTGGATACAAAAAGATTTCCCAAGCTTTAAACATCCCAAGGAGCACTGTGCAAGCGATCATTTTGAAATGGAAGGAGTATCAGACCACTGCAAATCTACCAAGACCTGGCTGTCCCTCTAAACTTTCAGCTCAGACAAGGAGAAGACTGATCAGAGATGCAGCCAAGAGGCCCATGATCACTCTGGATGAACTGCAGAGAACTACAGCTGAGGTGGGAGAGTCTGTCCATAGGACAACAATCAGTCGTACACTGCACAAATCTGGCCTTTATGGAAGAGTGGCAAGAAGAAAGCCATTTCTCAAAGATATCCATAAAAAGTCTCATCTAAAGTTTGCCACAAGCCACCTGGGAGACACACCAAACATGTGGAAGAAGGTGCTCTGGTCCGATGAAACCAAAATCGAACTTTTTGGCCACAATGCAAAACGATATGTTTGGCGTAAAAGCAACACAGCTCATCACACTCAACACACCATCCCCACCGTGAAACATGGTGGTGGCAGCATCATGGTTTGGGCCTGCTTTTCTTCAGCAGGGACAGGGAAGATGGTTAAAATTGAGGGGAAGATGGATGCAGCCAAATACAGGACCATTCTGGATGAAAACCTGTTTGAGTCTGCAAAAGACCTGAAACTGGGACGGAGATTTATCTTCCAACAAGACAATGATCCCAAATATACAGCAAAATCTACAAAGGAATGGTTCACAAATAAACGTATCCAGGTGTTAGAATGGCCAAGTCAAAGTCCAGACCTGAATCCAATCGAGAATCTGTGGAAAGAGCTGAAAACTGCTGTTCACAAACGCTCTCCATCCAACCTCACTGAGCTCGAGCTGTTTTGCAAGGAAGAATGGGCAAGAATTTCAGTCTCTCGATGTGCAAAACTGATAGAGACATACCCCAAGCGACTTGCAGCTGTAATCGCAGCAAAAGGTGGCTCTACAAAGTATTAACGCAAGGGGGCCGAATAATTTTGCACGCCCCACTTTTCATTTTTTTATTAGTTAAAAAAGTTTCAAAAATCTAAAAGATTTCGTTCCACTTCACAATTGTGTCCCACTTGTTGATGATTCTTCACAAAAAATAAAAATTTTATATCTTTATGTTTGAAGCCTGAAATGTGGCAAAAGGTTGAAAAGTTCAAGGGGGCCGAATACTTTCGCAAGCCACTGTACACTTGTGGGGGGAGGTGGATGAGTTGGCATTGCGAGGGCAGGACCCGGGACACACTGGAGGGATCCACACAGCCAGGCATCCTTTGCACTTGCGCCTGCTGCTCCATGTCAGTCATTGAGAGCCGGGCACAGCATTGATCACTGGGATTCACCATCCCAGACCCACCACTCCATCCACTGCGCTGCGCTGGGCTGGGCTGGGCACCGGAGTCTGGGGCCAGAGGAGGACTGTTTATCCACGTTCAGCAGCAGGTGGAGTAATCTTCCACAGCCTTTGCTTGCAATTAGATTAAAGCCCCGGCAGATTGTTATAGAGGAAGTGGGAAGCCGGGACTTTAATTTAATTGTCGGGAACCTCAGTGCAGTAGATCACTCCGCCTACACCCGAAAGTGGTTAAATAGTCCCCTTTGGCCCCGCCAGGCAGATAAACAATGGGGCTGTTTTTTTCCTTTTAAATAGCTGCAGAGCAGAGGTGCCCAGAGTTTGTGAGTTGGGCTCCTCTCTCTGCTGCCGGGAACCCATACAGAATTACCAGGGTCAGGCAGAGCGATCCATATGGGGGTGATTAGGGTGTGCCCAGGACTGAAGGGACCAAGAGTAAACTTCATGTGTGCGTGTGCCTTTCTATTCTAATTTCTTGCCCTCCAGAGTCCTGTCTCTGAGCTACTTTCTTACTATATCGAAAATAAAATAAGAAATATGTTATTTGCCCTACCTTATCTACCTATACTGTATTATCTAATATCTACCTTAACCCCTTGCCGCCGAGCGTAGGCAGATACACGGCCTCGGGTTTCGGGGGTTATACCGGGATGATGCCCGCAGCTGCAGGCATCATCCCGGTATAGTTTTTTAGAGCAGGCGATCGGCTATCCAGGGATAACAACCAAGGTGGCTAAAAGCCGCTCGGTTGTTATCCCGGAGGAGCGAGAGGGGACATTCCCCCTCCCGCTCTTATCGGGCTTCCTGTCCCACCGGGAGTCCCGATCATCGATCCGCCTCTTCCGGCGGCTAGAGAGAGACTGGCACGAAGCCGGAAAAGCTGTAAACACGGAAGTTTAATTGGCTGGCAATGGCGCCGGTTTTTTAAAAATATACAGTATTCAGAATTGTCGTTTTCGGCAATTTGAATACTTTGAAGTGCAAAGGAGAGATTTAGGGGCTTTTAGACCCCCGATCCCTCCATAAAGAGTACCTGTCACCACCTATTACTGTCACAAGGGATGTTTACATTCCTTGTGACATCAATAAAAGTGATCAAAAATTTTTTTTTTTTTAAAAAGCACAATGTAAACAAATAAAAATAAATGAAATAAAAAAAAAAAAAAAAAAAGTTTAAAGCGCCCCCATCCCCACGAGCTCGCGCAGCAAAGAAAGCGCATAGGAAGTCGCGCCTGCGTATGTAAACGGTGTTCAAATCACACATGTGAGGTATCTCCGCGATCGTCAGAGCAATAATCACCATTTTATTCTCTAGATTCTCTGCTAAAAAAAATATACATAATGTTTGGGGGTTCTAAGTCATTTTCTAGCAAAAAATACAGATTTTAACTTGTAAACACCAAATGTCAGAAATAGGCTTAGTCATGAAAGGGTTAAATCACATTGCTAATTGCATATTGTACTTGTTTGTAGCCTAAATACTAACATTTGCACTTAAAACTGTAATTTTGCAAATGCCAGTAAAAACTTGCCTGTGCCAGGAAATTCTGGGTGTCATGTCAGTAAATTTCAATCTGGTAGGTTGGCAACATTGATCTGGATGCCATAGGTGTGGTGTGTGTTTTACCATTGAACTCTGTGTAACGTGTGTTTGGCTGGAGTCCGTATCAAAGATGCAACAAATGGGACTTTTTCTTGCACATTGCAATGCATCTAAAAATTGCAAAAGTGAACAAGGCCTCACTGTGAAGTCCCCCATGACCATACTGCCTTTTCTTCCAACTGTACCCAGCTGTCCAGTGTGCTCCTCCATCTTAAGGCCCGTACACACGATCAGACTTTTTGACAACAGACATGCAAATTAGCTGTTTTGGAGCAACATCCGACCGTGTGTACGCTTCATCAGACAAACTTTTTCTGTTTCAATTGGACTTTTGTTGGCTGTGCGAGCGCACAAACTTTCCGGCAACAAAAGTCCGATGGAGCAAAGTCCGATCGTGTGTACACAAAAGCATCAGACTTTTGTACAAACTAGAGTACCCAGCCGCGAGAATGTTCTTGGCGAAAGGGTACTGTACATCTCGCGCTGCCTGCAATAGGAAAAACACATTTTCCTACTGCGGCGGGCACGAGAGGGAATTCCCCTCTGGGGGAATACTAGGCCCTTCGGTCTGGTATGGATCCTAAGCAGACTACGCAGCCCGGTCGGTCAGGAAAGGGGGTGGGGATGAGCGAGCGCCTCCCTAAGCCGTACCAGGCCGCATGCCCTCAACATAGGGGGTGGGTGCTTTGGGGGAGGGGGGCGACGTGCACCCCCCCACCCCAAAGCACCTTGTCCCCATGTTGATGAGGACAAGGGCCTCTTCCCGACAACCCTGGCCGTTGGTTGTCGGGGTTTGCGGGCGAGGGGCTTATCGGAACCTGGGAGCCCCCTTTAATAAGATGGCCCCCAGATCCCGGCCCCCCACCCTTTGTGAATGAGTATGGGGTACATCGTACCCCTACCCATTCACCTAGGGAAAAAAGTGTCAATAAAAAAACACAGTACACAGGTTGTTAAAGTAATTTATTAGGCAGCTCCGGGGGTCTTCTTCCGACTCCGGGGGCCTTCTTCCGACTCTGGGGGTCTCTCCGGCGTCTTCTCCCGGTGTCCGGATCTTCTGCCGGCTCCTCCGCTATCTTCTGCCGCTGTTTTGCTAGCGGTGGCCCGGACTTCTGGATCGTCTTCTTCCCTCTTCTCTTCTTCCGATGTTGACACAACGCTCTCTCCAGCTGAAATGCTCTCTGAGCGCTCTGCAATGGACTTATATAGGCGGTGACCCCGCCCCCTATGAGGTCACAGTCCCGGGGCATGCTGGGACTGTGATCTCATAAGGGGGCATGGTCATGTCATCGTGGCTCGCTTGTCCCCACCCCCTTTCCTGACTCCGATAAGGGTCTGGTATGGATTTTGGGGGATACCCCACGCCGTTTTTTTGGGGGGTTCCCCTTACAATCCATACCAGATCTAAGAGCCTGGTATGCCCCTGGAGGGGAACCCATGCCGGTTTTTTATTTAAAATTTGGCGTGGAGTTCCCCCTCAAGATTCATACCAAACACAGTGCCTGGCATTGGCGCGGATCCAAGTCGGATCCCCGCACCAGTGTGAACCCGGCTCGCAAGGTGTCAATCTCGCCAATAAAAGTGGCGAGATTGACACAATATGAGACAACAATACAGAAGTTGACCAAAGGGTGGTGGTAAAGAGCTGAAAAACCACGTGATTTGATGAAAGTTGGCTGGAAAAGTCATGCCGTCTGTATGCAATACAAACTTATGGCCAACGCCCTTTGTACAAAATTACAAGGAAAAGTTTGTACAAAGTCTTATCGTGTGTATGGGGCTTTACAGGCAGGATAGTGAATGACCTGCCGTCTTCTGCTGGAACTAGATTAAGTTGGGCTGAGTACTTCTTTGCCATTCAGGAGAAGTCTTGCATTTTTACTATTCTATTTTTACTATTCATACCATACAAGACTTCCTCTGACTGGCCAAGGTGGAGAGGTGGGTGGATAACATCACAATTTCCACTTTGGCCAATCAGTGCAAACCTTGTATTCAGTGTCAAAAATCCAAAACTTCTCCTGAATGGTGGAAAATCATTCAGGGTGACAAATGATAAAAGTATAACTACATGCAGCAGTCCCCCGAATTGCATTGGCTTCTTGTGCTTTTATTTTGCCAGTTGTGGAACATTAAAATACTTTTCATGTGTGTTTGGCACTCCATCTGGTTCTAATATACATAGAATACTTAACCGCTTCCCGACCGCCTCACGCAGATATACTGCGGCAGAAGGGCATGTACAGGCAGATTAACGTACCTGTACATTGCCCTTTAAGAGGCGGCTTGCGGGAGCTCCGTGACCATGACTCGATGTCAGCGGGGATACCCACGATTGTCTCATGGTGAGGAAGAACGGGGAGATGCTAAAGTAAACAAGCATCTGTAATCGGGAGCGGTGACCAGTGATGTGTCACACACAGCCCCTCCCCCCCACAGTTAGAATAACTCCCTAGGACACACTTATCTACTACAGCACCCCCTAGTGGTTAAACCCTTCACTGCCAGTCACATTTACACAGTAATCAATGCATTTTTAATCACACTGATCGCCGTATAAATGTGAATGGTCCCAAAATCGCACCAAAAGTGTCCGATGTGTCCTCCATAATGTCCCAGTCACGATAAAAATCGCTGATCGCCGCCATTACTAGTAAAAAAAAATTATCAATAAAAATGCCATAAAACTATCCCCTATTTTGTAGACGCTATAACTTTTGCGCAAACCAATCAATAAACGCTTATTGCGATTTTTTTTATCAAAAATATGTAGAAGAATACGTATCGGTCTAAACTGAGGAAAAAAAAAATTATATATACTTTTTGGGGATATTTATTATAGCAAAAAGTAAAAAATAATGCGTTTTTTTCAAAATTGTCGCTATTTTTTATATATAGATATATATATATATGTTTATAGCGCAAAAAATAAAAACTGCAGAGGTGATCAAATATCACCAAAAGAAAGCTCTATTTGTGGGAAAAAAAGGACGTCAATTTTGATTGGGTGCAACGTGCGCAATTGTCAGTTAAAGCGACGCAGTGCCGTATCGCAAAAAGTGCTTGCATAACCAAGACTGTTTTAGGTTGCATGCTGCTGTGAGAGCCATGATTGGCCAAAGCCACGCCCCACACTATATAAGGCTGCTTACACGGCGGGCGTATATAGTGTTATGATTGAATGTTAGCTAGAGGCAGGTTAGTTAGTGGCGTGCAGGCAGTTTAGTATATATATATATATATGCACACAGTATCTCACAGAAGTGAGTACACCCCTCACATTTTTGTAAATATTTTATTATATCTTTTCATGTGACACCAATGAAGAAATGACACTTTGCTACAATGTAACGTAGTGAGTGTACAGCTTGTATAACAGTGTAAATTTGCTGTCCCCTCAAAATAACTCAACACACAGCCATTAATGTCTAAACCGCTGGCAACAAAAGTGAGTACACCCCTAAGTGAAAAATTCCAAATTGGGCCCAAAGTGTCAATATTTTGGGTGGCCACCATTATTAACCCTCTTGGGCATGGAGATCACCAGAGCTTCACAGGTTACCATTGGAGTCCTCTTCGACTCCTCCATGAAGACATCACTGAGCTGGTGGATGTTAGAGACCTTGCGCTCCTCCACCTTCCGTTTGAGGATAACCCACAGATGGGTTTAGGTCTGGAGACATGCTTGGCTAGTCCTTTACCTTTACCCTCAGCTTCTTTAGCAAGGCAGAGGTCGTCTTGGAGGTGTGTTTGGGGTCGTTATCATGTTGGAATACTGTCCAGTCTCCGAAAGGAAGGGATCAGGCTCTGCTTCAGTATGTCAAATGTTGGCATTCATGGTTCCCTCAATGAACTATAGTTCCCCAGTGCCAGCAGCACTCATGTAGCCCCAGACCATGACACTCCCACCACCATGCTTGACTGTAATCAAGACACACTTGTCTTTGTACTCTCACCTGGTTGCCACCACACACGCTTGGCACCATCTGAACCAAATAAGTTTATCTTGATCTCATCAGACCACAAGACATGGTTCCAGTAATCCATGTCTTTAGTCTACTTGTCTTCAGCAACATGTTTGCGGGTTTTCTTGTGCATAATCTTTAGAAGAGGCTTCCTTCTGGGACAACAGCTATGCAGACCAATTTGATGTAGTGTGCAGCGTATGGTCTGAGCAATGACAGGCTGACCCCCCCATCCCTTCAACCTCTGCAGCAATGCTGGCAGCACTCATACAGTATGTCTATTTCCCAAAGACAACCTCTGGATATGACTCTGAGCACGTGTTCTCAACTTCTTTGGTAGACCATGGCAAGACCTGTTCTGAGTGGAACCTGTCCTGTTAAACTGCTGTATGGTCTTGGCTACCATGCTACTGCTCAGTTTCAGGGTCTTGGCAATTTTCTTATAGCATAGGCCATCTTTCTGTAGAGCAACAATTATTTTTTTCAGATCCTCCATGAGGTGCCATGTTGAACCTCCAGTGACCAGTATGAGAGAGTGAGAGCAAAAAACCCCAATTTAACACACCTGCTCCCCATTCACACCTGAAACCTTGTAACAATAACAAGTCAGATGACACTGGGGAGGGAAAATGGCTAATTGGGCCCAATTTGGACATTTCCATTTAGGGGTGTACTTGTTTCCAGCGGTTTAGACATTAATGGCTGTGTATTGAGTTATTTTAAGGGGGCAGCAAATTTACGCTGTTATACAAGCTGTACACCACTACGGTACATTGTAGCAAAGTGTCATTTCTTCAGTGTTGTCACATGAAAAGATATAAGATATTTAAAAATATGTGAGGTGTGTACTCAATTTTGTGAGATACTCTCTCTCTCTCTCTCTATATATATACACACACATACAGTGTAGTCAGTGTACAGTGTAGAATATATATATACAGGGCAGGCAGTGTATATATATATATATATATATATATATATATATATATATATATATATATATATATATATATATTCTGCAATATATATATAGACAGTGGGGATGGAAAGTATTTAGACCCCCCTAAATTTTTCACTCTGTTATATTGCAGCCATTTGCTAAAATCATTTAAGTTCATTTAAGTTCCTCATTAATGTACACACAGCACCCTATATTGACAGAAAAACACAGAATTGTTGACATTTTTGCAGATTTATTAAAAAAGAAAAGCTGAAATATCACATGGTCCTAAGTATTCAGACCCTTTGCTGTGACACTCATATGTTTAACTCAGGTCTTCTGATCATCCTTGAGATGGTTCTACACCTTCATTTGAGTCCAGCTGTGTTTGAATATACTGATTGGACTTGATTAGGAAAGCCACACACCTGTCTATATAAGACCTTACAGCTCACAGTGCATGTCAGAGCAAATGAGAATCATGAGGTCAAAGAAACTGCCTGAAGAGCTCAGAGACAGAATTGTCGCAAGGCACAGATCTGGCCAAGGTTACAAAAAAAATTTCTGCTGCACTTAAGGTTCCTAACAGCACAGTGGCCTCCATAATCCTTAAATGGAAGACGTTTGGGATGACCAGAACCCTTCCTAGAGCTGGCCGTCTGGTCAAACTGAGCTATCGGGCGAGAAGAGCCTTGGTGAGAGAGGTGAAGGAGAACCGAAAGATCACTGTGGCTGAGCTCCAGAGATGCAGTCGGGAGATGGGAGAAAGTTGTAGAAAGTCAACCATCACTGCAGCCCTCCACCAGTCGGGGCTTTATGGCAGAGTGGCCAGACGAAAGCCTCTCCTCAGTGCAAGACCCATGAAAGCCCGCATGGAGTTTGCTAAAAAACACCTGAAGGACTCCAAGATGGTGAGAAATAAGATTCTCTGGTCTGATGAGACCAAGATAGAACTTTTTGGCCTTAATTCTAAGCGGTACGTGTGGAGAAAACCAGGCACTGCTCATCACCTGTTCAATACAGTCCCAACAGTGAAGCATGGTGGTGGCAGCATCATGCTGTGGGGGTGTTTTTCAGCTGCAGGGACAGGACGACTGGTTGCAATCGAGGGAAAGATGAATGCGGCCAAGTACAGGGATATCCTGGACGAAAACCTTCTCCAGAGTGCTCAGGACCTCAGACTGGGCCGAAGGTTTACCTTCCAACAAGATAATGACCCTAAGCACACAGCTAAAATAATGAAGGAGTTGCTTCACAACAACTCCGTGACTGTTCTTGAATGGCCCAGCCAGAGCCCTGACTTAAACCCAATTGAGCATCTCTGGAGAGACCTAAAAATGGCCGTCCACCAACGTTTACCATCCAACCTGACAGAACTGGAGAGGATCTGCAAGGGGGAATGGCAGAGGATCCCCAAATCCAGGTGTGAAAAACTTGTTGCATCTTTCCCAAAAAGACTCATGGCTGTATTAGATCAAAAGGGTGCTTCTACTAAATACTGAGCAAAGGGTCTGAATACTTAGGACCATGTGATATTTCAGTTTTTCTTTTTCAATAAATCTGCAAAAATTTCAACAATTCTGTGTTTTTCTTTCAATATGGGGTGCTGTGTGTACATTAAAGCGGGATTCCGGCCGTAAAAAAATAAATAAATAAAAGTCAGCAGCTACAAACACTGTAGCTGCTAACTTTAAATAAGTACTTACCTGTCCTGGGTGCCCGCCATCCTAGGTAAGGGAAACAGGCAGTGGAGCCTTGCGGCTTCACTGCCAGTTACCTACTGCGCACGCGCGAGCGGCGCGGCACTCTGTGAATGGCCCTGTGGTGTTCTGGGAACACACACAGTTCCCAGAAGACAACGGGGCTGCTCACCGAGGAGCAGAACACGCCGCGGAATAGGAAGAGGCAGATTAGGAAGACCTAGCAAAAAGGGTTTATGTAAGTTTAACTTTTTTTTTTTTTTTCAAATGTTTTTTTTAAATTTTTTTTTAGGATTTTTGGTGATTTTTTTTTTTTTCAGGGTGTGGAGTGTGGAGGTTTCTGTCAAGGAAGAAAGGGTCAGTGTGACATTCGGGTACCTGCCCCGACAGTGCAACTGTCTGAGGGTGTGGAGTGTTATGCCCCGTACACACAGTCGGATTTTCCGATGGAAAATGTCCGATCGGAGCGTGTTGTCGGAAATTCCGACCGTGTGTGGGCTCCATCGGGCATTTTCCATCGGATTTTCAGACACACAAAGTTGGAGAGCAGGAGATAAAATTTTCCGACAACAAAATCCGATCGCGTCAATTCCGACCGTGTGTGGCCTGTTCCGACGCACAAAGTGCCAGGCATGCTCAGAAGAAATTCCAAGACGGAACAGCTCGTTCTGGTAAACTTAGCGTTCGCAATGGATACAGCACTTTCGTCACGCTGCAATGTTAAAAATGGTTTAATACAGCGCAATCTCTTCTTCTTTATAATGTGACAAGAATTACCGTATTTATCGGCGTATAACACGCACTTTTTTCCCCTTAAAACCAGGGGAAAATCGCAGGTGCGTGTTATACGCCGATCCCCTGCGATCCCTACCTGTCACATTTTCAAAATCGCCGATCGCGATTTGAAAATGGCGCCGCCGGCGCCGAAATACACAGAGCCGGTCCTCGGCTCCTTCCGGCGGCTGTCGTTCATTTTCGGCTCCACTCGTAGTCCCGAGCGGAGCTATCCGAACCTACTCGGCTAGGGATCACTGGGGCAAGGCTGCACTGGGGAAGGCTGCACTGGGGAAAGCTGCACTGGGGAAGGCTGCACTGGGGAAAGCTGCACTGGGGAAGGCTGCACTGGGGAAGGCTGCACTGGGGAAGTCTGCACTGGGGAAGTCTGCACTGACAAGGCTGCACTGACAAGGCTGCACTGGGGAAGTCTGCACTGACAAGGCTGCACTGGGGAAGGCTGCACTGACATGGCTGCACTGACATGGCTGCACTGACAAGGCTGCACTGACAAGGCTGCACTGACATGGCTGCACTGACAAGGCTGCACTGACAAGGCTGCACTGACAAGGCTGCACTGACATGGCTGCACTGAGAAGGCTGCAATGATGGGCGTTTAAATGTAAGTTTTTTTTCCCTTCAACTTCCCTCCTAAAAGTTTTTTTTTCCTTAAAATTCCCTCCTAAATTGGGGTGCGTGTTATACGCCGATAAATACGGTAAGTAGTTTTGCTGCTCATATTCACACACACTTCTCACAAACTTATTTCGTTACTATTTATCGGGATTCCCTCAATATATTTTGATTTCTCACATCTGACAACATATTTTTTTATATTTTTTATATATTTTTTGGCTTTAATGTAGATTTTTTTTTGTGTTTGTATTTTTTTTTTTTTTTGCGATTTTGATTTGTACTCCCGAAAATGTTTGTGTGTGTTTTTTGTGACAAGTTCCCACAACACCATTGATATGTTGTTCTATTTAATCTGTAGAAGATTGGTGTTGTTGTCCCTTGTTAATTTTACATTTTATGTTAGAAATGTACCTGAATCGTCACCAACAAACTGTCATTTTTGGCTGAAAACACACACAGGAGAGTATAATTTCCCAAAAAATTTTTTTTAAGGGGTCACAACTAAACAAAGAGGGAGGCAACGCTGGAGAAACTGCAGAAGTGGGCGAAGCCTTGGACCCCCAGGGCAGACATCAACTTTTTTTACGCAAAATTGGTGGCCTGAGGAGTCCATATCTAAGGGAGGGCAGTCTGGTCCAGAAGTCCCAGAGATCCGGAAAGCAGCAGATGACATCTGTGTCCCCAGGCTGTGGTCATACGAGAGACTGCATCTTCTGTCAGACCAGACTGAACCCAGGGTCATCACTCTTTGGTCTTCCTTCCACGCTTCCTTACACGCGGTGGCTGTGGTGGTGGAGTTGTGGCAGCAGGAGGAGGGGGAGGAGGAGGGGCCAACTCAACCACGTCGGTCATTGGTGTTAGTTCACCACTCACCCCCTTACGTAGGACTTTGTACAGAAGGTCCTCACAGAGCCTGCGTTGACCCTCCTGCATGCCCTGCAATTTGGTGGCAGCCATGCAGGCAAAGGCCTCTTCAGGAGTTGGTAAGGCTCTGAGGGACGCAGAAGCCTCCTGGATCAGCCTGAACGCTGAATCCTGCACGGGACTCGGAGTGGCCTTCCTGGCTCGTTTATATGGCAGGCGGAGGGGAGGGACCTGAGACTCAGTCAGGCTGCGACTGGTCCCAGGCTTCTCCTGGCTGACACTTAGCCCCGCCTCCTCCTGGCTGCCACTAATCACCGCCTCCTCCTGACTGCCACATTCCCCAGCCTCCTCCTGGCTGAGGTCTTCCTGTGTATGAAAAAGGGACATACCGGTAGTTTTAGTTTTTTATTCATCAATCACACACAATTTTCATCTCCTGACTGTTGCAAATTGAATGTTAACAAATATAACAGACTATCCTTCTGAGCCCAGCAGTTTTCATTCTTGTCCCAAATTTGGGTGCCCACTACTGTCTATTGATATGTAAAACACTTTTTTCAATTAGCAATTAGTGATCAATACTAACATCTAATAAACAGCATTTATTTATTGACCAGAAATCAGTAGAAGAATGCTATACCTGACTCCAGCTGGGCTTCTCCACTTCTTCCTGGCTGGAAGGCCCAGGTTGGACATCGGAAGCCTCAGCTGGTATGGAAGGAAGCGTGGAAGGAAGAGTAGAGAGGGATTCCCTGACTTCAGTGTGGTCTGACAGAAATCGCAGTCTCTCATAGTACCACAGCCTGGGGACATAAACGTCATCTGCTGCTGCTCCGGACCTCTGGGAATCTGTGACCTTCTTGCGCTCCCTAAGATATGTGCTCCTCAGGCCACCAATTTTGGCTTTTAAATAGGGGATGGTTGCTGTGGGGACCACCGGCTTCACCAACTCCAGCAGTTTCTCCAGCGCTGCCTGCCTCTTCTGTTTGTGATTATAGTGGGGGTGTCTGACCTGCCACAGACAGGGCAGCTCCCTGTATTTGTCAATGAACAGGGGCAGGAAATTGTGGTCGTTGAACCCATCCATTTTCTCTGCAAGACACAACACAAGACAAACCCTAAGGTCAGGCCAAACTCCCCTAATCTTGTTACAATATAGGCTTCCATTTCGAAGCAGTATAGGCGCAAGTTTAGATCTTACCTTTGTTATCACGATCGGCGTCTCCGATGCTCCTTACTCCGCTCACAGATCGTACGTAATACGCACGTGTGTTACGCTTTATACACACTGCACATGCGTATAACTCCGCCCGCCCCTGACGTTCTTTCTAGTCTATTCCCCACCCCTTTTCGTTCGGCGCAGTGGGGGGAGGAGCACATGGCGGATAGACAGCAGGTGCGAATTGTAGCAACGAGGAGGAGGAAAGGCCGGAGCCTGAAACGTCACGATCCAGAAGGAGATTTAAGGACTCAAATATGTCCTTTGGGGAAATGTTGGAGATGGTGGACATCCTGAAGAAGGCCGACTATGATGGAAAGTATGGACCTTACCCCAACCCCAATGTCAGAAAGACCAAGATCATGACGAAAGTGGTCAGGAGTCTGCACCGGAATTTCGGGGTACGACGATCGAAAGATCAGCTCAGGAAGCCGTGGTCGGACCTCAAATTACGAGAACATGAGCAGTACAGAAAGATCCGGAGAGTGCTGCAAAAAAGTAAGTAGTTGTGCTGTGTTCCTATTCTTTTTATGTTTATTACGTTCGTGCTGCTCCATGTGCTTTTAGGAACTGTTGTACAGTTTAAAATGGCAACTTTCATGTTCATGGGCACATTATTCGTTCGGATCAAACATTTTTCGTTCCAACTATAAAATAACATTGTTTAGCCCATATGCATTTGGCCACCATTTTGACGCCCTATACTTGTCTTCAAAGAATTGGGTTGTGTAGATGGCTTTGTTACTAGAATAAATTGCAAACTAGATTCTGTGTAAGGAGAGGACACTCAGCAGCAGTTTTCACATCTGGACACTGGAACACTAGTGTGGGACACAAGAACATCATTTTTATTAGGGGGGGGCACACAGGTGCTCCAGTGTATACTATAGGGGGGGGGGGGGCTACATCTGTGAAGCTTGTACCAAACAGGTAAAGTATTGCAGGTTGACAAAGGACACTAAAAAAGCAACATCTTGGAACTCTGCTAAAATTGACAATTGTACCCCACTTCCAAGCAATGTTTCATCTTTATAGTTCTGCCCTCAAATATCTGTGTGCTAATTATACCATTTTGTTTTACATAGGGGATAAAAGACTCAGAGGACACCCCTCATCCGAGGAGACCAGAGCCCCCCCCCCCCCCTCTGGAAGAAGGGGAAATCCCCCCAACACAAGCTGAGCAGGAGGAAGAAGACGTGGTGGAACTAGTCACCACAACAGGTGAGTGTCTGCAACCACAGGCTCACATAAGAGATGGATGCCGGCATTTTTCTTAGACCTAATTTATTTTGGGGTTCCTCTCTTTTTAGGTGATCGTGAGGTTGTGGATCCAGATCCTTTCACATCCGAAAGTGCCCAGATCCTGATCGGGGAGATCATGGGGTGTAATTTACAATTGGAAATCATCAAGCAAAACATCAATGATGTGATTCCAAAAAATAAAAACATCATTGATGTTTTGGGGCGAGTTTAAAACCCCTCCAAATCACTTTCTTCTTTTGTGTGCTACAATGTGCTAAATGTTTTTGTGATTTTTCCCAAAGCTAAATTTGGAGGATGCACACAGTGTGCCAACATGTGCTATCTGCCATCACGGGAGATCAATGGACGCGTTTTGGGGGTGCAACTCCTTCCTCAAAAAGAAAGTAGCTGAGAGGAAGGGCTTGCTCCCCCAAAACACATCCCTTGATCCCCCGTGATGGCAGCTAGCACATGTTGACATTGGTAAATTGGTGTGCATCTTCCAAATTTGGCTTTTCCAGGGGTGATTTCCCCTCATCTGAACGCAATATCAAATACAGTTCCTAAATACTCATGTCTGATATTGCCTTCAAATTCGAACAAATGTGACGTTTGTAAGTTCAAGATTTGTGTCTTTTCTTGTTGGTTTTACACAGGCCTGTTTTATATAAAATTGACATTTTGAGTTTTGATAATGCCACCACAAAAATTGGTATACCACAAACATGTTGGTTTGTTTGAAAAAGCTTTGGTAAATGCACATGTGATTGTGCAGGTATTAAAAAGATTGTTAATCAAGAATGTGTGGATTATTGTCTCAACGCTACAACACTTTTGGGGTGATGTAATTGTTGTTTTCAGAGAAAATGGGGGTTATTTCCTAAGGGCAAATCCACTTTGCACTACAAGTGCAGTTTCAGTGCAGTTGCAAGTGCACTTGTAGTGAAATGTGTTTTTGCATTTAGTAAATAACACCCAACAGTGCTTTGTATAAGGTTACACAATCACGCCATTTTCTGCACTCAAAACATTTCTGTCAGGGTCAGCTAAAACAAACACAAGCAGTAAATGTCCACAAAGAATTTCTTTTTGTTTTTTTATTATAAAAAGGCTTCACAGATTGTCTGGCATATTGATAGCCCCCCTACCCGCAAAGAACTCCAGGTAGCGTAACCGGACATCACGGGCACTCAGGGAGGGCAAGCCAGGACGGCCACTTTCAAGCGCCGTCAGTGTGGTTTGATGTATGATTCCATTCTCAGGCCCAACTGAGCCAGCATAGTTGGCCGAATGTTTCCTTAAAAAGTTATGGAGAACACAGCACGCAAGGATAATATGGTTCAGTTTATACTCCGCCATATGGATGGGTGTCATAAATAGGCGGAACCGGCTGGCCAGGATTCCAAATGTGTTCTCCACCACTCTTCGGGCTCTGGCCAGCCGGTAATTAAAAACCCTGTTCCGGGGTGAGGGTCCTCATTGGGAATGGCCGCATCAGGTGGTCCCCCAGCGCAAACGCTTCATCAGCAACGAACACAAATGGGAGTCCTTCAACATTGTCCTCTGGAGCTGGCAAGTCCAAGCTGCCATTCTGGAGACGCCTGTAGAACTCTGTCTGGGCGATGACTCCACCATCGTACATCCGGCCATTCTTCCCCACGTCCACATACAAGAAGTCGTAATTAGCCGACACCACCGCCAACATCACTATACTATTGAACCCCTTGTAATTATAATAGTACGACCCCGAGTTGGGTGGTGGGACGATGTGGACGTGTTTCCCATAAATTGCCCCTCCGCAGTTAGGAAAGTCCCACCGCTGGGCAAAGTGGGAGGCCACAGTCTGCCATTCCTGTGGCGTGGAAGGAAACTGTTGAGGAAAAAACAATAAATATTAATATTTTTTTACAGAAACATGGCAAGCAGATTAGACACAAACATTATGGGGCAACCTCCAGATAGCATTTATTAAGGGGAATTTAACAAGGCCAAAGTATAAGGTACACCTATCATATTCCCCCTCCCCCATCTCATGGGCCATTTCTAACATTATAGGGGGGGGGGAGCTCTTGGACAGGTAACCCTCTTCACTTCATTGAGAGATGAATGCCTAAATAATGGGTATTACTTGGAACAGACCCTCCTTAGTTACACTATTGGCAGACCACTGGACAGGTAAGAAGTGTCATAATACAAAGATATAAATACACATTGTACACATTTGAGGACATTTGGACATTCTGCTATTACTTATCAAGATAATAATAGGATCCCAAAACTTTAAACACTACCATTTGAAAGTATACAGGCAGGCCCTACTACATGCTTTGGGGAATTCATCCATAAATCCGACCACAAAAGAGATGGGTATAGTGTGTATGGGTTTGGCAAAGTCAGCAGATAGATGATTGAGGATAGATAGAGAATTGGGATCAGCTGACTTAGCAGTTGGGGGAGGGAGGGTTACTAAAAATGATTTGGGGACACCACAAAAAAAAGCCTCTGGCACTGTGCCTGAATTTAAATCAAAAATAACATTTCTAAACATTTTAGGGGGTGTTTGGGGTAAAGCACTACTATGGAGCTGATAAAATACATTGTTAAGTGACTACATGAGGTGAAAATAGGGCCAGGAGACACCATGCTGGGGAGGTTAGTGAAGGGCAAATATGTATGAAGGACCTAAAATAATAATTACATAAAAATCCAGCATGCATGAGGACAAAGGGGACATTCACAGCATATTACAATCATGGTAATTAGGGAATGAGGAAAGAAATACAATATATTAGCAAACATTCAATACAATAAAATGTGATATTAAAGGATAAAAATCTTACCTTCATATACTCCTTCTGCAGGACCTGGATGATGGCAGAACAGGTCTCTGGGATAATGATCCCCAGAGCCTGGGGGGAGATGCCTGTCGAGAACTTTAAGTCCTGCAGACTTCTCCCTGTCGCCAAATACCGCAGGGTAGCGACGAGCCTCTGCTCCGGAGTGATGGCTTGCCTCATGCAGGTATCCTGCCTGCTGATATAGGGGGTCAGCGAAGCCAACAAACGGTGAAACACGGGGTCCGTCATCCTGAGAAAGTTCCTGAAATCATCAGGATTATTCTCACGGATCTCACGGAGCAAAGGCATATGAGAGAACTGGTCACGCTGAAGCAACCAATTCTTGGTCCATGAACTCCTCCCCACCCTGTTCATGGACTGGACTTGTGTCAAGGTCAGGACCCCAACACCAAGCCCCCGCACAGCACGAACTCTACGAGGAGTACGCATACGCAACATGGCTAGAAAACGGTCGGCTGCTCAGAACGAAGTAACAGAACGCACTGACGAACAGCAAGGCCTGTGAAGAGCGAACTGAAAAACAGTAACGAACGAACAAGAATACAATGACTACTTAAAGTCACGCGGAACTTGCTGCAGGCACTGAAGAGCAGATACAAACCCACAAGCACAAACTGAACGGCAGGAAACGATCTGAAAGCCACGAGTCTGAAAAAGCGCGAATCGTCTCTCACCAAACTTTTACTAACACGAGATTAGCAAAAGGAGCCCAAAGGGTGCCGCGCTTGGTTCTGAACCGGCCTTTTCTAGTCTCGCCGTACGTGGTGTACGTGACCGCGTGGTTGGCGATCGGATTTTCCGACAACTTTGTGCGACCGTGTGTAGACAAAACAAGTTTGAGCCAACATCCGTCTGAAAAAATCCTAGGATTTTGTTGTCGGAATGTCCGAACAAAGTCCGATCGTGTGTACGCCCTATTATACTGTAGACCCCGCATTTCCATGGAGCAGAGGGACATCCACCACTTGGTGAACCTGCAGTCCACCGCTCTAGGGGTCTGTTAAATCAGACGGACCGGGGGGGGGGGGGGGCTCCACAAAGTGTAAGTGCAGCACACCACTCCTTTGGAGAGCTCTGCGGATGAGCAGTATGAATTATTGACTATGGATCTCTTGGCAGTGGCGGAATCTGTCTCAGGGTGTCAATATTGTCCAGTATTCATGGATCATTTTTCAAAGTTTGCTGTTGTGGTCCCCACCTAAGATCAAACAGCTTTCACCACATCTAAACTTTTCTGGTGGCAGGGATACTACACAGTTGTCCATAATGGATCCAAGGCCCTAATTTTGAGCCACAAGTCTTCACAGAGTTGTGTCGGCTGATTGGGATCAGAAAATCACACACTACCCCATACCATTCACAAGGGAATGGTGCATACAAGCACTTCATTCGAACCCTACTGGGCATGATCCACACTCTGGGACAAGGACAAGGGATTGTTGGTTGGGTGATGTAGTGTGGGCCTATAATAACACGGTACATAAAGCAATAGGACATACCCCTTTATTTTTAATGTTTGGGCAGTGTGGCTGGGTGCCTTCAGACCTGCTGCTGGAAATGCTTAAACCAGTGTCCCAACGGACACCAGATGAGTAGGTGCAGGAGCAGTGAAAACACTTGGAAAGAATCAATGTGTAGTGTTGGAGTAACAACATCATCTAGCAGATAACATAGCTGTTGACTTAATCCCCCCGGGCAAGGGGATAGGGTACTCATCAAGAATTCACATCAAGTACACTCGAGGCAGATGTTGTAGCACACCCCCCCCCCCCCCCCGTACTCTAAAGGGACAGGATAACAGCTCCAGCAAGCCAGCCTTTACTCCATGGCTAAATCCATGGCCATAATAGGGAATATTGAACAGAAAAATGGGTGCCAGTCATTTTTTGTCTATCTTAGAAATTTTATGTCAAACTGGGGGGGAGGCTGAGGGAGTGGGGGTTAGGGGTCCCAGATACCACATTAGATCACTTACAGACTTTCCAGGTCCATGACAAAGCCCAGCTTTACAGTGTCAAAACCTTTAAGCTAACCTGGCAACACAGCTAGCATGTTTTCAGATACCAGTGCGTCCTCCAAGCGAGTCATTAGGCCCTTCCAAGAGAAAAGGGAAAGAGATGGTCGGCACTCAGGATGACATCCAAAATGGTATTTCTTTATTAAATACATGTACAAAGCTGTAAAACATTTTATAAGCCTCTGTGCATAGTTTAGTTTATTGCTGGATATAATAGGGCACAAGTAGCTGTGGGAATGTTGAACAGCAATAAGAGGATGCCCTTTCTTCTGCAGCTACTCCTTAGTAAAGTCCCTTAGCAATAGCTATGGGAATGGTCAGCACTGGGACACCATCAGCAATGATCCAGGCTAGGCAAGCCTCAGCCTTTTTGCAACAGGGGGTTAACAACAGCAGCAATCACCCACATCCTGCCCTCAAGTTTGTACTCACAAGTCCTTGGGTACTTGGATGCCTCCCTCAAACTCTGGCAGTTACTTAGTGGACTCTCCAGACCTAGGTGAAATCCCCCTTCTTTAGCTTGAAGTTTTTCAGAAAGTAAGGCCCTCAGCCTTCGCTTAGTTGGGATTCTTGCTGAGCTCTTGTTGTGCTTCTATACCTGAGAGGGCGGAAGCCCTCCAGGCTCTGTACTTCTCCCACTGGACAAAAACTGCTCCAGACCCAGACTATTTATGTACTCTGCAACCACCTACTGAGCAAGTCTCCCCAGGGATTGGCTGGGAACCCCATAAATATTCAGGCTGCTCATTGGCCTTCTCCACTTCTGTGTTCTGGAACTTTCCAAAAAGCAGGGAGAAGCAATCAAGCCCGCAGCCTGTGGGACCCTGATCAGTCCAAAGCAATCAGCAACTGCTCCACTGATTACTGAGGAGCTCAAAGAAAAACAATTTTTTTCTGACAGCCTACCAACTAACTAGGAGGGTGCTACATAAAGAGAGGGATAGCAGGAGAAAGATGGACTGGGCTTCATCAAAACGTTGACTACAAAAACACTGCTGTTTTTGATCTTCCTTCTCTGTAAGACCTGTGAGTGCCTCTAAACCAGTCTTAGATTTAAAGACATAGATAGACAGACAGACAGACAGACAGACAGACAGACAGACAGACAGACGTGGCGGCTGGTGAAGTTTTAGGATGGGGGGGCCAGACTATTATTACATTGTAATATAAAATGAAATCATTCAACTCACCATAATGCGGAATCAGTGGGAGCCATGAGCGTGTCACTAGCCACGTCGCCTGCCACCAGATGTCATCAGGTGTCCTCAGCGGAGTCCGTCCTTACATGCAGCCTGTGTCCCACAAAATGCAGCCTGTGTCCCACAAAATGCAGCCTGTGTCCCACCAAATGCAGCCTGTGTCCCACCAAATGCAGCCAGCCTGTGTCCCCCAAATGCAGTCTGTGTCTTACCAAATGCAGCCTGTGTCCCACCAAATGCGGACTGTGTCCCACCAAATGCAGACTGTGTTTCACCAAATGCAGACTGTGTTTCACCAAATGCAGACTGTGTTTCACCAAATGCAGACTGTGTCCCCCAATGCAGCCTTGGCTATGTCCCCCAATGCAGCCTTGCCAGTGTCCCCCAATGCAGCCTTGCCTGTGTCCCACAATGCAGCCTTGCCTGTGTCCCACAATGCAGCCTTGCCTGTGTCCCCCAATGCAGCCATGCCTGTGTCCCCCAATGCAGCCTTGCCTGTGTCCCCCAATGCAGCCTTGCCTGTGTCCCCCAATGCAGCATTGCCTGTGTCCCCCAATGCAGCATTGCCTGTGTCCCACAATTCAGCCTTGCCTGTGTCCCCCAATGCAGCATTGCCTGTGTCCCACAATGCAGCCTTGCCTGTGTCCCCAATGCAGCATTGCTTGTGTCCCCAATGCAGCATTGCCTGTGTCCCCAATGCAGCCTTGCATGTGTCCCCCAATGCAGCCTTGCCTGTGTCCCCCAATGCAGCATTGCCTGTGTCCCACAATGCAGCCTTTCCTGTGTCCCCCAATGCAGCATTGCCTGTGTCCCCAATGCAGCCTTGCATGTGTCCCCCAATGCAGCCTTGCCTGTGTCCCCCAATGCAGCCTTGCCTGTGTCCCCCAATGCAGCATTGCCTGTGTCCCACAATGCAGCCTTTCCTGTGTCCCCCAATGCAGCATTGCCTGTGCCCCCCAATGCAGCATTGCCTGTGTCCCACAATGCAGCCTTGCCTGTGTCCCCAATGCAGCATTGCCTGTGTCCCCCAATGCAGCCTTGCATGTGTCCCCCAATGCAGCCTTGCCTGTGTCCCACAATGCGGCCTTGCCTGTGTCCCACAATGCATGACCTATGAAGGACATACCTCAGTCTTCCAAGTTACCCCTTATCATAATTAAATACCCCTCAAAATACTCCCACAAATGACGTGACAAGGTGTTGGAGTAAATGGCCTTGCCGGCCTTTTATTAACAAAATATAAATCAATAAATAACATTTTAAAATAACTTTCCTTTTTAAATAACTTTTAATAATAATTTCTCAGAACTTATTGTAGTCTGGAAGGGGAACACACCCACAGGTCACTGCGTAAAACCTCGTAAACTTTTTGGCCTCCAGTCGCTAACCCCAGACTGTGAGACAGTACCCAACCTTCTCAGTGACCTAACTCTTCCCCTTCCTGGTTAACCACTCGTAACCGGAAGGTACAAAAAACAGCCCATATTATATATGGGTACCAACCAGATTATATCACCATACCATACTCTCCTCCTCCTCACAGACCCAAACCACTGCCACCGCGCGCAAGGGGTAAAACCTTACCCTTGCGCGCACCTCCACACCTTCAAAGCCCGCTGTACTCCGTCCTGCAAACCAAGTGCCCAAAGGTCCGTGCCCACATCATTAAGGTGCACCCCATCACTCCTAAGGTACCTCCAAGTATCCACCTCCAACTCCCTGTGCCTTATGGTCACGCCCCCATTCCGCATAACAAACCTGCTAACCTCCTTATTAACCTTTACACGGGCCCTGTCAACCTTTTTATCAGACAAAGCCCAGCGCCATGACCTCCTCCCTACCATGTCTGACCATACTATCACCATCCCAGGAAATGCAGCCTGAAGGCGTAAAACATCGCATTTTATATCTCGGATGAGATCCCTCATAGACCTAACCCCCATGTCATTCCCCCCCACATGTAGCACTAGAACATCTGGAGCCCTGTCCCACCTAGCAAACTTATGAACTTCCGACCTTACCCTGTTCCACAGCATCCCCGATAACCCAATCCACCTTACCCGTGCCTCCTGCCTTGGGATACCCAGCTGCCTACCATTCGGCCGAACGTCTGCTCGTTTGGCCCCCCAGAAAACGAATGAGTGACCCAATATCCAAACGAGGGCCACCGATTCACCTGCAAAGCAAGATTAACAAAACACCACAATAAATTACCTAACATGAACCCTGAACCCCCCTGAATTACACCAAAATACTACCCCTTTTTAACAAACCTAAACTAGATGTGGGCGGATATAAAGCTTAAATCTATCTGAGTCCCACCTGCCAATGCGCTTTACTGCCTCAGAACTGAGCCCTGCCCTAGCCGCTTCCGTGGCCGCACCTATACGAAAAGAGTGGGACGAATAACTGGTGGGGTCATAGCCGGCCACGGATAAACACTTCTTGAATACGGCTATAAATTGAAATTTTGACAAGGACGATCCGTCTGCATGAATTAAAAATGACCCCGGACCTCGCGGGCGCATATCCCTAAATGCTGCCACCGCTGCTACGGGGCATATGTGTGATTCCGCAATCCGGAACACCTCCAGCTGTACTCCCTTCCCCACCTGATCGGTTTTTGACCGTTTAATATAAATCCGAACTGAATCCTTTGAACACTCCAAATCCTCCCACTGAAGTCCCCCTTTTGCACGCTTAGACGGGCTGACCAATTCACTGATCCGTAACGCCCCAAAGAATGCTAGTGCGAAAGCCGCACAAAATAAAGCGCTTTCAAACTTTGAACAGCAAATCAGTTCTATCTGCCTGAATAGGACATGCAGCATGTCAAAAGACACCGGGCGCCGACCATCCCTGCCCTTGTGTGCTTTTCTATAACCTTTCACTGCTTGCCTCACCCAAAAATCTTTGGTATGGTCCCGCAGCCCTTGTAGCTTGAAAAGAAAGGCCAAACCCGCCAATTTCTTATCAATGGCAGCTGCCGAGATGCCCCGCTCAAATCCCGCATTAATAAAATACAGCAACGCCTGAGGCACTTCCCGGCTCACAGGGTCAGTTTCTAGCCTATGTAAGCAAGCCAACCATTCTTGCCATACCTTGGAGTAAGCGTCCCAAGTGGCCTTACTCACTGAGTTCTGGATCCACCTGGCCGCGTTCCCAATGCAACGGTCCACATCCAGTCCGGGCAGGTAACCCCCTGCTGCTCCGCGTCTGGTGCCAATTCCCGAAACCTGTCCCACTGAAAACGAGACAGTGCATCAGCTAAGGTGTTTTCAACTCCAGGTAAGTGCACAGCGTAGATGAAAACATTCAGTTTCAAACAACGCAATACTAAATGCCTCAACAACCTAACCACTGGCAATGACTTGGCTGACAAACGGTTAATCACTTGCACGACACCTAGGTTGTCGCAGTTGAGCCGCACTTTCAAGTTGCGAAATGATTCCCCCCATATTTCCATTGCCACTACAATTGGAAACAATTCCAGCAGGACCAGGTTCTTCAAGAACCCCGCCTCAACCCACGTTGTGGGCCAGCGTGCTGCGCTCCACTTCTTTTGCAAAATGGCCCCGTAGCCCGTAGAACCTGCCGCATCCGTAAATAATTCGAGATCCCAGTTACTGATGGGACCTGACATCCACAAAGCACGCCCATTGAATGATTCTAGGAACTCCTGCCATACCCATAAGTCCTCTCTGTGTTCCTTGTTAAGCGTCACAAAGTGAGTGGGAGCCGTGACCCCCGCAGTCGCTGCCGACAATCGTCGGCAAAAAACCCTGCCCATGGGAATTATTCGGCAAGCAAAATTTAGTTTGCCCAACAAAGATTGGAGCTGCCTCAATTGCACCTTGCGCTTGCCGATGGCCCCACCCACTTCTGCTTTGAGATTGCCCAGCTTGTCTGCCGGCAGTCGGCACTCCATATTCATGGAATCTATCTCAATTCCCAAAAAAATGATGGAGGACTTAGGGCCCTCCGTTTTTTCCGGTGCTAACGGAACCCCAAAACGTTCCGCTATGTGCTGTAAGGTCCCCAAAAGGACTGCACAAACGTTGGAACCCGCTGGGCCAACACAAAGGAAATCGTCCAGATAGTGGATCACCGATTGGATCCCTGAAACGTCCCTAACCACCCATTCTAAAAATGAGCTAAACTTTTCAAAGAAAGCGCATGAGATAGAGCATCCCATCGGAAGGCAGCGATCCACGTAGAACGCCCCATTCCATGTGCAGCCAAGCAAACGGAAACTATCCGGATGAACCGGCAAAAGCCGGAAAGCAGATTCAATATCCGCTTTTGCCAACAGTGCCCCCCGCCCGTAGCGCCGCACCCATGATACTGCTGCATCAAAGGAAGTATACGTCACCGCACACATTTCCGGCGCAATCGCATCGTTAACTGAAGCACCCTTCGGAAAAGAAAGATGCTGAATCAACCTAAATTTATTGGGCTCCTTCTTCGGGACGACTCCCAAAGGAGAAACCACCAATCCCGGAATCGGTGCCGAGGTAAAAGGACCGACCATGCGCCCTAATTGCACCTCTTTTTCCAGTTTACTAGCAACCACTAACGGATGCATGAGGGCCGACCGTAAATTCTTAGCTAAAGGAGGTGCCGCATCCAATGAACACGGTATTTGAAAACCATGCTCAAATCCTGAGTCTAATAACTGTGCTGCCTCTCTGTCGGGGTATCTACTGAGAAAAGGACGCATCCTTTCCACCAGCACTGGAGTCCTCCCTTTTGTTCGCAGGCTCTCCCCCACGCCCCTTTCCTCTTCTGAAGCACTTGGACAGGGCATGAGATCCCCCGCAACCCGAGCATGTGTGCTTGAACCGGCAGGTTGCACCAAACTTACAGGTGCCTTCATTAAACTGCCAACAAAAGCCCCATTTTTTGTCGGTCGGTTGTCCTGGAGCTGCGTTACCTCCGACCCCTGCCTGAAAAAACTGGTTCGGAGCCCTCGCTGCTGTCATAAGCTTCATCCATAGGCTGATGTCCTTATGATCCCAGCGAAGTGAAGGTCGGACGGCCATCCGTTGCCTAAACTGCTCGTCGTATCGCAGCCACGCCACTCCTCCGTATGTCCGGTGTGCCTCGCTAATGGCATCTAAATACACAAATAAGGCCGAGCAGTGCTCGGGGGCCTTTTCCCCAACCACGCTTGCCAGGATAGCGAACGCCTGTAACCAGTTTGAAAAAGTACGCGGAATCAGCCGATACCTGCGTTTTTCTTCATCCTCTTTCTTGCGTTCTTCAGGTTTCAATCTATCCAGATTGAATTTCTCTAACGGCAATAATGTAAATATCTCCACATATTCCCCTTTCCAAATTTTTTCCTTTACTTCTGCTTTAAGATGTGCTCCCAATGGGCCTTCGAAGCAGACGTACACTTCACTTTTTTCAGCGTCGGCCAATCTGACTGACTCTGCCTTCTTTTCCCCTGTTTTCTCCTGGCTGTCCGAGACCGAAACGCCAGTTGACGTCCCGGGCTGCTCAACCACAGCCGACCCCGTGCTATTTGCCGTTTTCTCCGCACCTCCCCTGACCGCCATCGCCATACCCGGCGTACTTACCACAGCCGTCTCCTTTTCTCGAGGTGTGGCCCACGCCCGCGCTGGTGATGAACTGTCCCCCGTGGTTGAATCAAAACGCTGTACCAAATCCCGCAACCCAGCCAATAAGTCCTGCAAGCCCTTATTGCTCACCTCATCACCTGCCTCCCTAGGTTGCGCTACGGGCGACCTGACCACACTAACACCCACTGAACTACCCCCCCCGGAAGAAACCCCCTGTCTGCCCTGCTCTAATAATTTTTCTAACAAAGAAGAAATAGCAAAAGTAGAGCTGGACTCACCGGGCTGCCCAGGACTGGGCCCAACAGCCGCCACTCCGGAATCCACCGCTGCCGAATGTCCCTGGTCTTCGTCCCTCTCCGACCCGGACAGCTCGCCTTCCGATCTGTCGCTGACCTCTTCCTGACGAACGACTGCCAACTGCACCCCAGAGGGTCCCGCTCTGGCTGCCGGGGGTCTCCGCTGTTGCTCTCTTCCCACCCGCTGCGCAGCAACACCAGACCCGTGTCCTGGCCTCTTAGATGCACTTCTGTTCCTCTGACCGTACTGGGCCTCTGTTGTTCTCCCTCTGCCTCTCCGCACAACCGAGACCGCGCTCCTCACGGTTCTGCCTCTGTCTGGCGTAGGGCTGCTGGCCGCCTCGGCCGCCTGGCCAGCCCCCCGATTGACTGACGACGCCTGTCGGTCCGACTGACCGCTCGCAGCCCCCCGCGGCTCACCATCCGGCTGTTCCTGACCTCTGCGACGCACTGAGGGGGGGGAACCGTGGGTTGCGTTGGTCTCCCCCATCCCTGCACTCCGACCTCTTCGCTGTGACCGCCGTCCGTCATCTCGTCGGGCTCCCCGAGCCTGCTGCGCACTGGGGGATGGCTGGCTCGATCGTCCTCTGTGCTGGATCTGTGGCCTCTGACCCCCAGGAGCAGAGTCAGGGCTGAAACGCTCAGGCGGCCTGGACCGGCGCGCACGTGGAGTCTCCGGCGCCCCCCCGCTCGGTGCCGCTCTGTCCTCATTTAATATGGCTGAGACCTGAGCCAGCAGCCAGTCTGCCCCTTGAGCTGCGGCCGCCGCTCGTAGCTGCTCTAGCATCGCCGCCGCCGTTAATGCCGCCATTAGATACAGTTTTTGAGGAGAGATGTGGGAGCGTGTGCAATCTTCTTTCCCCGTCGCTCTCCACTGACGTCACTCCCCCTTCTTCTTCCACTAACTTCCCTCAGGAAAACCTCCCTTGCTACAGCCACTCCCCCTTTCTTAAAGGGGAAAGCAAAGCAGCCTAATACAGCGTGCCTGTGAAGTCCACACAGGTCATGCTGTCCCTACGCTGATCCCCTGCCTTTCTCTGCTCCGGGACCCTCTGCCTTGCCTGTGTCCCCCAATGCAGCCTTGCCTGTGTCCCCCAATGCAGCCTTGCCTGTGTCCCCCAATGCAGCCTTGCATGTGTCCCCCAATGCAGCCTTGCATGTGTCCCCCAATGCAGCCTGTGCAGCCCCCCCCCTGTTCTCCACGGGAGCACAGCGGTAGTGTACTACTTACCTTGCCGTTGTCCTCTCCAGCGGTGTTTTCTTCATACTTCCTGTTTTCTTTCTCCCGGGCGCAATGGGAGAATGAGAACAGGAAGTGACATCAAACTGAGATGACAATCAAACCGCCCGGCCGTAGTAACATATACTGCGATCGCCGGGCGGAAGCTAATCGGCGCTTCGGAAAGTGCCGCAAGGCGGGCTCAACGCCCGCAAATGCAGCGCCACGTCTGCAATCTTGTGATTGCATAGACGTGGCGCTTTCCCTTAGTACAATGTGTCCGGCGTCCGCACACAGTGCACTAAAGGACCTTTTATTGTTTTTTTTTTTTTTTTTTTAAAGGGCCGGTATTAAAAAACTTTTTTTTTTTTTTACTTTTTTTTTTTACATTTTTTTTTTGGGGACTGCCTGGAGGGGGGGGGGGGGGGCGGCGCCCATGCGCCCCCTATGGACGGGCCGCCACTGATAGATAGATAGATAAGATTCATAAGGCGGACATTATCCAGAATGGAGCAGGAAACTGTCAGGTTACAATGACTCATCACATAAATTAACTTAAGATCGGAAACCAGCCTAATGTATAATGCGATTAGATTCTGTCTATTATCTATGGCAGCCAACGTACCTATCATTAAATTACAGTTCATCTGCTAGTGATGTATCACAGTTGAAAAATGACTTCTTTTTAAAGGGGCATTTATTGCATATTTTCAGAAAGATTTCATTTTAAATAGGTAATGCAATATTTGCTTGACAATGTTTTAAAATGGTCTTCACATTTTGTGCTATTTTTATTGTAATGTTTTCACTGTCATATAGGTATATATATATATATATATATATATATATATATACAGTCAGGTCCATAAATATTGGGACATCAACACAATTCTAATCTTTTTGGCTCTATACACCACCACAATATATTTGAAATGAAACGAACAAGATGTGCTTTAACTGCAGACTTTCAGCTTTAATTTGAGGGTATTTACATCCAAATCAGGTGAGCATTGTGGTCTTTCGGTGGGCCGAACAAATGGTCGAACGCCCCTGATAATTCAGATGTTCGCCGAATGGGTGAACAGCCAATGTCTGGCCCAAATTCATGCTTGGGTCACCCAACACTAGCGACTTATAGCGGGGCTGCGATATTGCGGTGAACATTCTGACACTTTTTTGGGGACCAGTGACACTCGTACAGTTATCAGTGCTAAAAATATGCACTGTCACTGTACTAATGACACTGGCTGGGAAGGGGTTAACAAAGATCAAAGGCTTAACTGTGTGCCTAGCTGTTGTTTTCTTACTGTGGGGGAGGTGCTTTTACCAGGGGAAGACATGGATCCATGTCCCTGCTTTGCCGAGACACAGGATCCATGCCTTCCCTCCTGTCAGAATGGTGATCTGCCTTGTTTACAACCGCTATTCAGCATCTTTGCTCAATGATCGGTGGGTACTCATTGCTGAGCTCCCGCTGTGCTGTGACGACAGTGATAGCGAGCCTCTGGCATGCCCCCTACCCAAGGGGGGGGGACCCTACTGCACAAGCACGCCTCCTACCCAAAAGAGCTTGAGCACATATATATACATGGTCCAGTGCAGAGGTGCCCCCTGTAGCAGTAAAACTGCTAAAGGGCAGACCTTAAGCGGATAATATCAGTCACTGAAACATGGACCACAACAACCCTACAGCTCCAATTCAAATACTGATTACCTCAAAGTCAGCCTGTTTTATAACTAGAAGTATGCCCTATGTGGTTATGCCTGCCTGGGAATGCCAATATGTATGCCTGTGAACAAGGGAATGGCTGTCCTCCAATATACATATGTGAAAGCAGCCCACGACGGGCTGTACAGTTAAAGAGGAAGTAAAACCTGATGGGTGTTGCTTCCTCTTTGTTTCCCTGCAAAGGTAAAGCATAATGGGCTACTATGCATTGCATAGTAGCCCATTATGTGACACTTACCTGCAGGAGAAGCCCGCAATGTCCCAGTCTTCCTCGCTAGTAGCGAGCGTCCATTCTTCACCCCTTCTCCTTCCGGGGCTGCGAACTCCAGCTCTGTGACTGGCCGGAGTCACGTGACGTCGCATGATGGGAGCCGCCTGTAAAGGCATGACCAGAGCTAGAAACGGCACAGCGTGCCCTTTCTAACTCCGGCGCATGCACAGAAGAGATATGGAGATATTTCAAGCACCTACAGGTAAGCCTTAATCTAGGCTTACCTGTAGGTTAAAGTGGTTGTAAAGGGTTACAACCACTTTAAGACTGATGTTGCATTACAAATGGTGATTTGACATATGGCCATAACTGTGTGTAATTGGACCCAATATCAGTCTTATTAATGGATCCTGTTGTCCCACTAAAATCTATCCCAAGAGCAAATCTCCTTGTGGTACTTAGTACTAATAGTTTTTTTTATAGTAATCATATAGAGCAGCGTTTTTCATCCTTTTACCCCCAGAGGAACCCTTGAGATAATTTTTAGGTCTCGCAGAACCCCTAAAGTTAACTCAATATGGGGTCAGTGGGAACACTGTCTCCTTTCATTGGTGGTCAGTAGGAAGAATGTCCCCTTACATTGGTAGTCAGAATGGCATCCTTACAGACTAAGCTCTGGGGGGCGGAGTGAAACACGTTGTGGGCTTGGCCTGGTCACAGTCCAGACTGAGGTTGCCACACCATTCATTTCAGCAGGATACCATAGATGTGCGACTTCCAGGGGTCACCCTTCCTTTCTTGATCTCTACAGACAGCTGACAATAACATTGCCATGATACTGCTGCTTCTACCAAGTGGGCGTTGGACCTGGAACCCTCCAGGCATCATCAGATGGGAGGTCAATCAGCCACAGCTCAAGAAATCCCTAACAGCTTCTGGAGGAACCTTAGGGTCCCATTGAATCCTGGTTTATTTAGAGGTTTCTAAAGTATGTACAGATCTGTGCATATGTTTTAGGCAGGTGTGAAAAAATACTTGACTGTAGGATAACAGATGTAATTAACATGTCCTACTACCACAACTACATACCCTTACCCCAATAACTCAGACCACACCAATATTGGAGTATTAAAAGGCCGTAGCAGCCTATTTTATTTAAACAAATATATATCTTAGAATATCAAAAACTATAAAAATATAATATATACATCATAAAAACAGCAAAACAACAACATCTGTTAAACAACCTGTCTAATTTCTCGAGCGTTGGTCTGAGCAATAGCTTCATAATCATCAGTGTCCAATAACAAAACTTGCCCTGCGGTCCCATCAAATTTGTCACATAGGCCTCAAGCCGACAAGCTGGCTCAGAGACTACCAATGACCGCAGAGCCCCATTATCACTTCCCGGTTAACCTCCGTTAACCGGGAACCACCATCATGAGCCATATCAACGCTAGCTCCCAAAAAACTTACTTTTTGCCATCTTCTTTCTCTTGCCCAGACCAACGCCCGCCACAGCACCCGAGAATAACACCTTAGTCTCGTGTGCCCCTCCACACCCGAAGTGCTCGCTGTATGCCATCTTGTAAACCTAAGGTCCACAAGTCTATCCCCACTTCGTTCAAGTGAACCCCATCCGCCCGTAAATACCTCCAGGTTTCAAACTCAAGTTCAAGGTGTCTCACCGCCAAACCACCATTATTGATCACGAACTTGCTCACTTCTCTGTTTATTTTTTTCCGTGCCCTGTTGACACCTTCTACTGACCTAGCCATCCTCCATGATGTCCGAGCCACCATGTCAGACCAGACAATCACCATCTTAGGGAAAGCTTCCTTCAACTGCCAAACGTCCAACTTTATGTCCCGTTTTATGTCTACCATGGCCCTAATGCCCAAGTCATTGCCGCCTACATGAATAACTAAGACGTCTTGTTGTGCATACCGATGAACCTCGGAAACCAACCTTCCCCACAACATGCCGGGGATCCCCAACCACTTGATACATGCCTCCCGTTTGCTGAAACCCAGTTGCCTACCCTTCAAACATGCGTCACCTCTCCGTGCCCCCCAGGACACGTAAGAATGGCCCATGATCCAGACCATCCCCGGCAACGAATCTGAAACAGAAGAAAAGAAAAAACAACCGAACTATAAAAAAACCCTATATTCCACAATCATTGCCATATATCCACTCTACCAGAAACTGTCCCATTCTGTTTTACAAACCTACCACCAGGTGGGGCCGAACATAAGACTGAAACCTATTAGATTCCCACCGCCCAATGCGTTTAACCGCATCCACATGCATACCATTTCTGGCTGCTTCCGTAGCTGCTCCTATCCTAAACGAATGAGACGAGAAATCCTTCTCATCCAGGCCCAGTCCCCGTATGCATTTCGTAAAGACTGCCACAAATTGAAATCTAGACAAAAATTCACCCCTTAAATGTATCAAAAAGGGGCCCGGTCGTACTGAACGACATTTTAAAAATTCCCGAACCGCCTCTACCGGGCATAACTGCGATCCCTGCACTGGGTAAACCTGTACCAGTCTGCCTTTTCCCAGCTGATCAGTCTTAGATTTACGTAACCACAACTTTAACCCCTCCGCCCCATACTGTACATCATGATAACCCAGCCCCCCTTCCACTTTCCTAGAAGGGCTGACTAATTCCCCGATCGTGAAAGCCCCAAAAAAAGCCATCAAAAATGCCACTTTAAACAACATACTTTCATAGGTGGATAAGCATACCCCTCCAACTGTGTTATAATACCTTGCAGTATCTCAAACGTCACCGGTCTTCTACCGTCCTTGCTAACCATCGACTTCCTATAGCCTTTCATCGCCTGCCTTACCCAAAAGTCTTTGGTAAAGTCCACCTGTCCTTGCAATTTAAACAAAAATGCCAAACCCGCTACCTTCTTATTTACCACCGACGCAGACACGCCTTCCTCCATTTTTCTGGCAATGTAGTAAATCAACAACAACCTCACTTCACGTCCCACCGGCTCCTCCCCAATTCCTTGTACAAACTCCATCCATTCCTTCCATACCTTAGCGTATGCTGCCCATGTCGACCCACTCACCGACTTCCTTATCCATCCAGCGATGAGGCCAATGCTATCCCCCACAGCCATTCGGGACAAGGTACCCCTTGCTGCTCCGCCTCCGGCGCCAACTCCCGAAACTTGTCCCACTGAAAGCGAGACAACGCATCAGCTATCACATTTTCCACCCCTGGTAAATGTACCGCATGAATGAAAACATTCAACTGCAGACAGCGCAATACTAAGTGTTGCAATAACCTGATCACTGGAGGAGATGATGCCGTGATCCTGTTAATTACTTGCACCACCCCCAAATTGTCCCCATGGAAACGCACCTTCAGATCCCTGAAAGATGCTCCCCACAGTTCCACCGCCAGCACTACCGGAAACAACTCCAGCAGCACCAGATTCTTTGTGAATCCTGCCTCAACCCATGCCTGGGGCCATGGCCCCGCACTCCACTGTCCCTGAAAAAATGCCCCAAAACCCGTGGCACCTGCGGCATCCGTGAATAGTTCCAGGTCAAAGTTGCTGACTGGACCAGACATCCAGATTGCCCTACCGTTAAAATTTTCCAAAAACGTATGCCACACTCTCAAATCTGCCCTGTGCGTTTCTCTTAATCGCACAAAATGTCTCGGCGATTTGATTCCACTCGTGCTAGACGCAAGCCTGCGACTTAACACCCTCCCCATCGGTAATATGCGGCATGCAAAGTTAAGCTTGCCCAATACCGACTGTAGCGTCCTTAACTGCACTTTCTTTAATCCTAAAAGCCCTGCAATTTCTCTCTTCAGGTCTTCCAGCTTATCGTCCGGCAGCCTGCATTCCATTGCATCCGAATCTAGGACAATGCCCAAGAACTGGATGACCGTGCAAGGTCCCTCCGTTTTATCAGCAGCCAATGGAATGCCAAATCTATCTGCGATGTGCTCCAGCGTCGCTAGCAGCACCGCGCAGATCTTAGAGGCCCCCGGACCTATACAAAGAAAATTGTCTAGGTAATGAATAACAGAATTCACCCCCGACACATCCCGCACAACCCATTCCACAAAAGAACTAAACTGCTCAAATATCGCTCACGATATTGAGCAGCCCATGGGTAGGCACTTGTCCACGTAAAATTCGTTGTTCCAATGACACCCCAGTAGCCTAAAACTATCCGGGTGCACCGGCAGTAGTCTGAAAGCGGATTCCACATCCACTTTTGCCATCAGGGCCCCCTTCCCGTAACGACGGACCCATCTCACTGCCGCATCGAATGAAGTATATGTCACGGAGCACACCCCCTGATCTATAGCATCGTTCACTGACCCCCCTTTTGGGAAAGATAGATGAAGAATTAGCCTGAATTTTCCCGGTTTCTTTTTTGGGACCACCCCCAGCGGCGAGACCACTAGGTCGTCAAACGGCGCAACTAGAAATGGGCCACCCATCCGCCCCAATGCAACCTCCTTCCTCAGCTTCTCCAAAACCACATCCGGATGTTGCATTGCTGACCGTAAATTGCGTGGAACCGGTGGGATCACCGTCAACTCGCATGGAATCCTAAAACCAACCGAAAAACCTGCCTCCAACAATTGAGCTGCTACCTTATCCGGATACCTACCTAGAAACGGTCGCATCCTTTCCACCGTCACTGGGGTCCTCTCTTTTGTTTGCAGTTTCTCCTGTGCGAGCTTTTCAGCTTTTAGCTGACAATAACATTGCCATGATACTGCTGCTTCTACCAAGTGGGCGTTGGACCTGGAACCCTCCAGGCATCATCAGATGGGAGGTCAATCAGCCACAGCTCAAGAAATCCCTAACAGCTTCTGGAGGAACCTTAGGGTCCCATTGAATCCTGGTTTATTTAGAGGTTTCTAAAGTATGTACAGATCTGTGCATATGTTTTAGGCAGGTGTGAAAAAATACTTGACTGTAGGATAACAGATGTAATTAACATGTCCTACTACCACAACTACATACCCTTACCCCAATAACTCAGACCACACCGATATTGGAGTATTAAAAGGCCATAGCAGCCTATTTTATTTAAACAAATATATATCTTAGAATATCAAAAACTATAAAAATATAATATATACATCATAAAAACAGCAAAACAACAACATCTGTTAAACAACCTGTCTAATTTCTCGAGCGTTGGTCTGAGCAATAGCTTCATAATCATCAGTGTCCAATAACAAAACTTGCCCTGCGGTCCCATCAAATTTGTCACATAGGCCTCAAGCCGACAAGCTGGCTCAGAGACTACCAATGACCGCAGAGCCCCATTATCACTTCCCGGTTAACCTCCGTTAACCGGGAACCACCATCATGAGCCATATCAACGCTAGCTCCCAAAAAACTCTTACTTTTTGCCATCTTCTTTCTCTTGCCCAGACCAACGCCCGCCACAGCACCCGAGAATAACACCTTAGTCTCGTGTGCCCCTCCACACCCGAAGTGCTCGCTGTATGCCATCTTGTAAACCTAAGGTCCACAAGTCTATCCCCACTTCGTTCAAGTGAACCCCATCCGCCCGTAAATACCTCCAGGTTTCAAACTCAAGTTCAAGGTGTCTCACCGCCAAACCACCATTATTGATCACGAACTTGCTCACTTCTCTGTTTATTTTTTTCCGTGCCCTGTTGACACCTTCTACTGACCTAGCCATCCTCCATGATGTCCGAGCCACCATGTCAGACCAGACAATCACCATCTTAGGGAAAGCTTCCTTCAACTGCCAAACGTCCAACTTTATGTCCCGTTTTATGTCTACCATGGCCCTAATGCCCAAGTCATTGCCGCCTACATGAATAACTAAGACGTCCGGCGGCCTGTCTCGTTGTGCATACCGATGAACCTCGGAAACCAACCTTCCCCACAACATGCCGGGGATCCCCAACCACTTGATACATGCCTCCCGTTTGCTGAAACCCAATTGCCTACCCTTCAAACGTGCGTCACCTCTCCGTGCCCCCCAGGACACGTAAGAATGGCCCATGATCCAGACCATCCCTGGCAACGAATCTGAAACAGAAGAAAAGAAAAAACAACCGAACTATAAAAAAACCCTATATTCCACAATCATTGCCATATATCCACTCTACCAGAAACTGTCCCATTCTGTTTTACAAACCTACCACCAGGTGGGGCCGAACATAAGACTGAAACCTATTAGATTCCCACCGCCCAATACGTTTAACCGCATCCACATGCATACCATTTCTGGCTGCTTCCGTAGCTGCTCCTATCCTAAACGAATGAGACGAGAAATCCTTCTCATCCAGGCCCAGTCCCCGTATGCATTTCGTAAAGACTGCCACAAATTGAAATCTAGACAAAAATTCACCCCTTAAATGTATCAAAAAGGGGCCCGGTCGTACTGAACGACATTTTAAAAATTCCCGAACCGCCTCTACCGGGCATAACTGCGATCCCTGCACTGGGTAAACCTGTACCAGTCTGCCTTTTCCCAGCTGATCAGTCTTAGATTTACGTAACCACAACTTTAACCCCTCCGCCCCATACTGTACATCATGATAACCCAGCCCCCCTTCCACTTTCTTAGAAGGGCTGACTAATTCCCCGATCCTGAAAGCCCCAAAAAAAGCCAACAAAATTGCCACTTTAAACAACATACTTTCATAGGTGGATAAGCATACCCCTCCAACTGTGTTATAATACCTTGCAGTATCTCAAACGTCACCGGTCTTCTACCGTCCTTGCTAACCATCGACTTCCTATAGCCTTTCATCGCCTGCCTTACCCAAAAGTCTTTGGTAAAGTCCACCTGTCCTTGCAATTTAAACAAAAATGCCAAACCCGCTACCTTCTTATTTACCACCGACGCAGACACGCCTTCCTCCATTTTTCTGGCAATGTAGTAAATCAACAACAACCTCACTTCACGTCCCAGCGGCTCCTCCCCAATTCCTTGTACAAACTCCATCCATTCCTTCCATACCTTAGAGTATGCTGCCCATGTCGACCCACTCACCGACTTCCTTATCCATCCAGCGATGAGGCCAATGCTATCCCCCACAGCCATTCGGGACAAGGTACCCCTTGCTGCTCCGCCTCCGGCGCCAACTCCCGAAACTTGTCCCACTGAAAGCGAGACAACGCATCAGCTATCACATTTTCCACCCCTGGTAAATGTACCGCATGAATGAAAACATTCAACTGCAGACAGCGCAATACTAAGTGTTGCAATAACCTGATCACTGGAGGAGATGATGCCGTAATCCTGTTAATTACTTGCACCACCCCCAAAATGTCCCCATGGAAACGCACCTTCAGATCCCTGAAAGATGCTCCCCACAGTTCCACCGCCAGCACTACCGGAAACAACTCCAGCAGCACCAGATTCTTTGTGAATCCTGCCTCAACCCATGCCTGGGGCCATGGCCCCGCACTCCACTGTCCCTGAAAAAATGCCCCAAAACCCGTGGCACCTGCGGCATCCGTGAATAGTTCCAGGTCAAAGTTGCTGACTGGACCAGACATCCAGATTGCCCTACCGTTAAAATTTTCCAAAAACGTATGCCACACTCTCAAATCTGCCCTGTGCGTTTCTCTTAATCGCACAAAATGTCTCGGCGATTTGATTCCACTCGTGCTAGACGCAAGCCTGCGACTAAACACCCTCCCCATCGGTAATATGCGGCATGCAAAGTTAAGCTTGCCCAATACCGACTGTAGCGTCCTTAACTGCACTTTCTTTAATCCTAAAAGCCCTGCAATTTCTCTCTTCAGGTCTTCCAGCTTATCGTCCGGCAGCCTGCATTCCATTGCATCCGAATCTAGGACAATGCCCAAGAACTGGATGACCGTGCAAGGTCCCTCCGTCTTATCAGCAGCCAATGGAATGCCAAATCTATCTGCGATGTGCTCCAGCGTCGCTAGCAGCACCGCGCAGATCTTAGAGGCCCCCGGACCTATACAAAGAAAATCGTCTAGGTAATGAATAACAGAATTCACCCCAGACACATCCCGCACAACCCATTCCACAAAAGAGCTAAACTGCTCAAATATCGCGCACGATATTGAGCAGCCCATGGGTAGGCACTTGTCCACGTAAAATTCGTTGCTCCAATGACACCCCAGTAGCCTAAAACTATCCGGGTGCACCGGCAGTAGTCTGAAAGCTGATTCCACATCCGTTTTTGCCATCAGGGCCCCCTTCCCGTAACGACGGACCCATCTCACTGCCGCATCGAATGAAGTATATGTCACGGAGCACACCCCCTGATCTATAGCATCGTTCACTGACCCCCCTTTTGGGAAAGATAGATGATGAATTAGCCTGAATTTTCCCGGTTCCTTTTTTGGGACCACCCCCAGCGGCGAGACCACTAGGTCATCAAACGGCGCAACTGGAAATGGGCCACCCATCCGCCCCAATGCAACCTCCTTCCTCAGCTTCTCCAAAACCACATCCGGATGTTTCATTGCTGACCGTAAATTGCGTGGAACCGGTGGGATCACCGTCAACTCGCATGGAATCCTAAAACCAACCGAAAAACCTGCCTCCAACAATTGAGCTGCTACCTTATCCGGATACCTACCTAGAAACGGTCGCATCCTTTCCACCGTCACTGGGGTCCTCTCTTTTGTTTGCAGTTTCTCCTGTGCAAGCTTTTCCCTGTTTAAAACATCTGGACCCGGGGTGAGAGCCCCCGCATCCTGAACACTCGTGTTTATACTTACATGCGACTCCAAACCTGCATGTCCCGGTGTTGTATTGCCAACAAACCCCTTTTCTGTTTCCGACCGAATGTCCCTGGGTCGAAGGTCCACCGTCCCCCCCGAAAAAACTGATTGGGAGCCCTGGCCGTCGTCATCAATTTCATCCAGAGGCTGATGTCTTTGTGATCCCAACGCAGAGCCGGCCTGACCGCCCTCCGTTGTCGGAACTGCTCATCATACCTCAGCCATGCTGTTCCCCCATAAACTCTGTACGCCTCACCAATAGCATCTTGATAACAAAACAGTGCCGAGCAATGCTCGGGTTGTTTTTCCCCTATCACACTTGCCATAATCGCAAACGCTTGCAACCAGTTAGCAAACGTTCTGGGGATCAAACGATATCTCCTCTTCTCCTCATCCTCCTTCTTAGAACCATCCGGCTTCACTCTATCCAGATTGAATTTTTCCAATGGTAGCAGTGAAAAAATTTCCACATACTCACCTTTCCACAGTTTTTCACACACTTCTTGTTTTAAATGCGACCCTAACGGTCCCTCATAGCAAACATAGACTTCACATTTTGCCGCGTCGGCCAACCTTGTTATGTCCTGCCTGCCTGCTGCCTCCGTTGTTTTTTCCGTCCCTTCCGCGGCCCCACTCGCTGTCGCCACTGGGCTGGGCAATGCGACTGCGGCCTGCACAACTGGCCCTCCACTGTTTACTGCTCCACCTGTTGCCCCTACAGCCCCTGCATCCACCGGCGGAACCCATGCTGATGCCGGGCCCGTGCGACCCTTTTCTGCCGCTTCAAAACGCTGCACTAGCTCTTTTATGCCTGCCAAGAAACCCCCTAAGCCAGAGGCCCCCCGCTTGTTTCATTCACTCTGGCACCTTCACTCACTCCTGCAACCCCCAGCCCCCCCCTACTCGGCAGACCTGAAACAGAAATAATGACATTAGACTCACCAGGCTGCACAGGCGTCACCTCATCAGCCGGACTTCTGTTCTCCACCGCTGCTGTCCTCCTGGCGGGGGGGGGCGCCTCTTCCTCTGACCCGGACCACTCATCTTCCCCATTGCACTCCCCTTCTTCCTCCTCTGCAGATGAAGGCCCACCTGGCCTGGACGCCAAGGTTGCCGTTGAAGCCGCGTCCGTACGCTCCCGCCTCCGCGTATCCCCTCTGCCGGCTGCTTTTTGTTGTACCTTGGACCGGTGTTGGAAACCACAGTCCTGCCGTCAGGTATCAGCGCTGCTCTCCCAGGCCGTCCTCTCTCACTCCTTCTGCGATCCCCTGCCTTGGAACCAGAAGGCCCAGGGATTTCTCCACGTGCACCGCTGCGCACCTCAGCCTCACTCGCTCTGGGGGCGGGGCTAGCACTTCTCTCCACTCTGGCTAGTCTAGGCCGCTGCGCCGCTCCCGATCCATCCCGCCGACCGCTGTTCGCTCCGCCATCCCTTCTCCTCCTTCCATCCAGCTCACTCGCCGCTCTTTTGGGCGGCGGGCCCGCCGAGGGACCGGCGTGCGTCCCGGGCTGCCGCTGTTCAGGGGAAAAACGCTCTGGAGGCCGCGACCGCCGTGTCCTAGTACCGCTTGTTCCCCCCCTGCTAGCTGTAGGTTCTGTCCCCCTCACCGCTGCCTCTATGGTGTCCTGGAGCCAGGCTGCCCCCCTCACCATTGCTTCTTCTCTCATCTGCTCCATCAGACGCTCCAGGTCAGCCATGCTGCTCTTCAGGGAACTTTCTACAGGAAACTGTTTCTCCTCCCAGGGCGGGATAAACTTATAAAGACCCTCCTAGTACCTCCCCCTCGGTTAACTGATAAACACTCCCACATATATGTTAACTCCACTGCTGCCACAGTCATGTATTCCCTCCACCTATGCATTACATGCTGTGTTACGGGCCTTTCTGTAAATTAGGAATGCGTAAATGAACAGAAAAGAAATCCAAATCAAATCAATATTTGGTGTGACCACTCTTTGCTTTCAAAACAGCACCAATTCTTCAAATCTCATAGGTACACTTGCTCACAGTTGGTTTTTTTTATATATACCGTATTTATCGGCGTATAACACGCACTTTTTCCCCCTAAAATCAAGGGAAAGTCACAGGTGCGTGTTATACGCCGATCCCATGCGATCCCGAGCTGCACAACTTCAAAATCGCCGAGCGCGATTTGAAAATGGCGCCGCCGGCGCCGAAATACACAGAGCCAGTCCTCGACTCTTTCCGGCGGCTCTCGTTTACTTTCGGCTCCACTCGTAGTCCCGAGCGGAGCTATCCGAACCTACTCGGCTAATCGTGGTCGGCGATTTTGAAGACAGGGGATCGAAGGCTGCACTGGGGAAGGCTGCACTGGGGAAGGCTGCACTGGGGAAGGCTGCACTGACAAGGCTGCACTGGGGAAGGCTGCACTGGGGAAGACTGCACTGACATGGCTGCACTGACAAGGCTGCACTGACATGGCTGCACTGACAAGGCTGCCCTGACATGGCTGCACTGACAAGGCTGCACTGGGGAAGGCTGCACTGACAAGGCTGCACTGGGGCAAGGCTGCACTGAGAAGGCTGCAATGATGGGCATATAAATGTAAGTTTTTTTCCCTTCAACTTCCCTCCTAAAAGTTTTTTTTCCTTAAAATTCCCTCCTAAATTGGGGTGCGTGTTATACGCCGGTGCGTGTTATACGCCGATAAATACGGTATATGTATATTGTCATTTTATGATTTTCCAAGAAATTACAAAGTAATATAAGCAAACAGCGAAAATAAAATAAAATATAATAAAATTACAAATAAGAAGCTATAACAAGCAATCTGATGGTACAAGTACCAATATATGTCCCTTTTAACATTTGAAAAGGTTCGGGTACCAAAATAATATCTGATTTTGGATATATTACTATGTTTAGTCTTGAATTATGTAAGAATAATGTGCTAAGACAATGTACCATAGTATTAAGATTGCTTTAGTAAGGCATTTATACAGTATCTCACAAAAGTAAATACACCCCTCACAATTTTGTAAATATTTCATTAAATCTTTTCATGTGATAACACTGAAGAAATGACACTTTGCTACGATGTAAAGTAGTGAGTGTACAGCTTGTATAACAGTGTAAATTTGCTGTCCCCTCAAAATAACTCAACACACAGCCATTAATGTCTAAACCGTTCTAAACCGCTGTCTAAACCACAAAAGTGAGTACACCCCTAAGTGAAAATATCTAAATTGGGCCCAAAGTGTCAATATTTTGTGTGGCCACCATTATTTTACAGCACTGCCTTAACCCTCTTGGGCATGGAGTTCACTAGAGCTTCACAGGTGGCCACTGGAGTCCTCTTCCACTCCTCCATGATGACATCACAGAGCTGGTGGATGTTAGAGACCTTGTGCTCCTCCACCTTCCGTTTGAGGATGCCTCACAGATGCTCAATAGGGTTTAGGTCTGGAGACATGCTTGGCCAATCCATCACCTTTACCCTCAGCTTTTTTAGCAACACAGTGGTCATCTTGGAGGTGTGTTTGGGGTCGATATCATGTTGGAATACTGCCCTGCGGCCCAGTCTCCGAAGGGAGGGGATCATGCTCTGCTTCAGGATGTCATAGTACATGTTGGCATTCATGGTTCCCTCAATGAACTGTAGCTCCCCAGTGCCGGCAGCACTCATGCAGCCCCAGACCATGACACTCCCACCACCATGCTTGACTGTAGGCAAGACACACTTGTCTTTGTACTCCTCACCTGGTTGCCCCCACACACGCTTGACACCATCTGAGCCAAATAAGTTTATCTTGATCTCATCTAACCACAGGACATAGTTCCAGTAATCCATATCCTTAGTCTGCTTGTCTTCAGCAAACTGTTTGCGGGCTTTCTTGTGCATCATCTTTAGAAGAGCCTTCCTTCTGGGATTACAGCCATGCAGACCAATTTGATGCAGTGTGCGGCGTATGGTCTGAGCACTGACAGGCTGACCCCCCTCCCCTTCCACCTCTGCAGCAATGCTGGCAGCACTCATACGTCTATTTCCCAAAGACAACCTCTGGATATGAAGCCGAGCACGTGCACTCAACTTCTTTGGTTGACCATGGCAAGGCCTGTTCTGAGTGGAACCTGTCCTGTTAAACTGCTGTATGGTCTTGGCCACCGTGCTGCAGCTCAGTTTCGAGGACTTGGCAAACTTCTTATAGCCTAGGCCATCTTTATGTAGAGCAACAATTCTTTTTTTCAGATCCTCAAAGAGTTCTTTGCCATAAGGTGTCATGTTGAACTTCCAGTGACCAGTAAAAAAAAAGCAAGAAAAAAAAAAAGCCATTGTCATTAAGAGCTATCTTCAGTGTAAAGAAGAACAAGGAGTCCTGGAAGTGATGGTTTGGTCCCCACAGAGCCCTGATCTCCACATCATTGATTCTGTCTGCGATTCCATGAAGAGATTAAAGGATATGAAGTAGTCTACATGCATAGAAGATCTGTGGTTAGTTCTCCAAGATGTTTGGAACAACCTACCTGCCGAGTTCCTTCAAAAACTATGTGCAAGTGTACCTAGAAGAACTGATGCTGTGTTGAAGGCAAAGGGTGGTCACACCAAATATTGATTGATTTGGATTTCTTCTGTTCATTTACAGTACTTTCCATTTTGTTAATTGCTAGAAATAAATTATTCTACATTCTATTTCTGAAAGCATTGCTAATTTTCAGCATGTCACACCTGCCTAAGACTTTTGCACAGCAATGAATATACATTTTTTTCCAAAGCCAGAGAAGTTCTGGACCCCCAAGCATCCGGTCCTCATAGCAGTCATGGTCTGCTGTGGCCATAGTTCAGTCTTTCCTTTGAGTGTGTCTTCTGCCAAGTCGTTAGTCAGGTTTTGATTTGTTTCCCTAATCTTTCCTCACAAGCTATCTGTACGTTAAAGCCAAGACTGGACTCTTGGATCATAAAGACTCCTCACCCACGAGATTAATGCTGATAGTCATATAACTGCTCTGTGCTTCTCTGTTGGTATCCATATTGCAGACACATCATTTCTGAGTAAGCCTCATTACTATGATAGCATCTCCCGAAGGATATAACCTGAGAGCGATGGCCAAACCACCAAAGCCTCTCCCCACTTTGACATGACCCCGGCATCCCACCTAATGGATGGATCTCATATTCAGAGAATGCAGTTTAATGTCACAGAGTCGTCTTCGCAGTGAGAGAGCTGTATTTGCCAAGCAGATGTGACCTCGTGGGGGTGACCCCGCTGTCTGATTGCAGGCCATTCTCATGTGACATGAGGGATTATGCTCTAATGCAGCAAATATTGGATATCACATTGTAATGTGAGTTTCTTATAACAAGCTCATAGTTGTATTCAAGTTAAAAGATCATTAGGGTGACAAATACATTTTAAAAACGACTGAAAATATGCTTTACAGTCTGATGTCGGAGGTCTGGTATGGAACTGTGCACGGGAAACCTAATGACTATTATTACCCTAAAGCTCAGGCTGGATTCACACTTGTACATTTTTTTGTCTGCATGTGTTTTCCAGTAAAATCAATGGAAACGCATATCAATGCACTTCCTATGTGCTAAAATTTGCACCAATGCAGATCAAACACACACCGTGATGCACATCAATGCACGTCACCTCGCTGATGTGCAATATAAATTGCATCGCAAGCACTATATTAATACTGAAATATGCAACAACGTGCTTTGAAGCGTGTTTTGATACATTTCAGTTGATTTCAAGAGAGAAAGCATCGGAGGGAAAAAAAATGGAAATTCCAGTCTTTAAAATCAAATCCAAGCTACACAAATAATGTCTACAAGATTCATGTGTATTCTTTCTTGAATCTCAGTGTGTTTTGTGTATTTCCAGATCTGTGCAGTAATCCAGTGTAAAATTTTACCTCTGTGCAGGAGAACTCTGATGTACAGTAAGGGGGGTTCTGCTGACCCTGATGTAAGGGAAAACTCTGCAAACTCTGATGTAAGGGAGACTCTTCAGACTCTGATGTAAGAGGGCTCTGCAAACTCTGATGTAAGAGAGAATTCTGTAAACTCTGATGTAAGGGGCACTCTGGAACCCTGATTAATGGGGAATGCTGGGAACTGTCATGTAAGTGGGAGCTCTGGATTCCAGAGACCCCCTAATATCAGAGTTCCCCTTTACACCAGAATCTACAGCGTTCCTCTTATATCAGAGTTTCCTCCACAAATCAGAGTTCTCAGTGTTCCCCCTTTAATTAGAGTGCTCAGAGTTCTCCCTTACATCAGAGAATGCAGAGTCCCCCCTTACAGTGTAAGGGAACTTTGCGAGTTCAGATGTAAGGGGAACTCCGTGGATTCAGATGTAAAGGGGAACTCTGCAGATTCAGATGTAAAGGGGAACTCTGCAGATTCAGATGTAAAGGGGAACTCTGCGGATTCAGATGTAAAGGAGAAAGTCTGTGGATTCAGATGTAAAGGGGAAAGTCTGCAGGTTCAGAGGTAAGGGAAACTCTGAGGATTCAGATGTAAAGGGTAACTCTGCAGATTCAGATGTAATGGGGAACTCTGTGGATTCACATGTAAAGGGGGCACTCTGTGGACTCTGATGTAAGGGGGAACTCTTGTGATTAAATCCAGAAGGTTAGAAATGTTATTTAATCATAAAATATATGTATAGTGTATACTAAAAAAAAAAATGACCATGCACCGCTAAAATGTTCGGTTTGGCTTGAAGAAAAGGTGGAAACCCCACCCAAGAGGAAAGGGAAGGGGTCTGCTGCAGAGCATGTAAACATTGCCCACCTGGGGACTGTAATAAAGGACCCTGTGATGGGAGTTAAGGGCCCCGGGCTCAGATTGAAAGGGGGGTTAGAGGGGCCCTTCATGGTTTCTTGCACTGGGACCCTGAAGGTTCTAGTTATGCCTCTGTCTGAAGGTATCTCTAAAGATATTTATATATACAAAGGTATATGTGTACAATTCCACCAGGACTGCTATCTGATAATACAACATACCTGTTTGTACATTGGATATACGTAATGGTGTGCATCTGTATACTTATGGTTAATGGTATATGTTGGTATGATACCCATCATAATGAAATGTTTTGAGAAGTTAAATTGAAGTCATATTAAAAAGTATATTTTGTTAGGGCTGGATAGCTACCAGTTTGCCTTTAAAGCTAATTGATCCACAGAAGATGCCATTGCACTGGCTTTACATTCTGTACTGACCCATTTGAAAGTCAAAAAAAGTTATATTCATATGCTTTCGAGGTGAGCTCTGTTCTAAAATTTGCAGATGACACCACGTTAGTTGGGAGAGTAAGTGATGGTGAGGAGGCGGCATATCAACAGTTAATAGGAAACCTAGTGGGTTGGTGCAGAAATAATAATTTAGAGCTAAATGTGGATAAGATAAAGGAAGTACGGTATATGTGGATTTCAGGAGACATAGAAAGACTAGCTATGAGCCAGTTGCATACCCCCCAACTTTTTGAGATGGGAACGAGGGACACCTATTAGCAAAAGTATACAGGCATAGGACACCCCCTTAAAGGAGAATTATACAAAAAAAAATTGTTAGTTAATCCCACAAGTGCTGTTTTTTTTACCACTATTGTTCCTTTATATTGGCTTTTGAAATGTACAAATACAGCAATTTAGAAGTTGGATGGATGGTTTAGCACTGGGAAGCTCTTTTTGAAAGATAAAAAGTTCATTTTATATACAACTATATAGATCAGACCAAAATGAGGGACAAATAAGGAGGAAAGAGGGACAGAGGGACTTTGTTCCAAATCAGAGACAGTCCCTCGAAATCAGGGACAGTTGGGAGCTATGCAGTTGTGATTGATGGGGTGAAGGTCAAGAGGGTACGTTTCATGGGAACAAAAATTAGGGAGGGTCTGTCATGGACCAGGCATTGTACTTCTTGAGGAAGCTGTGGAGGGTAGGCTTTATTGGGCGGGTCCTCCTCAGCTTCTATAAGGCTGCCATTGAGAGTGTGCTGACTCTCTGTGGAAAGGGTTGTGCACATTCCATGACAGAAATGCCTCACAGAGGGTGATAAAACCAGAGCAGAAGATTATTAAGCAGGCTTATTTATTGAGCATTGAAGAACTAGAGAGAAGAGGTGCCTTCAGAGAGCTGTTAATATCCTGAAGGATAGCCCCCATCCTGCAAAGGCTGTCTTTACAGTATTGCCCTCTCAGGCGATTTAGGAGTATTTCCTCTCGTACTACAAAACAGCTTCTTTTCGCAGTCCACGCGTTTTTTGAATGCTAGAGGCTTTTAGGGTTAAATTAAATGTGCAGTATGCATTATATATGTCAGGGGTGCTCATGGAGCCCTCTGATGAGTCCCGCGACCTCCTGCTCTAGAAGGGTGAGTTGGCAAGCAGAGATCGCGGGTTCCCAACCTGCCATTCTAGAGAATCAGTGTTCTGAATGGTGCCGGTGTCTTGTCGAATACTGTCCCCTATCATATAGTGTCCGCCCTGTACTGCGCAGGCACAGTACGGAGGACAAACGAGACGCCGAAAGTCTCCGAAGTTCAACAGCTGATCATCAGCTGTACACGGCGCCTGCGCTTTTATTCTCACCCTATGTCCAGGTTCATTCCCTACTATCCAAGTGGACATAGAGTTAGAATAAATAGTTGCCGAGCGCAGCAAGCGTGGCGAGCGAAGCGTGGCGAGCGAAGCGAGCCCGCGAGGGGCCCTCTTACAAAGCCATCACTAAGAAGTGCCCAAGCGCCGTGTACAGCTGATGGTCAGCTGATCAACTACGGACACTTTCGGCATCTTCTCCTCCGTACTGCGCAAGCACTGCGCCTGCGCAGTACGGGGCGGACACTATCCGATAGGAGGACAGTTCTCGTCAGAACACCGGCGCTAGAGGAAGCATGACTATGGAGGGAGCAGAGCCACAAAAGCCGAGTGCTTCTGTCACAGGCGGAGTGAAACCGATTTCTGAAAGTGTACCACACCTAAAGGATATAATAGAAGTCTATGGCAAAGTGCAGCTAACCCGCTGGAACCTGGGCAAATATACTGAGATATACAATAAATAGCAGCTAGACTCAAAATCAGTTTACTGCAGCAGATCAGGCAGCAATTGCAATTGGTTGCCAGAGCTTGCAGCATATCATTGCCACTCACTGACTGGTTGCTAGAAGCTAAAACACATTATTTATGCTTGCTGATTGGTTGCTAGAGGTTACTGGAAATACTTACCGCTTACTGATTGGTTGCTAGAGGTTACTCCGCATCATTACCACTCAGTGATTGGCTGCTATAGGTTACTGCACATCGTTACTGCTAACCTATTGGTTGCTAGAGGTTACTGCACATCATTATTGGTCACTGATTGGTTGCTATAGATTATAGCAGATTATTAATGTTCACTGATTGGTTGCTAGAGGTTACTGCGCATCATTACCTCTGCATCAAATTGTGAGTGTGACTAAAATGCACTAACAGTGAGGCATTGTTATAAACCAGGATTTCAGGAGTGCACTATATACAGACTGCAGGGTTCTGGAGTGCACTACATAGAATACAGGGTTGAAAAGTGCAGTATGTACAGAGTACATGGTTGAGGAGTGAGCTACGTACAGAGTGCTGGGTTGAGCTAGGTATAGAGTGCTGGGTTGAGCTACGTACAGCGTGCCGGGTTGAACTACGTATAAAGTGCACGGTTGAGGGGTAAACTTTGAAAAGATTGCAGGATTGAGGGGTGCACTATGTATGGAATGCAGGGTTCCCTATTTATGGAATGCGGGGTTGAGGGGTGCACTTTGTATGGAATGCGGAGTTGATGGGTGTGCTACGTATGGAATGCAGAGTTGATGTGTGCGCTACATATGGAATGGGGGGTTGATGGGTGTGCTACATATGGAATGTGGGGTTGATGGGTGCGCTACGTATGGAATGTGGAGTTGATGGGTGCGCTACGTATGGAATGTGGAGTTGATGGGAGCGCTACGTATGGAATGCGGGATTGTTGGGTGCGCTATGTATGGAATGCGGGGTTGAGGGGTACACTTTGTATGGAATGCGGAGTTGATGGGTGCGCTATGTATGGAATGCGGAGTTGAGGGGTGCACTTTGTATGGAATGCGGAGTTGATGGGTGTGCTACGTATGGAATGTGGGGTTGATGGGTGCACTACGTATAGAATGTGGAGTTTATGGGTGCGCTACGTATGGAATTCAGGGTTGATGGGTGCGCCACGTATAGAATGTGGGGTTGTGGGGGGAGAACAACGTATTGAATGTGGGGTTGATGGGTACGCTACGTATGGAATGCAGAGTTGATGGGTGCGCTACGTATGGAATGCAGGGTTGAGGGGTATGCTTTATATGGAATGCGGAGTTGATGGGTGCGCTATGTATGGAATGCGGAGTTGATGGGTGCGCTACGTATGGAATGCGGGGTTGATGGGTGTGCTACGTATGGAATGCGGGGTTGATGGGTGCACTACGTATGGAATGTGGAGTTTATGGGTGCACTACATATGGAATTCGGGGTTGATGGGTGTGCCATGTATAGAATGTGGGGTTGAGGGGTGCACTACGTATGGAATGCAGGGTTGATGGGTGCGTTACGTATGGTGCGGGGTTGATGGGTGTGCTACGTATGGAATGCGGAGTTGATATGTGAGCTACATATGGAATGTGGGGTTGAGGGCTGCGCTACGTATGGAATGCGGGGTAGAGCAGTGCGCTATGTGCAAATTGCAGGGTTGAGGGGTAAACTTTGTATGGAGTGCAGGACTGAGGGCTGTGTACATCCAAGTTTTCTATCCCCCTAAGTACAAAGCTCTACTCCCAGATTCCAGTTCAAAGCTCACACTCCCTGCCCCCCCCCCCCAACTCCAGTGTAGAGATTTTCCCCCTCCCCAAGTGAAGCTACAGAAGATCAAATAAACTTACAGGACGTCCGTCTGTTTAGGCTGCTGGCTGCTTCACGAGGAGCTTCTGCCTGTGTACATCCCCCCCCCCCACTCACCCTCCTCTGCTCTCATATAGAGATGTGTAGATTGGAGAGGGATCGGAGCGGCCGCCGACAGACAGAGGAGTGCTCTGTCACTTGTAAATACAGAAGCAGCGCTTTTCTGTATCTACAACTGACAGTAGTAACTAGTGAACAGCTAACAAGTGGCGGAACTCTGGCAGGCAGCAGCGTGGGCTCAATTGGCAGCTGTTTTGGGCCCCCCAACAGTGTTTGGGCCCTGGGCAGCTGCCCTATTTGCCCTGCGCTAAAGACGGCCCTGTGTGAGGTATGTGATGTCTTTTATTGTGAGGAGGCTGCATCTGCATTATAAAATAAATTATTCTGATTCTGGTTGCAGTAATTATTTTCTGCTCCCAATAACTTTAAGCAGATTACTGATCAATTTCCCAGGAAAGGAATCCCATCTGTTCACAAAGGCCCTGTCCTGGATGGAAGCACTGCCAACTTTATTATGAAACCCACTCTTCCACTTAGAGGAGGTTCTGCTACTCTTATTTACCTACAGCTTTAGCGCAATATACTGTTTGGGGAGGACCATTTCTCATCACCCTCCCAAAAGAGGGCTACATGTGTATCAGAAGTATAATGCTATTGAAACCGTATATTTTGTTGGCATTGGTACATATCCGCCATGGCAGTGCCATGCCCCTTTTTAACATAAGCAGCAAATTAGCCTTGAAAAAGGGCAGAAAAGAACAATACGATGGCCCCCTAATAGACTTTAGTGGGGTTCAATGCTATGTTCAGGGTTTGCAAACGTCCTGCTGGGTTTGTCAAATATGCAGCGAACTGAACTTTGCCGGTTCACTTATCCCTATACACAATAGGCAAGCAGAGAAGGACTGTCCTTATGTAGAATGATATGCATTTTGTGGTCAGGCCATTGCTTCTCGTTGTAGATGTAAATGTGAGATGTAAATAATATGTATTCACACCCACTGAGACATGTACTGGAATGTCAGCTGAGGTGAAGGTTCCCACCTGACTTTCTGCAGTAATTAAACGGATGAATGATCCCGTCATCTCACGGAATAATTTTAATCTCACAGCGATGGCATATCCAGAATGTACCATCTGTTCTATACATATCAGACACAGCCAAAGTCACGAAAATCTGAGCTCCCAACCCTGACCTCTTTATGGAACTGAAATTGAAATATTTGTTTTTCTTTGATATGCTTATTATTAATAAATATAGAAGTCATTAAAAATTAACATATACACTCACCATCACTTTATTAGGTACACTTTGCTAGTACCCAGTTGTACCACCTTTTGCCTTCAGTACTGCCTTCATTCTTCATGGTAGACATGTGCAATTTGTTTCGTTCCGAATTTGTTTTTTAACAAATTTATACAAATGTGTTAATTCATAAACATCCGAATTAACGAAAACCCATTTAACAAATTTTTCCGAATATTCAAAAATTCGGAAATTCAGAAATCTGAAAACCCGAAAACTCGAAGATCTGAAATACTAACTAACTATTAAATTATAGGTGTTGGAATTTCCTTTCAAATTTGGCTGTTAGTGAACGTAACGAATATGAATTTATCCAAAGTTACGAATTATCCGAAATAACGAATGCCGTATCTAAACGAATGGAACGTAACACATTAATAATAATAAATAATAATAATAAATAACAATAATAATAATACAAATTTTACTATTATTTATTATTAATTTTTTATGTTAGCAACTATGTAGCTGAAGAAAATATCTAGTGTAGGGATGTAGTTATTTCCTAAATTATTTTTGCTGTGTATTGTGATCTGTTAGTGTAGTATTATTCAGCTTAGCTGTGTGCTGGTTGTGCACTCTAAGGCAGGCGTCTTCAAACTACGGCCCTCCAGTTGTTCAGGAACTACAATTCCCATCATGCCTAGTCATGTCTGTGAATGTCAGAGTTTTACAATGCCTCATGGGACGTGTAGTTCTGCAACAGCTGGAGGGCCGTAGTTTGAGGATCCCTGCTCTAAGGGGTTGATTTACTAAAGGCAAAAAGACTGTGCACTTTGGAAAGTACAGTTGCACACAGCAAGAACAGTTGCTCCAGAGTTTAGTAAATGAGCAGAAGCTCTGCTGACTTTCATCAACCAATCATGTGCAAGCAAAAATGCTGTTTTTTTTTTATTTTCCTTGCATGTGATTGGGTATTCTTTGCAAAGTGAAGGTGTACCTCATTTACTAAGCTCTGGAGCAACTGCACTTGCAGAGTGCAATTGCACTTTCCAAGGTGCACAGTCTATTGGCCTTTAGTAAATCAACCCCTAAGTGTCCAGTAAATATTCTCAGTCACATGCTGTGTGAGTGTTCTCCAGCAGGGTGTGCTAAAGATATTACTGCACATTATAGATATTTAATACCTGGCCAATCAGCAGGCCTGGGGAGCTTGCTGTGCATGCTGGGAGAGCTATTAAATATCTGAGTCATTTCCTGCTCTCTCTCCTTTCCCTCCAGGACTTTCCCTTGAGAGGATGTTTGTGTGATCCACTTATCTAGGCCTCAGACCTTAGGGCCTAGAGGTATGGAGTGCATGTATGTGATCAGAGACTGTGTATTGTTAATATAACCCTCAGGTATCCTGTGTTACCTCCACCCATTTTCCCACTCTTCATGCATGTTCATTATTAAAACATATAAAATGTATTCAAAGTGACCGACGCCCTTAATTAATCCACCACCACCCGGAAAAAGGACTTACACCCTGAGAAGGAATGTGCCTGGGACATTTATCACCAAGTAAGTGGGTCTGGGACATTAACAAGTACCTATTGGACGTCAGTAGAGCCAAATGTGCCAGGACTGATTATCGGTAGCGTTACACTAGTATTTCCCGGTATGGAGGAGCATGTGATTCACTCCGTGGGATAGTGTTGAGCCAATCTAAAGACTCCAGCAACTCAAAGCTTACAACAGACTGCACCAGTGGATTGCTGGAGCAGTGGAGGGGTGAAAGGAAGGAAGGTAAGTCTACATGGGTACAGCACTTCACATTCATACTGCCATTGCTGACCTCTCCTAAATGTGTTTTCTGCCTGGTTCTCTTATTTCAACTACTTCAGTCGTTGACTTGGAACAAGTATGCAGATAAGTGCCTAGAAATATTCCATTCAGTTTGCTTGTTTTTGATCAGTGACACAAGAAGCAATGAGGCTGATGGTCCACAGGGGCAGCTTGTCTAATCTACTAAAACAAGGAAATAAAAGGAACAAGGGAAGCACTCCCTGGTGTAAAACCTTCTTTATTTGTAGACATGATAAGGAGTAAACATAATGCACTCACATGGTTCCAGTGTTCACACGCCTGTTACAAAGCTAGTAGTTTCAGTTTTTGTGATCGATAATTGCCAGTGACTGTCATCCGATCTTCTCATAGATCCAGCTAAGCGGTCTGAGCCGAGATACTGCCACCAAAGCTATGATAGAGACACCCGAAGCCGCTAAAGTCAATGGCGGTCAATGTGCAGTTAGACCTCCACCACAGATACAAGCCGAGCTGGCTGAGGACACCGAACCACCACACATGGAAAACCACGTAACACAAGTCTGTGTAGCCTAAGGTTGCCGTGGATATTCAGTAGAATAGAATAGAGGTCCCCTCAATTTCTGTTCTAAGTTTGGATAGAATGGTAAACAGGGGAAGTGAAGAATGGATCTCCCCAGATGGAGCAATTCCAGAAATTTGTGATACAATTGTATGCATTTGCAACTATGTGCAAAGTGTTTATATACAGTATTTCTCTGCAAAGTTGCTCAGCAGTTTTAGGTATAACTTTAGAGGCCTGTACAATGAATGTGAAAGATGAAAGGCTGCTCTATTTTGAAGCGGGATAGAACAGAGTTTCTTGGAACAACAATTACCCTTGCACCATTTGTACCAAGTGCCATAACATTTTTCAGGGGGATACAATCTTCCACAAAACATTGCTTAAAGGGGTTGTAAACCCTTGTGTTTTTTTCACCTTAATGCATCCTATGCATTAAGGTGAAAAAACACCTGGCAGTGACCGCCCCCCCCCCCCCAGCCCCCATGTTTTACTTACCTGAGCCCTGGAATTTCACCCGGTGGAGATGCGCTCTTCCTCTGCCTGGGGTTCTCGGCTCTTGATTGGATAGATTGATAGCAGCGCAGCCATTGTCAATCAAATCCAATGACGCGGGGGGCAGGGCCGAGTCTGGCATTCGTGTCTATGGATGCCGAATGCTGGACTCGGGAGCGCGCCCGCAAGGTAACCCCCCGGGAGAGCGCTTCTCCTAGTACTTATACGATGCGGGGTAGGAGCCGTGAGAGCCGCCGAGTGACCCCAGAAGACAGTGTTCGGGGCCACTCTGTGCAAAACGAACTGCACAGTGGAGGTAAGTATGACATGTTTGTTATTTAAAAAAAATAAAACTTCAACCTTTACAATCACTTTAATCTGCTCAAAAATTACATCAGCAGTAGTTTCAGTAAGATCAACAAGGCGGTAGAACTGGTACTGGGTTTTACAAGCATCTTCATCAAAATAAATGATCACCATGGCTAATTTTTTGGTTGTCGAGATGTCTGTAGTTTCATTAATTAGTAATGAAAAGTGACAAGAGGAAAGTTTGTGGCACAACAGCTGTTTATTGTACTTGCCAATTACGTTTTTAATTAGCATTGGCCCTTTGGTATGCATACAAGAAAGAAAACTTACAATTTTGGAGTCTGGAAGCTAGTCAGCCATGCTATTAGTAGGATCATCTAGCAACCGTAGTGGCAAATTGTTTTTGGCATTAAAATTAGCTATTTTCAACTTGGTTAAGCAAGTTTTTCTTTTATAAGCCAACACTTCTGAGTCTGTGCTTTGTTTAGTAAACTGGGGCGTACACACGGTCGGACTTTTGGACCGGACTGGTCTGACGGACGCCGATGGACCAAATCCGGCGAACAATCCGATCGTATTTGGGCTTAACCGGACCTTCAGCGGACTTTTCCAGTCGCAAATCTGACGGACTTTAGATTTGGAACATGCTTCAAATCTTTACGTTGTAACTCCGCCGGACCCAGAAATCCGCTCGTCTGTATGCTAGTCCGACGGACAAAAAACGACGCTAGGGCAGCTATTGGCTACTGGCTATCAACTTCCTTATTTTAGTCCGGTGTACGTCATCACGTACGAATCCATCGGACTTTGGTGTGATCGTATGTAGGCAAGTCCGGTCATTAGAAAGTCCGTAGAAAGTCAGCCAAAAGTCCGTTGAAAGTCTGTCGGACAGGCTGTCGGACTTTTGTAGCTGAAAAGTCAGACCGTGTGTACGCAGCATAACAGTTCCAGAGTTGGCTTGCCTGGCTGCAGCAATAGTTTTCTCTTTGTAACTTGCGGCATGACTACGGACATCATGAACAGTGCCATGTGCTGCACTGAACAATTTTTGCTGCGATTGACTGTATGTGTGCACAAAAGTCAGGAAAATCTGAAGAATTTTACTAATAAAACATAGTAGCTGCAATTAGACGGAGATGCATCAAATGTGAAGATTGTTGTGGATGTAAAGTCTTGGAAGGTGTCTAAAAGATGTCTAAAAAAGAAAAGAAAAATCATCTAGTTTGTCTATATTGCCCACAACAACAAAGACAAAGTTTGTGTGTGTGGTGTATAGGTGTGAAGGATACGCACTTATAGTTAGATGAGCTGGTTGTCTACTCTGGTGGTGGTGTGGTGGTGATGTCTGTAGAGTCATACAGCTGCTTTATCAAACCAGAGAAGCCCGGAGTAAAATAAATAAAATGACATAAAACGAAGATACACATACATAAAACATAAAATATGACAGGGTAAAGCAGGGCACATTATGAAGAGAGCTGTTTGGTAGAGATGAGTAGATTGGGTGTTGGGCAGTGGGGGAGGAGCTAGCTGCATGAAGCAGCATGTGTGTCCCTCCCCAGCTCAGTGGTAGCTGGAGGAACGAGCTTGCAGGAGCAGGTCCACATCATGGCTCAGGTAGAGGCCCTGTTAGAACGGCTGCAGGCCGAAGCAGTGCAAGGGGGGAAGGATGGCTCCAGTAGAGGCTGACGGCAGCGTTAGGAGAGGGATCCCCGGGGATCGACACAGGGGGGAGGAAGTCCGCGCGAGCTTGGCGGTCACGGCCACCGGAGCGCTTTTCCCCAGACTCCCCCCCTCACCCAGAGCTCGACGGCAACTAGGGAGTCCCCCTGAGGGCCCCTTCAGGGCCTCCAGCGAAGCGCTCCGTGGTGCGCGCAGCGGGGGGTCCTGGGAAGAATCCCTATCATGGCCGGAGCTCAGCTAGTGGGGCCTCTGGCACTATGGAAGCCCACCCTAGGCCAGACACGTGGAGGGAGGCGGAAGATGCGACTCCGCCCCTAGCGGCCATGCAGCGGGGCGGGGCTTTGGCGGGGGAAGCGAATTGCAGCGGCCGCTGGGCCTTTTCCATCAGCAGCTGGCGGCTCCCAAAGAGGGGATGGGCAGAGGAAGAAGCCAGAGGAGAGCCAAGACCCAGGCTGACAGAGCGGTGGAGGCGGCAGAGGCCTGGGAAAAGTGACCAAGAAGTCGATGGATGGATCCGGCGCTTGGAGGCAGGGCAGAGAACAGCGCGGATCCTTGGCATCTAGGGACAAATCCACTGGAGGGCTGTCAGCGGGAACCGAAGACATGGTTGTCGATCGATCCAGAGGAGGTGCCGCAAGGTCATCCAGCGGTGATGGAGATGGGACTGTCGGCTGGTGGGACCCTTCCTAGGCAGCCTGGTAAGTCAGTTTTTTCTTCATTGTACAGTGGGGGGGGGGGGGTGGACGGATTAGGGGCAGCTAGTGGTAATAGCTCTGGTAGTAAGATTACCCCACAGCGGGCAGTTCCGCCCCTTTCTTCCCATCTGGCTGTGTCGGTCCATGACCATGCCACGGCGGACCTGGGTTTGCAGGGGTTTCTGGTGGGTTTAAAGGAGTTGGTAAAAAGGTTTGACCCGGGGTCGAGTGGGTTCGCGTCGCCGGCAGCGGCATGGGTGGCTCCTGGGGATGGGGAGGATTTAGGTTTGGGGAATCCCGTGACAGGGGTTGCGCTCACGCCTCCCACAGCAGCGGCAGTGCCAGCGGCGTGTGTAATGGCAGTGGTAGGTCAGGAGGAGGCTCCCAAGACAGCGGTGGGGGACACAGCAGGGGAGGCAGCTAAGAAACAGGATCTGGTCATTCTGGCAGACGCCGCTAAGTGTGAGGTTTATGTGTGTTTGTAGGGACCTCTGGGGGCGCACCTAAAACCGGAAGTGCGGGAGAAGATCTGGAAAGGTGAGTACGTGGAGATATTCGCACTACTGCCCCTGGAGATATTCAATTTAGTCAGGGTGAAGCCTGAGGATCATAAGAAGGAGGATGAGGAGAAGAGGAGATACAGGCTTATTCCGCAGACTTTCCAGAATTGGCTCCAGGCTTTCACCATAATTGCTAGTGTAATTGGAGAAAAGAACCCGGAACATTTTTCTGCGTTGTTCTGCTATTTGGACGCCGTGGGTGAGGCACATAGAGTCTACGGGGGAACGGCGTTGTGCTGCCCCAATGGGGCAAAGAATTTATATGCCCTTTGGAGAATAAACTTGTTTGCCTAGGCTGCTGGATCCTACCCGTGACTTCAAGAAAAAAGTGTCTTGAACTTTAGTTGACATGACTTGAAGACTTAAATTAAGATTTATTGTTATTGCATTATATGCATGTTCTTTTTATGTCTTTCAGGTCTTTAAGACATCTAGCAAATTACACTGTTTGTTATTTGCAGTTGCATAACTACCGTTCTGATGTATATAGAGAAGGTCCCGGAGCAGAGAGGAGCAGGGGATCAGCGCAGGGACAGCATGACTTGTGTGGACTGCACAGTCAGGCTGTTTACGCTGGTCGCTTTCCCCTTTAAGGATAAGGGAGGGGCTGGTGCAGAGGAGGAGGCAGAAGGAAAAGTAGAGAGGAGAAGGGGGGATGTGACGTCAGTCGGAGAGCGCCGGGGATGAGGATTCCCACCCACCCTCCCTGAGGTTATGGCAATAGGGGACGTTGGTTTTAGTGTGGCAGTGGTTTGGGTCTGTGAGGAGGAGGAGATTGATGGTATGGAGAGTTTTACACGGTTGGTACCCATATATAATATGGGCTGTTTAGAGTTTACATGGTTGGTACCCATATATAATATGGGCTGTTTTATGTACCTTCCGGTTACGAGGGGTTAACCAGGAAGGGGAAAAAGTTTGGTCACTGAGAAGGTTGGGTACTGTCTCACAGTCTGGGGTTAGCGACTGGAGGCCTTAAAAGTTTAAGAGTTCATATGCAGTGACCTGTGGGTGGATTCCCCTCCTAGACTACAATAATTCCGTGAAGTTATTTAAAAGTTATTTAAAAGTTATTTATAAAATTGTTATTTATTGGTTTTATATTTTATTAATAAAAGGCCGACAAGGCCATTTACTCCACCACCTTGTCGCGTCATTTGTGGGAGGTATTAGAGGGTAATGGTTAAGGGGTAGCTTCTAGGACTGAAGTTAGTCCTTCACAGGTCATGACATTTACCATGCCAGACGGGGAGTGTGCTGCCCCAACGGGGCATAGATTTAAATAGACTGTTTTCCTAACCATTTTCTGTGGATGTTTATATTTAGTTCACATGCTGCCATCTAGTGACCTTTTGTGGTAATGCACTTGTTTTCTCAAGTTTATTTTTCCTAATGATATGACACACTTCCCTTATATGTAATGCTCCACCCTTCTTCCTGTGTTTGTACTTCCTGTGTCATGGATGCAGCTAACAAGCCACATGTAGCAGGGCACATGTATTCTGCATTATAAGCTACGGACAATATCATCTTTTGACCGCATAAATACTACAACCTATTCATCTGTTTGTATCTTGTCATCTGCTGTAACCTGATGTTCAGAATAAAAGCATCTTGTGGATGTGTATTTGGTGAGTTCAAACTATCTGAGGATTGTCCTCAGTGATTATATCTTATACAGGCCAGGCATAGAGGTCTCACATTGATAGTCGCTTCACAACAATCGGAGTCAGAATAGGCGTGGTTGCGTTATGATGAACAGTTCTGGCAGAGGAGGGCGATACGCCCATCGTTACGGTGGGATCACAAGGATATTAGCCTGTGAATGCGACTTATGACGTTGGCGAGGACAACGAGTCAGTTTTTTCCGGGGGGGGGGGTGGCTCATCCAACCACAAGAAAGAAAGGGGTGTGCTGGCAATATAACGAGGGCTCCTGCAAATTTGGCGGGTCCTGCAGGTACAAAGACGAATGCTCAGGATGTGGAGGTGCGCATCCATTGTCCCGTTGCTTTAACCACTTGGTTCAGTTATCCTGACTGGGCGTCATATGACGTCCAGCAAGATAACAGCCGCCCTGCGCCCGTGGGGGCGCACATAGCGGCGATCGGTGCTGCGTTGTGTCAGTCTGACACACTGCTACACCGATCTCGGTAAAGAGCCTCCGACGGATGTCCATGGACACCTTCCCAGAACTGGAAGCCCATGGATGGGGGGGCATTCATAGATGCACTCGGGCCCTGAAGGATCTAGTTACGCCTCTGCTCTGTCTAGTTACTGAAAATGTAATCTTCCGGTTGGAGTTTCTGCATTTAGATGTGGGGTGCCTCCATCTCTCACGTTGCCTCTTGCCTCCTCTTGATGAATTACGATATACAGTATATGGCTATTATGATAAGGCCCTAGGAGAAGAACCTTTCAGTGCCGGTTCACACTTGTGCGATGCGATTTTGATGCAAATTTTTTCATTGCGTGTTTGCTTATTACCAGTGCTATTGTATTGCGAATTCAATGCGAATTTCATGCGCTTAGAATGTAAATTAGGCACAGATGCGATTTGTGCTCAGGTCAATCGAAAAGGCAAGAAAAAAATAGGTGTTAACTTCCTGTGCTCTTCCCTTGTTTTCCTTTGTGGGGAGAGTATTGTCGTTGAGGAGTGTGGTTTGTTTGTGAGTAGTCAGTGAGGATTTAGATTTTTGGTCATTATGTTTCACCAAATGCCTTTGATCATGGCAGCAGTTGTTACTACTACTGCTGCAGTCCTGATGGACAAAGCCAGGAGGAGGAGGAGGAGGAGGAAGAGACTGATGAGTACAAAAAGATAATGGGTCCATCCAATTATTCAAAATAGGGAAGAGAGAGGCCAGTTCAGGATCCTCTACAATGATCTCAGGCAGCATGAGGAGAAGTTCTTCAACTATTCCCGGATGTCAGTAAATAGGTTACCTGTACCCCTCTTCCTTCTCCTCCTCCCTCCTTCTTACTATCTATCACTGATATGCATCCTGACCACCAATGCCACTGACCACCAATCCCACCGACCACCAATCCCACCGACCACCAATGCCACCGACCACCAATGCCACCGACCACCAATGACATGACCACCAATGCCACTGACCACCAATGCCACTGACGCACCAATGCCACTGACCACCAATGCCACAGACCACCAATCTTACTCACCACCAATGCCACTGACCACCAATCCCACTGAACACCAATCTTACTGACCACCAATCCTACTTTTGATCTCTTTTCTCCTTTTACTAGAACTCTTGCCTATTATCATTCTATTTGATTTTGTGTATGGGCTTTAGCCTGTCACTTACATTGGATTTGTGGTGTTATTCCTTAGTTTCGATAAATTGCTTCGGCTGCTTGGTACACGTTTGGAGTATCAGAACACCACCTTTCGGAATAGTGTGGAGCTAGCGGAAAGGTTGCTTGTTACATTAAGGTAAATTTTATATATATACTTTGTGAAATTTTATGCTATGCACCATAGTAAGCTATAGTAAGGAATGCAAAGAATGCAGACAGATATGACAACAAAATTGTGTTCCAAAAAAGTATTTATTTTTTTATTTTCAAAAACTTAATACGTAATTATTTTTTGATTACATACTTTGCATGAAATATTTTGGAAAGAATCTAACTCCCTCTGACTCTCTAAATTCCTTTGACTCTCTAACTCCCTCTGACTCTCTGACCTCCTCTAACTCTCTAACTTCCCCTGACTCTCTAACTCACTCTGACTCTCTAACTCACTCTGACTCTCTTACTTCCCCTGACTCTCTAACTTCCTCTGACTCTCTTAATTCCTCTGACTCTCTTAATTCCTCTGACTGTCTTGCTTCCTCTGACTGTCTAGCTTGAACGTAACTGAACTTTAATATTAAGTTACAAAACTTTAGTAACTCAAACTCTATCTCTCCAACTCATCCTCCCTATCATCTCCCATTCTCTCATCCTCCCTTCCTCTGACTCTCTAACTCACTCTGACTCTCTAACTCACTCTGACTCTCTTACTTCCTCTGACTCTCTAACTTCCCCTGACTCTCTAACTTCCTCTGACTCTCTTAATTCCTCTGACTGTCTTGCTTCCTCTGACTGTCTAGCTTCCCCTGACTGTCTAGCTTGAACGTAACTGAACTTTAATATTAAGTTACAAAACTTTATTAACTCAAACTCTATCTCTCCAACTCATCCTCCCTGTCATCTCCCACTCTCTCATCCTCCCTCCCTCCCTCCCTCCCTCCCTCGCATCTTCATCTCCACTTTCCCCCTAATCTTTTTTCTCTACATCTCTATTTCCTGAGCCTTTCATAATATGATAGCATTTTGGAATACACTATTCAAAATGACAAAAAATAATTTAACAAAAACATAACGCTAACAAAGAAAGTATCAATTTTCAACGTGAAGTTGGTAGCGGCATTAGCAGGTAGTCATCTACAAATTCAAAAAACTTGGTGAACTATGTTCATCAGGCTTGGTTAAATTATGCCGTTGTAGTGTTGCTGTTGAAGAGCTTGGTGGTGTTAGCTGCAAGGCTTCACCTTGTGTTGAGGGATATTTCCTCAATAACACAGGCGGGGATATCTTGTTATCTGGTGGTCCACTTGGGGGCCCATATTGTCGATAGGGTGTAGGCATGTTTGAGGCTACTTCAAGCGATCGTTTGTGATATGGATAATGACTTGGAATTGTCGGTTTCTGCTGTTCCATTGGTCTTGTTACAGGTGGAAATTGATTTGCCACGGACGGTATTTGCTCGTAGAGCTGTGCTGGTCTGTTTTGTGTCGGGACATGGTCAGATGTTGAGTCAAGTGGTCTCATATCCATTTGCCTGCCGATATCCGTGGTTCTACTTGGGGGTGAAATTACTGAGGCAACAGGTGGAGGAATAGGATATGGGATTCGTGATCTGGGGGTCTCATACATGCTAGAGGGTTCTGCAAAACTAGAGGGATAAGGGTTTGGTGCAGTGTTTGAGGCAGGAGAAATGGGAGTAAATATTTGAGTATTAGGAATGTCGAGCATTGGCACAGAAACATGGTGTGGCACAGTGAATGAATGGATGCAATGTTGCACTGCAATCCTCATATTAAAGTAATGGTCTGGCAAGACCTCTTTGAGAAGAGGCACCAAACTAATGGCAAACATAGTGTGAGGGCATCGCTGGGCATCAATTTGTCCATTGGTACCTGACACTATGTGTAGTAATTTATTGGTCTGGTCTTGGTCTTCAATCTGTTCTGCTGCCCTGCTGCTTTTCTTCCTGCGGGAAGCAGATGCTTGCCTGCGCCTTCTGCTGGAAGGTGTCGAAACATCCGTATCCTCATTATCCCGCTCCTGAGCAGAGGACTCGTGTACCTCGATCAGCTCACCCTGGAGCTCCATAGATGAATCCTCCTGATTTGTGCAAGCAAATGATGCTCCTTCATCATCGTCAACACTAGGAGCATGCTCCTCCTCCCCCTCCTCCTCCTCCTCCTCCTCCTCCCAACTTGCTTCCGTGCTGCAATACAAAAAATTTAAATTGGTACTCTGTTATGAAATAAAAAGTATAGCTGATAGGGGGAGAAGTAAAGGTTAGGGTTAGAACTGGTTAATTAGATAGAGATGGTAGAGTGACCGATTCATGTATCATAACTTACTTCCTCAATTCTAGTAACGGCTTCAAAAAATCCATGTATCTGGCGAAGGCATAGGGGCGCTTTGGGGGGGCACCAGACCCACTCCTTGCTTCATGCTGCAGTCTCTGGTGTCTCTGAAGTGTGTCCTTGGGGCTCCACCACCTAGTGCGTATGAGTCCTTCTGTAATAAAAAAAAAAAAACATAACTAATTTATTTTATATTTTTTCCAGGTACCTAGCAACTGGAAATTCATTCGCCAGCTTACACTACGAGTTCAAATTGGGAAAATCTACAGTGAGCACAATTGTGCGTGACACCTGTATCGACATCTGGGAGGCCCTAAGAGATGTGGTCATGAGAAAACCAAACAAAGAGGAATGGAACACCAAAGCTGAGTTGTTTTGGGAGCGCTGCAACTTCCCTAACTGTGTTGGTGCCATAGACGGCAAGCACATCAGAATTGTGAGGCCAGTCGGTAGTGGGACAAAATTTTTTAATTATAAAAAATATTTTTCTTTCGTTCTTCTGGCAGTGGCTGATGCAAACTACTCGTTCACCTACATAGACATTGGTTCTTATGGGAGCAGTTCTGACTCCAGCATTTTTTCCCACTCAAGTTTTGGAAGAATGATTCGGGAGAACGCACTGGACATCCCAAACGAACGACCCCTCCCTGGAACATCAGAACCCTCTCTCCCTTTAATATTTGTCGGTGATGAGGCTTTCGCTCTTTCAGAAAAAATGCTCAGGCCATATGCTAACCGGTCACTGTCTGTGGAGAAAAGGGTCTTTAATTATCGGCTAACAAGAGCACGAAGAGTTGTGGAGTGTACTTTCAGAATCCTGGCAAACAAATGGCGATTTCTTCACACCCCAATAACTTTAAGCATGGAAAACGCCATAATTGCCGTAAAAGCTGCCTGTGCACTCCACAATTTTGTCCGCGAAAGAGATGGATACCTTTTGGAGGACTCTTTAATGGATGAGATGGAAGGCGCAGATTGGAAACATACAAGGGGCAATTACAGCATCCGTCAGAAATTTACTGACTTCTTTATGAGTCCTGCCGGTCAGGTATTATGGCAGCTTGATGTCATTCAATAAAGACCAATAACTTTTTCCCTGTCAATGCTGCATTGTCTACTATCTGTACTTTTTTCTATAAATGTAATAAAGTTTTATTGTTCAACAGTGTGTCCATCTATTTTTTGCACTTTCTGTGTCAACATACAGAGCATGCAATATCATTCCACAACATTGGTGGTCAGTGGAATTGGTGGTCAGTGGGATGCATGCCCTTACATTGGTGGTCAGTGGGATTGGTGGTTAGTGGCATTGGTGGTCAGTGGCATTGGTGGTCAGTGGGATTGGTGGTCAGTGGGATTGGTGGTCAGTGTGATTGGTGGTCAGTGGCATTGGTGGTCAGTGGGATTGGTGGTCAGTGGCATTGGTGGTCAGTGGGATTGGTGGTCAGTGGGATGCATGCCCTTACATTGGTGGTCAGTGGGATTGGTGGTTAGTGGCATTGGTGGTCAGTGGCATTGGTGGTCAGTGGGATTGGTGGTTAGTGGCATTGGTGGTCAGTGGGATTGGTGGTCAGTGGGATTGGTGGTCAGTGGGATTGGTGGTGAGTGGCATTGGGGGTCAGTGGGATTGGTGGTCAGTGGGATGCATGCCCTTACATTGGTGGTCAGTGGGATTGGTGGTCAGTGGCATTGGTGGTCAATGGGATTGGTGGTCAGTGGGATGCATGCCCTTACATTGGTGGTCAGTGGCATTGGTGGTCAGTGGGATTGGTGGTCAGTGGGATGCATGCCCTTACATTGGTGGTCAGTGGCATTGGTGGTCAGTGGGATTGGTGGTCAGTGGGATGCATGCCTTCACATTGGTGGTCAGTGGCATTGGTAGTCAGTGGGATGAATAAATAGAAATATACTTACGTTTATGTTTGCGAACCTGAGGTGTGAAGTCATCCCAGTCTGCATACAGACTTTTACAAATTTCATCCCAGCCTCTGCTCTTCCGGGCATTGTTTTTGTATTCTTAAATCCGGCTGTCCCATATATAAGGCCTGTCACGGACAAGTCTGATGAGCTCCTCATTATCAAAGCTGTTCCAATGCCTGGGGGCCATCTTGACTGCTTACAGATGGATATGAGACAGGAAACAGGAAGTGAGGGGGCAGAACTGAGTTGAACTGAAAGGAGGAGCTGGAGGTGAAGAATTCGCACATGTCTGAACCAACAATGCGCTTCCAGAACGATTTACATAAATGTCTATGGAGACTAAATTCGCAACGCAACACTGTAAACTCGCACAAGAAACTTTTTTTTTTATCGCATCGCATTCGGAGAGGAATCGCAACGCATATATGTAAACGACCGTAATTGAAAACAATTACTTTTTGGATGCCATGCGAATCTAGTTTTTGTTTAACGCAACACATTCGTTATAAACTCGCACAAGTGTGAACCGGCACTCAATGTCCTTCGTATTTTTTTCTTTTTTTTTTCGTTTATTGAATGAATACTATCTTGGCTTTTTATCGTGATGCACTGTGTTTTATAGGTTTTTTGCTAAAATTAATAAAAAGACTTTAAACACAAATATAAATAAAAATGTAATCTTCATCAAGCTGCAGAATTCTTTTTGAACATGCTGGGAAAACTGTATTAAAAGAGGGGTGTGGGGTTACTAAAAAAAAACAAAACATACCTACTCATCTTTATACTGCAGAATTGCTGTGATGCTGCAGACGTCCCCCACTGACTCCAAGACCGAGAACTGAGTGATCACATGACCACTGAGCAAAGAGCGGTGATTGTCAGTCAGCACTCTCCGGTCTGTCCCTCCAGTGCTCACTGGAACACTGAGCAGGAGAAAGGGTGGGAACAGCTGGCTTCAGCTTTCACCAATGCACTGAGAGGCAGAGCCACTTGTCAATTAGTCAGCTGAGTGGATCCTGACAATATGGTCGGGATTCTTCAACAGCCTGGAGCAACTCTGTGACGTCAGCCAACAGCTGTCGGCTGATTCTGGGTAACAGGAGAGCACAAGTAAGTGCTTTGGCCATAAAAAAAAAAAAGCTTTGGCCATACTTCTTCTTTCCATTGTAAGCTGTGTGGGCAATAATAATTTAGCAAAATTGCAAAATTACCCGTATTGTGAAGATTATGCAATATCTATAGCTGAGGTTGCTAAACCACATCCTTGTTTAGCAGTTTTTGAAGTTCAGAAATCAGTCGTCTGGTATGAGGGTATGAGGAAGTGCACATTGCAGATGCCACTCAGTAGATTGAAATGATTGCCTCTTCTGTGAACCTAACTGATGTCTGCCAGTGAATAATGCTGAAAGTGAGTTATTGGTATATGAAACCCGTACAAAGAGTACATCACAAGGGCACCCTGGGCCAGACAGTCTAGGGGAATACTCAGCTTGCTCATCCATTGCCAGATCTGGCAAACTTTTAAAGAGAGACAAGAGACCTAATAGTGTATGCAAAACCCCTCTTGACTTTTCATTCTCCCACTCTAGAGATAAGCTTGGGTGAGAGCTTGGTTTCTATAAAAATGCAAATTCATCAGAACCTGGATATTAGCTTTCATTGCTGGGCCAATTCGCTGTGCCCACAATTGGGCCCAGCAATGTCAGCTAACTATTGGGTTCAGACCAAACCCATATAGGCCAGGCTAAAGCGCCCAATGGGGAACCCTCTGGGATGCGCTCACTAATTCCTGAGACATAGGCATGGGGGCAGTGGTCATACGAAAGTCAGCAGTAAGGTGGCACCCCAACTTACAAATGAGCCTTTTGCCTTACACAGTTCCACTTTGTACACTGAGAACTTTTCTGTAAAGCACTCATCCCGTGTAACTGTACACCTTCCCCTCTCTTCTGAATGCAGCATTTCTGAGGGGACACCATGAAGCCTGTGTCCCAGTCCACCAGCACAGCCATGGTTGCCACCTCAGACCTCAGTCCCAGTGACTATGCAAGAATCCCGCCATTCACAGAGCACAGACCTCTGATGCTAACGAGCATTAACACGTTATTGGATCCACCTATCTCTTCCTCTTCCCATACCTCCAGGCTAGGTCCATAGGTACCCTCTGCTGGCATATCAGTCCTGGGTATGGAATACCGAATTCTAGGGAGAAGGTCAGGCTCACCAGCCCCCTCACTGCCAGGGTCACCATCTCCCATGCCAAGGGACGAACCTTCCTCTGGCCAACTACTATAACATTCTTCAGCACTTCACTGGTTACCCATAGCAAGGGCACTTGGCCATATCTCCTGCCAACTCCACAGCATAAGTAACCTTCTATGGTGACTCTCTTGCATCTGCTCTTCACCCCCTTTCTGTACAAGCGCTGTTCTTTTATACGTCTTGCCTGCACCCCTTTGTAGGAAATTCAGACCAGTCATTTTGTAACTCAGAGAACATTTTCTGACCTTACAATTGGAGAATGAATATGACACCATCTCTCATAGATCCTTCTATACACAGTTTTAATTCATCCTAGCTTACTCTGCCAAATTCAAAACTTCCAGATAAGAAAAGTCTCTCCAAAAGTTTCCCTATCCGACTTCCGGTACCTCGACTGGGTACCCCAAAAGGGAGGCCACATGCTCAATACAGCTTCACATGGTGTAGCATTCCTTCCTCTCTATTGCCATGTATAAGGGAAACCCTTAGTGCCAGTTCACACAGGGGCGGCTTCAAAGTCGCCCGACTCTGAAGCCGCCCCATCAGCGCGGCTTGCAAAACAACTTCTGTATAGATGTCAATGCAAGCCGCTCCAAAGACTTGAGTCGCTCCTATAAGAATGGTTCCATTGCAATGCATGGATCGTGACTTGTCAGGCGGCTAAGTTGCCTGACAGGTCGCCCCTGTGTGAACCGGCACTTAGAGTCTGCCTCCCCTTGTATTTATAGCCATCCACAAGGGGGCAGAGCTATGAACACCCAGGAGTGAGCAGACTTAACGCCTTCCTAATTCCCTGGGCAGCCTATTACACAAAAACTCACTAACAAACTTTAATGCAGCACAGTGAAAACCAGTAATATTAGCAGAGTACACCCCAACAGTAGGCACCTGCCCACACCCAGTTACTGAAGGGCAAGTTATCCACTATGAGCCTGTTCATTTTGGTAATAACTTTGTCAGTACTTATAAAGGCAAGTAATACAAACAGTTTTTTATGAGGGGAAGTAAAAAATGTATATCTCTTTTTTGTAATATTGTTTTCTTGTACAAAGGTTTTTATTAATATTCAGTTCAACAGAACAGCACATTACATCTTTGGTCACATAGGAGATAAACATAAGATATAAGCGAAAGGAAGACAAATAAAAAGGAGTGCATTGATATGTTCAGGTCCATAAGATGGAACAGTTGGGGGAGTAGTATCCCCTCCTAAAGCTACAATATCCTGGAACATGCTGCTTAGAATGTAGCATTCTAAGACATTTTTTGTGTTTTGTTGCCTTACAACCTGGAATTAACATGGATTGTTTGAGGATTTGCATCATTTAATTTACAGAACATGCCCACAACTTTGAAGATGTTTTTTTTATTTTTTTTATTGTGAAGCAATAAAAATAACAGAAAAAGTCAATGTGCATAACTATTCACCCCTCTAAAGTCAATACTTTATAGAGCAGGGATATGCAATTAGCGGACCTCCAGCTGTTGCAAAACTACAAGTCCCATCATGTCTCTGCCTCTGGGTGTTATGCTTGTGGCTGTCAGAGTCTTGCTATGCCTCATGGGACTTGTAGTTCTGCAACAGCTGGAGGTCCGCTAATTGCATATCCCTGTTATAGAGCCACCTTTTGCGGCTATCACAGCTCCAAGTTGCTTTGGATAAGTCTCTATGTTCTGATCCATCACATATAATTCAGATTAAAAAAAAACATTGAACTAAAGGCTGTAATGTAACAAAATAGGTAAAAAGCCAAAGGGGTGAATACTTTTGCAAGGCACTGTATAATATAATAATACTGAAAATTAACCATGTGACCATGTCAGCCAGGCACAAGCCTGATGGCCTGATGAGATAGAAGGATACGTAAAAAGAGCAAGGCGAAAAGGGAGAAAATGGAAGGAGGAGAAGGGAGATAAAGCTGGAGAACGAATGAGAGTAGGAGTAAGAATGAAGGGGGGGATCCACGGGCAGATATTAGATTGATAGGAGCATAGAGTCGAATCTAGTAGGTCGTATGTAGGCGACTCAAGGCTCCCAGATCCTAAGGAATTTATCATGAGTGTCTGAAAGTATGGCCGTCAGCTTTTCATGTACCATAATGACGTTAATACGATGTTTAACAGCCTCAAAGCTAAGTATGGGTGTCTTCCAGGCTCTTGCTATGGTCAGTTTAGTTGCACTAAACAGATGCAGTGACAGCTGGCATTCCGGACGTAGTAGTTCTATAATTGGCTTACATAGGAGAGCTTCAAAGGGGCCCTCTTCAGATTGGTATGAAATAAGGTGCGGAGAAGGGCATAGACTCTGATCCATAATCTGCATGCTCTTGGACATGTCCACCAGATGTGTGACATGGTACCGACTTGAGAGCATCCCTGGAAGCAGAGAGGAGAATAAGTTGGAATTAAATGAGCCAATCTGGCTGGGGTATAATACTGTATAGTATTTTATATGCATTCTCCAAGATGAGGACATTTTTGTAGCATTTGGAAAGAGCAATAGTCATGACCTGCCAGTCCTCCGGATCCAACTGCCTACCCAGATCGGCCTCCCACTGGAGGTGGTAAGGTTTAATTGTGTTTTTTTAGAGGAAATGTTTGCTGCATAGACTAAGAAAATGAAGCCCGCAGACTGAGGCCGGGATCTACAAAGGCTTTCAAAAGGGGTCAAGATGTATGCAGTAGGTTGGGACTTGATGAGCTGTTGTAGAAAGTGGCGAAGCCGTAGGTAGTTGTAGTGTTCCCGGAGTGGGATATCATGTGAGGAATGCAGTGCATCAAATGTAATTATCCTAGTGGGGGGTGAATAAAGAATGAATATCAACAAAACCGTTGTTAGCCCACCAAGAGATCTGTTGTGGGTTATCAAGCCCTGGCGGAAACAATGGGCAATGGAAGAGGCGAAGTAAGGGAAGATGAGAAGAAATCAGACCCGCCGAGTATTTAATCGAGTCCCACAGAGGGAATGTGCCAGGCAAGGCCCAAGCGTGTCAGAACGGTGTTTGTGAGGGGGCCAGGGCAGGGAGGCTACTGGAATCGGATATGAGTCAACTAAGTCCATTGTGGCCCATAGCGACATTTGATGTTGCTCATGGAGGTGAGATAACGGGGCTATGTTTGCTGCTGTGTAGTAGGCTTGGAGGTTGGAAAGTGCGAGGCCCCATTGATCTTACGAGCGTATAGAACCTGTTTGTTGATTCTGGGTCTGGTGAAACCCCAGACAGGGAAATGCGTCCAGGAGGACAGCATTTCCAATAGCTTCCTGAACAGAGGGGGGAAGTTGGCCTGGTAGAGTTCCTTGTACGTTGGAATGAGCCTAATCCCCAGGTAAGGAAGAGAAGTGAGCCACTGAAATGAAAAAGCATTTTTTAGGGTTGCCAACTCCAAGGGTGGAAGATTAAGAGACATAGCTTTCGATTTGGAAGGATTAACAGATAGTCCTGAAAATAACGCAAAGGTAGCCAGCACCCAGCAAGGAGACCAGAGGATTAAGATGTGGTAAGAACACAGCACTCTGCAGGGAGACCAGAGGATTAGGATGTGGACAGAACACAGCAACCAGCAAGGAGACCAGAGGACTAGGATGTGGGCAGAACACAGCAACCAGCAAGGAGACCAGAGGACTAGGATGTGGGCAGAGCACCGCACTCTACAGGGAGACCAGAGGATTAGAATGTGGGCAGAACACATCACTCTGCAGAGAGACCAGAGGATTAGGATGTGGGCAAAACAAAGCACCCAGCAGGGAGACCAGAGGATTAGAATGTGGGCAGAACACAACACTTTGCAGAGAGACCAGAGGATTAGGATGTGGGCAGAACACAGCACCCAGCAGGGAGACCAGAGGATTAGGATGTGGGCAGAACACAGCACTCTGCAGGGAGACCAAAGGATTAGGATGTGGGCAGAACACAGCACCCAGCAAGGAGACCAGAGGATTAGGATGTGGGAAGAACACAGCACCCAGCAAGGAGACCAGAGGACTAGGATGTGGGCAGAGCACAGCACTCTACAGGGAGACCAGAGGATAAGAATGTGGGCAGAACACAACACTCTGCAGAGAGACCAGAGGATTAGGATGTGGGCAAAAAACAGCACCCAGCAGGGAGACCAGAGGATTAGGATGTGGGCAGAACACAGCACCCAGCAGGGAGACCAGAGGATTAGGATGTGGGCAGAACACAGCACTCTGCAGGGAGACCAAAGGATTAGGATGTGGGCAGAACACAGCACCCAGCAAGGAGACCAGAGGATTAGGATGTGGGCAGAACACAGCACCCAAAACCCAGCAAGGAGACCAGAGCATTAGGATGTGGGCAGAACACAGCACTCTGCAGGGAGACCAGAGGATTAGGATGTGGGAAGAACACAGCACTCTGCAGGGAGACCAGAGGATTAGGATGTGGGCAGAACACAGCACCCAGCAAGGAGACCAGAGGATTAGGATGTGGGCAGAACACAGCACCCAGCAATGAGACCAGAGGATTAGGATGTGGGCAGAGCACAGCACCCAGCAAGGAGACCAGAGGATTAGGATGTGGGCAGAGCACAGCACCCAGCAAGGAGACCAGAGGATTAGGATGTGGGCAGAACACAGCACCCAGCAAGACCAGAGGATTAGGATGTGGGCAGAACACAGCACTCTGCAGAGAGACCAGAAGACTAGGATGTGGACAGAACACTGCACCCAGCAGGGAGACCAGAGGATTAGCATGTGGGCAGAACACAGCACCCAGCAGGGAGACCAGAGGACTAGGATGTGGGCAGAGCACAGCACTCTACAGGGAGATCAAAGGATTAGAATGTGGGCAGAACATAGCACTCTGCAGAGAGACCAGAGGATTAGGATGTGGGCAGAACACAGCACTCTGCAGGGAGACCAGAGGGTTGGGATGTGGGCAGAACACAGCACTCTGCAGGGAGACCAGAGGATTAGAATGTGGGAAGAACACAGCACCCAGCAAGGAGACCAGAGAATTAGGATGTGGGCAGAACACAGCACCCAGCAAGGAGACCAGAGGATTAGGACGTGGGCAGAACACAGCTCTCTACAGGGAGACCAGAGGATTAGGATGTGGGCAAAACACAGCACCCAGGAGGGAGACCAGAGGATTAGGATGTGGGCAGAACACAGCACTTTGCAGGGAGACCAGAGGATTAGGATGTGGGCAGAACACAGCACCCAGCAAGGAGACCAGAGGATTAGGATGTGGACAGAACATAGCACTCTACAGGGAGACCAAAGGATTAGGATGTGGGCAGAACACAGCACCCAGCAATGAGACCAGAGGAGTAGGATGTGGGCAGAGCACAGCACTCTACAGGGAGAACAGAGGATTAGGATGTGGGCAGAACACATTCGTAACGCAGTTTACGAGCATTTCACAATAAAAGCTGTCTTGAAAAAAAAATTCTGACTCGCTCTGCAAGCATTCTCCCGCAAGACGAGCAGGATTCAAGCCTCTGGGGTGTGCAGTACTGCATTGGGCCAGAGGTGCGGGGGCACCGATGACACTCAGAAACACTTTGTTTCACTCGGAAACACACTGTTTCCGAGTGTCTCTGAGCGTTTTCGAGCGTCTCTGAGTGTTTCCAAGTGTCTCTGGTGCCCCCGCACCTCTGGCCACATACGGTACTGCATAAACAAGCAGCGTTTCCATTATTTCCTATGGGGAAACTCGCTTTGATATACGAGTGCTTTGGATTACAAGCATTCTTCTGGAACAAATTATGCTCGTAATCCAAGGTACTACTGTATAAGTGTCACTCGTGATGTTAGTGACAGTTAATCAGTTCCCCCCAGCATCAGTTAGTGTCAGATTGCCACTATCGCAGTCCCAGTATAAGTCGCTAATCCCCACCATTAGTAGTATAAAAGGTAAAAAAAATGCAGTATATATTCCATTGTTTGTAGAAGCTATAACTTTCACACCAACCAATCATTATACACTTATTTGGATTTTTTTATCAAAGACATGTAGCAGAATACATTTTGGCCCAAATTTATGAAGAAATTTGATTTTTAATTTTTTAAAATAAAATACCACCAAAAGAAAGCTCTAACTGGGTGAAAAAATTATATACATTTTATTTGGGTACAGCATTGCATGACCGCGCAGCTAGCAGTTAATGTAGGGCAGTGCTAAATAGCACAAAATGGCCTAGTCATGAAGGGGGTAAAATCTTCCGGAGCTCATGTGGTTAAGGGCCGGTTCACACTAAGAATCGCACCGGAGCCCGCTGCGGGTTCCTATGCGATTCACATGCGGTGTGGTGCGATTTGAGCCTGCTTACTTTATCTCACTGAACCGCACTAAAAGTAGTGCATGCATGCAAAAATGCGCTTCAACCTGATCATGGTGGTACTTCTTTACCATGCAATCTGGTGCAGACCTGCGCTTGGGGTGTCATTAACTTAACATTGGCAGTGCATTTTAAATGCGATGCAGGAAATGCGCAGGTTTCCGGCACCTCGTACTGGTGTGAGTGGGGCTCCAATGTTACATTGGAGGTGATTAGGGATGGGGCGAACGCCCCCCGGTTCGGTTTGCATCCAGAACATGCGAACGGACCAAAAGTTTGTGCGAACACCGTTAAGTCTGTGGGACTCGAACGTGAGAAATCAAAAGTGCGAATTTTAAAGGCTAATATGCAAGTTATTGTCCTAAAAAGGGTTTGGGGACCCGGGTCCTGCCCCAGGGGACAAGTATCAATGGAAAAGAAAGTTTTAAAAACGGCCGTTTTTTCGGGAGCAGTGATTTTAATGATGCTTAAAGTAAAAAAATAAAAGTGAAATATTCCTTTAAATATTGTACCTCGGGGGTGTCTATAGTATGCCTGTAAAGTGGCGCGTGTTTCCCGTGTTTAGAACAGTCCCTGCACAAAATGACATTTCTAAAGGAATAAAAGTCATTTAAAACTGCTTGAGGCTTTAATGTAATGTCGGGTCCCGGCAATTTGGATAAAAATCAGTAAGACAAAGGCATGGGTACCCCCCGACCCCCCAGTCCATTACCAGGCCCTTTTGTCTTGTATGGATATTAAGGGAAACCCTGCACCCAAATTAAAAAAATAAAAACGCGTTGGGCCCCCAGGCCCTATATACTCTGAACAGCAGTATACAGGAGGTGAAAACAAGACAGGGACTGTAGGTTAGTTCTTATGTGGAATCTGTTTGTAATTTGGAACAGGTACATTTTTTAAGTGTAGCTCCAGCCAAAAAAATCTATTTTAAAGCTTTTTGGAAAACATAGGGAAGGGTTATCACCCCTGTAACATTTGTTTTGCTGTCTGTGCTTCTGTTCAGAAGATTTCTCCTCACTTTCTGTCTCAATGACAATTGGATTTAGAAAATTTGGGGTTTTTAAGGGAAACAAGGATTGGTGATAAATCAGTGGATGAGACACCTTTTTCCCATATTAACTCTTACAGGAGAGAATTTCCCTTCCTAGGGGTAGATTTTCACTCACTTCCTGTAGTCTCCATCCGTTTGTAAGTAGGAGTCGTTTGTAAGCCGGATTTTAGAAAATAGGGGACTGCCTGTATATACTATACGGCCTGCCCTATACACTCTGCGGAAAATTGGGCCTTAGGAGTTGGTAGTACCAGAACACTGCTGGGCGCTGGAACAAGCGCTGCTGTGAAATATTAGATCAAAAATTACACGCCCCTGTTAAACGGGGCAGAAAAATTGGGCCTTAGGTAGTGGTGGTGGTGACACAACACTGCAGCCCCTCACAGATACTCTTGTTGAGCACAGGAACTGGCCCTGCTGTGAAATATTATATCAAGAATTGTAATTAAATTCCCTGTTGAACAGGAGCAGAAAAATTGGGCCTTTGGTGGTGGTGTGGTGGAGGTGCTACAACACTGTAAGCCCTCACAGTTACTCTTGGTGGGCGCAGGAACGGGCCCTGCTGTGAAATAGTAGATCAAAAATTGTAATTACACGCCCCTGTTAGACAGGGGCAGAAAAATTGGGTCTTAGGCATTGGTTGTGGTGCCACAACACTGCAACCCCTCACAGATACTCTTGTTGAGCGCAGGAATGAGCCCTGCTGTTAAATATTTGATCAAAAATTGTAATTACACGCCCCTGTTAAACAGGGGCAGAAAAATTGGGCCTTAAGCAGTGGTGGTGGTGCCACAACACTGCAGCCCCTCACAGATACTCCTGTTGAGCGCAGGAACAAGCCCTGCTGCAAGATATTAAAGCACAAATTGTAATTGCACGCCCCTGTTAAACAGGGGCAGAAAAATTGGGCCTTAGCCACTGGTGGTGGCGCCCAGAACCAAAAATGTTCTTAGAAGCTATCTACATGAACATTGAGGAGGAATAGGATAGTCACTCAGCATAACAGGATAGTCACTCAGCATCAGCATAGGCAGGCTTCCAGGGATCCCACATTCATAAAAAAATTAGTCGGTTACATCAGCATCAGGTGCTTGGTAGCTGGTCATCCAAGACTGATTCATTTTTATGAAGGTGAGCCGATCAACCGAGTCGGTGGACAGACGCACTCTGTGAAAGGTTACAAAGCCTCCAGCGGCACTGAATGTGCGTTTCAAAAGAACGCTGGATGCAGGACAGGCCGGTAGCTCAATTGCATACTGTGCAAGCTCTGGCCAGTGATCCATCCTCAAGACCCAGTAACCCAGTGGGTTTTCGGTTGGAAAGGTCTCCAAGTCTGATATTGCCCCTAGGTGTTCCTGCACCATGTACAGCAGACGCTGGTGATGGTTGCTGGAACCGATCAGACCTTGGGGCTGTGGGCGAAAAAATTGTCTAAATACATCGGTCAGACGGCCACCTTCTCCACCACTCCTTCTGTGACTGGCCAAAGCCTCAGCAACACGTTGTCCAAGAGGACCAGGAAATTGTAACCTCCCAGGCTCTGGAATCGCATTGCACAAACCTTTCTGCAAGGCCTCCCGAAGATGTTTCATCCTCTGCTCCCTCTGCGAGGGCTGGATAAGTTCCGCCACCTTACCCTTGTAACGTGGATCAGGAAGGGTTGCCAGCCAGTACTGATCCCTCTCCTTGATACCATGAATCCGAGGGTCCTTTCACAGGCTTTGCAGTATCAGGGAGGCCATGCAGCGTAGGTTTGCTGAGGCATTCGGTCCAGAGTCCTCTGGGTCACTAAGGACGACCTGATCCGCAGCCACCTCCTGCCAGCCACGTACAAGTCCATGGGTTTCTGGGGCCTGAAAACAATCCCTTGAAGACTGCTGCTGATGCTGAGTGCCAGGCTCCACCTCCATGCTGACACAATCCTCCTCCTCCTCCCCCTCCTCTTCCTGTGTGATAGGCGGGCCTGTAGGAATACTGTCTGGATAAAGGTGGCCTTGAGAGGTAAGGAAGTCCTCCTCTTCCTCCCTCTGTTCTGCCTCAAGTGCTCTGTCCATTATTCCATGCAGCGTGTGCTCCAACAGGTAGACAAGAGGAACAGTATCACTGATGCATGCACTGTCACTGCTCACCATCCTCGTGGCCTCCTCAAATGGTGACAGGACAGTGCATGCATCCTTGATCATGAGCCACTGGCGTGGTGAAAAAAAAGCCAAGCTCCCCTGACCCTGTCCTGGTGTAATACTCGCACAGGTAGTAATTGATGGCCCTCTGCTGCATGTGCAGCTGCTGCAGCATTGCCAACGTTGAGTTCCACCTGGTGGGCATGTCACAGATGAGGTGGTTCTTGGGCAGGTTGCATTCCTTTTGGAGGTCAGCCAGCCGAGCACTGGCATTATATGACCGGCGGAAATGCCCACAGACTTTCCTGGCGTGGTGGTGGAACAAGCTCCAACAATACTGCACCCTGTCCTGCATCCTTCCCAGCTGCCAGCAGGTTTACCCAGTGCGCCGTGAAAGGAAATGCCCACAGACTTTCCTGGCCTGCCTCAGAAGATCCTGTAAGCCTGGGTACTTGCACAAGAACCGCTTGCACCACCAAATTAAGGACATCAGCCAAACAGGGAACATGGGTGAAGTGTCCCTGATGGAGGGCGGAGAGGAGGTTGGTGCCATTGTCGCTAATCACCATTCCTGGCTGAAGCTGGCATGGTGTCAACCACCTCTGAGCCTGCCCCTGCAGAGCTGCCAGAATCTCTGCCCCAGTGTGGCTCCTGTCCCCTAAGCAGACCAACTTAAGCACTGCATGGCATCTTTTTGCCTGAGTGTTTGCATAGCCCCTAGAACGCCTATGGAACACCGCTGGTTCTGTGGACAAATCTGCACAGGAAGAGGCCATAGAGGAAGTAGAAGAGGAGGGGGTGGAGGAGAGAGTTGTGGCAGAATCACCACTACCAGCATTTTGGAGGCGTGGTGGCGGAACAAGCTTCAACAATACTGCACCCTGTCCTGCATCCTTCCCAGCTGCCAGCAGGTTTACCCAGTGCGCCGTGAAAGAAAGGTCCCTGTCCATGCCTGCTGGACCTTGAGTCAGCGGTAATATGCACCTTACCGATGACCGCCCTGTCCAACGAGGCCAAGAGATTGCCTTCCACATGTCGGTAGAGATCCGGAATGGCCTTCTGAGAAAAAAATTGGTGTTTGGGAACCTGCCATTGAGGTACCGCACATTCCACAAATTCTCGAAAGGGGGCAGAGTCTATCAGCTGAAAAGCCAGCAGTTGGAGTGCTAGCAATTTAGCCAAACTAGCATTCAGCCACTAAGCATGTGGATGGCTGAAACCGAATTTCTTTCGCCGGTTTAGCAACTGGGGTAGGCAAATTTGCCTGCTACAATTGGATGTTGGTGTACCGCTAGCAGATTGCCCTCAAGTGCTTGGGACACCTAATTCTACACCTTCATTCCTCTCAGTGCAGGTCTCTGAGAGGACTGAAGTTATAGTGGGGTTGGAGATCCCAGCTGATGAGGAGCAAGGAGAGGTCTGCCTTGTTCTTTGTTGTGGGTCTTCTAAGTACTGTTGCCAATGGACTGCATGGGAGCTTGACATATGTCTGGTCAAGCATGTGGTGCCCAAGCGGCTGCTGTTTTGGCCACGCTTGATATGCTTCAGACATATGTTGCAAACAGCAATGGTGCGATCTGCTGCACACATCTCAAAAAAGGCCCACACGGAACACACGGAGTCAGCAGCGCCCTGCACATGCGGAGCTCTGTGGTGTAATGCAGTTGGTTGCCTGCCCTTAAGCTGGCCCCTGGAGGGCATCCTGCCTCGTTGGAGATGTGCCTCCTCCTCCTCTCTTCTATCTGGCACGTAGAGTCAGTGACCTCATCATCCCCTCCCTCCTCGCCACTGGAGCAAACCTGGCAGTATGCTGCAGATGGGGGAACATGACTGCCAGTTTCTTGTCCTTCTTGGGCACCCCCTCTCTCTGGGCTCACATTACTGCCTTCAGGAGGATGAGGACAACTTGGTCATCCACTCTACCAACTCTTCTGCATGTTGTGGCTCAACACGGTCAGCTGCCGAAAAAAAGGACAAGCGTGCCCCACGGCCACCTGCTGAGGATGCACCGTGTCCGCGACCAGCACTGTTGGCTGCAGACACAGAGCCTGCTTGCCCTGTGAGGCCTGTGAGCGTCTGCCTCTCCTTGGTGGCCTTCCAGACATACTGTACAATTAGATTAGCAAAACAATGCCTGAAGTTTACTAAAAACAGTACACCAGGAATGACCTACAGTCAGGTATAGGCTTGGCTAGACTATATATATACAAGCCTGTATATATATATATATATATATATATATATATATATATATATATATATATATATATATATATATTTATGGTTGGAGCCCTATGTCCGATATGGACATAGATAACATTTATAGTTAACATAGGACTTACCATCGGAAATAGACCTGGAAGTGTGGACTTACCATATGAAATGGACCTGAAAGTGTGCCTTGGTCTAATGGCCGGTATGCCAAAATAAGGGGGCATACCCTGGTTTAAGAAATGATTATTCTGTAAAGAGAAATGAATAGTTGAGAAATGCTGTGAAATGGGGATGGGAGGGGGGGTATCGCGCACAGGAAACCGACAAGCACCACAGGTGAGCGGGCTGCTTAAATACCCCCCGGACTCCTCCCATAAATTCAGGCCACCATATTGGCCTTCCTACTTATGGTTGGAGCCCTATGTCCGATATGGACATAGATAACATTTATAGTTAACATAAGACTTACCATCGGAAATAGACCTGGAAGTGTGGACTTACCATATGAAATGGACCTGAAAGTGTGCCTTGGTCTAATAGCCGGTATGCCAAAATAAGGGGGCAAAAACATTCAGGTAGGGGTATAATATTTTATTGGTTTTCAGTTATTCATTGAGTCAATTTGGAAAATGCCTGTGCCATCTCTACTTGAGGATTGGGGATATACCGGGCGAAGCAGGCTGATTTCCACCTGCCTAGTCTTTTGATGACGTGGTCTGGGACCCCATGGCGGGATGCTGCGGAGGCTGCTCCGATACGAAAAGAGTGTCCGGAATACTGACTGGGGTTAAGGTGAAGATTGCGGAGAAGTATCCTTATGTGTTTCACAAACTGACAGGCACTTAAGGGTTTAACTGGGAATGGTAGAAGAGGACTGGTGTCCGGTTGTTTAGGCAGGAGTGACAGGAGACGGTTAAGTACGGTGACTGGACACCAGCTGTTATTGGTTTTGTAGAGGTGAATGTCCACTCCAGAGCCTGTTTGCTGGGTTTTAGAAACCTCGAGGTGAAGGATGAAATGGTCTTGGTAGCGAAGCAAGTGCCGTCTGCATAGTACTTGATCTGTGGGGTTGTTACAGGTGAACTCGCCAGGTCGCAAGAACCCGTAGTAAGCCAAATATATGGCTGCTTGTAGGACCATGCTGGGGAGCAGACCGAATGGAGAAGTAGCCAGAATAGTCGACATATCCCTGAAGATGGGCCCCGTAATGGGTAAGCGCTTGATGCTGATCACTGGTTGTTGTTTCTGAATGCCCCTTAGGATGGCTCGTATAGCGTGTGATGAGAACAGTGAAGATTTTGTGGGGTCTTCAAGAGTCAAGAAATGTTGTATGCTGGCTAGGTATAGCCGAATGGTATTGTAAGATAAGGCCAGCTGAGTGTGGCAGTATGAAGTGAAGGCCAGTACCTGTTTGACATCTGTTGGTCCTTTACAGCAGGATGTGAGGAATTTATTGAACGCCCTCCAAGCTGTCTGGTAGGCTTTGAGTGTGTTATGAGAGAGTGAGTGATTGATGAGCTGCGTAGCTCCTTGTAAATGTTGAGCTAGTCCAGGGTCAGCTGTGACCAGACAGGGATAGGGGCCGACACTGGATCGGCTCCGGGAACCTGTTTGAAAAAGGAGGTGTAGTTAAAACGTGACAGTGCGTCAGCAGCTAAATTGTATCTGCCTGGAATAAATGCACAGTGTATGTTAAACTGATGCTGTAAAGACAGTTGTACCAATCTGCGCAGGCAGGACATGACTGCTAGGGACTTGGACCTGCCTTTGTTGATGATGTCTGCCGTGGCCTGATTGTCGGTGGTGAAGACCACGGTTTGCCCTGTCCAATGGTGACCCCAGAGTTGTGCAGCTGCCACTATGGGATAGAGTTCGAAGAGGGAAGATGTTCGGGTAAAGCCGGGTATCAACAGTATCTGTTGAGGCCAGGGTCCTGAAAACCATTGGTGGCCAAAAATTGCCGCGAAACCTGTGGAAGCTGCAGCGTCTGTCACCACCTGAGGTGAAAGGGCCGAAACCATGGGTATAAATAGGGATATGCCATTCCAGGCGGACAGGAATTCCTCCCACATAGATAGGTCCGCTATTGCTGCGGAGTCTAGATTCAGGATCTGATCGGGGTCTTGTGTTTCTGGCAGGAATCTCAGCAGACGTGACACGAAGGTGCGGCCTTGTGGAATAATTCGCATGGCGAAATTAAGCATTCCCAGGAGAGATTGCAACTGCTTCTTGGTACACCCCTTGGTGTGGGTGAATTTGTGAAGGACCGCCCTAATGCGGGTTAGTTTGTCGAGGGGGAGACTGGCTTGCATAGTGCAGGTGTCTAAGTTGACTCCGAGAAAGGTGATGTTGTGTGCTGGGCCGTCGACTTTGTGCTCGGTGATGGGAACATTGAGATTTCCGAATACCACTCTGAGTTTGTCGAGGTCTCCTGGGGGCTTGCTGGGAGGTTCTATTAGTAGGAAGTCGTCCAGGTAATGGATGACTTCTTGGCACTGAGCCTTGTGTACCAGTATCCAAGCGAGGGATTGAGCGAATGTGTCGAAGAGCCAAGGGCTACTCTTCGAACCAAGCGTCAGTTTCGTGGCAAAATAATATGCCTCCTTCCACTTGATTCCATGCCAGCACCAAAGGGATGGGTGTATAGGCAGGAGCTTGAAGGCATCCGAGATGTCGGCTTTGGAAAGCCAGGCACCTGTACCTGCTTTGATGACTGCTTGGATTGCCATGTCCACGGAGGAATATTTTAGGGAGAATTCTTCGGAGGGGATCAGGGAATTGAGACTGGGGATGTGGGAAGAATGAGGCGCAGACAGGTCATACACCAAACGTCATTTATTTGTGAATTTGCCCTTGACAAGCCCAATAGGGCTGACTCTCCAAGTGCTGAAAGGGGGCTGAGTGAAGGGGCCTATGACGTACTCTCGGTCTACTTCTGCTTGTAAGAGCCGATCAATGGCTTGTTCGTCAATGGCCGCTGAATGAAGATTCCCACATTCGTAAGTACTGTGGGGTAGTGAAATGAGGCCGGTGTGAAACCCTACTGTGAACCCCTGGATAAGGTAGGTGGCCAGGGAGGGGGTGGGGTGTGAGGTGAGGTAGAGTCCTAGCCACGCGACGTTGATCCAGCTTAGTCATGCCCTCTTCTGTTGTTTGACTTCGCACAAGTTTCTTGGGTGCGCTCTTTGGCATAAGGTGCAGATGTGGAGTAGGCGGCACTAACTGAAGTTGCAGGACCCGTAATTGTAATTATTGCAGATGGCTGCCCCTCCCACGGTTCGGACTGGGCGTTTGTTCAGGGACCGACTGACCCTGAAGTGCACCGGAGGTAGAGGGAAATTCGAAGGGACGTCTGATTGTCGCATTGGCGCACCAGATGGCAGTGTGGGTGGAGGACTGGCAAATCGCACACAGGGGTGAGCGTAAGCCGGCAAAATGGCGGCAGAACAGCTCTGTGTCCATGAGACTCCAATTTGTTGTCGTTTGGAACTGTGTGAGCCTGGCTGCCGCCTTTGCGGAAAAGGAACGGTGGTAGTCGTAAAAAGAAAATCCTCCATACTTGTAGCCCAGGTCTACTACCGTATGGAGGTACAAGTCCAGCTTTTCCCTTCTGCTGGGGGCGGCTGAGCATATGACGTCTCTCAGCATGCCAAAGGCCAAGGTGAACTCTGGGACAGATAACTTCCGGTTCAGTCTGGGGTCTTTGGCTTTAAGGACCACCAATATGTCACCCCAGGTGTAGGCCTTATTTTCTGCCAGATCGTGCACAGAAATGAGGAGAGAGGCCAGGTTGACGTCCCTGCCGTCCAAAATGTCCTTCCTGATGCTGGTTGGAACCAAATGGGAGGGGTAGACAATGAGGCTCCAGCCTGTGGTACCTGCAGGAAGGGGTGTTAAAGTTTGGGCTGCGGTTGGGTCGGGGATAGCCGCGGCCGGTCGAGCCTCCAGGAGTGCCACCCTGGTTTGTACGTCTGTGACCGAGGTAGACAGGGACGACACCATCGTGTGAAGTTGTGAGATGGCTGAAGATATCGAATGGAGGGATGCCTGTTGGGTGCTGGGTCCTGCTGCTGGTGGGGGGAAGAGGAGCTTGAACAGCTCGCCTTTCCTCGCTGTGGCGGGGAAGGGCACGCCTCTGCGTCTTAGCTCTGCCGTCAGTTTGGGGATAGTCCATCCCCTGAGGGACTGCACGCTGCCGCTCTCTGAGACCGGGGAAGGTGACAGAGGGGCCGTGAAGTCTTCGCTGCCGGCCTGAGACATGGTTGATCTGGTGAGGATATCCTGTCTTTGAGCTCGTGTTTTTTGGTTGACTGTAACCTATTGGGGGTGACATGAATTTCAAGTTTTTGCTTTGATTCCCTGAGTCATACTTACCCGACTTATTTTCTCCAATTTTTTTTTTTTTTACCGGGGGGGATATCGTCCAACCTGGTGCAGGGTGGACCTACTGAACTTTGATTGACCTGGAGGAAAATGAAAGGTGATAATTCGTGAAGGGTTGCTGGCTAACTTGAAGCAATGAGTTGTATGGTGCTTGCAATCTTGTGACAATGAAATGATTTGAAATGTTTGCCTTGATTATGAAATGAGTGAACTCTCTTGTCATGACAGAGGTCCGGCTCGGTCCTGCCGTGACTGTGCCGACCGTGAACCGGGTTCTGGAGCATGTACTGAAATGAGGCAACTGAAAAACATTGGTGCACACCGGGACGAATCGGTGCATGTTTGATGCATCTGGATTCGAATCGGAGCGCAGTATGAAACGAAATGAGAGAAATGTTTTACCTTCACCGAGGCTCGAATAGGTTGTGCGGCATTTTGCGACTGGCAACGAACCGAGCTCTGGTATAGGTATGGATACGGCCGAAACAACTGAGGCATTCCGTGACGAATCAGTGCATCTCGGATGCGACTGGTTTCGAAACGGTGATGTCCTGTGGGAGTGAAATGAATGGTAGCAATTCCCATGACAGAGATGTGGATCGGTCGCCCGATATCTGCGACTAGCTACGATCCAGACTCTGGAGCATGTTTCAGAAATGAGGCCGAGCCCTGGGGCACACCGTAACGAATCGGTGCATCGAGGATGCGACTGGATTCGAAGCGGAGCGCGGTAAGTGCAGCTGTAACATTTGTTGCCATGACAGAGGCGCGAGTCGGTCATGCCGCTGTAGCAACTGACTGCGAATCGGACTCTGGAGCATGTACTGAAATGTGGCAAATAGCTGGGGCACACCGAGACGAATCGGTGGATTTCCATGCGACTGAATTCGTACCGGAGCGTGATACGTGGCAGTGAAATGATAACCATGACAGAGGTACGAATCGGTGAGTCGACAGCGACTGAAAATGACATGACTCTGGACCATGTACTGAAATGAGGCCGTAACTACTGGGGCACACCGGAGCGAATCGGTGCATCTTTAGGTGCGACTGGATTCGAATCGGAGCGTGGTGCGTGACTGAAATGAGAAATGATTCGGAATGGTTTGAAATGTATTTAGAAATGTTCAGAAATAAGAAATGATTGGTATCGAACTGACGTGATTCGATAAGATTTGCGAATTGCGAATCGCTATGGCTGTCTACTGACGCATGGTGGTAATTTAGACATGCCTAAAATGAAGCGACGACTGCGTTGCGGTGGTTTTCTCAGATAACGCGAAATGGTAACATAACGATGCGAGTGATATGCATTGCGGTTACGTTTGTGAAATTTGCGAGTGATTCGTAAGTTTGATATCACGGTTTAGTGACATGATATCTAACAATGCGTGAAAACAAAGTCCGACGGGACCCTACCTGCGACAGCCAAGCCAGATGCGTGGTACGAACTGCGAATCGGTAACACAGACTTCGAAACTCTCGAGCACGGAGATTGCGAATGCGGGAACTTGCGAGACAAGAACTTGCGGACGCTGGTATTCGAATAGTCAGCCTAGTGACGTATATCGCGCACAGGAAACCGACAAGCACCACAGGTGAGCGGGCTGCTTAAATACCCCCCGGACTCCTCCCATAAATTCAGGCCACCATACTGGCCTTCCTATATATATATATATATATATATATATATATATATATATATATATAAAATGAACTGCAGCTCACTGAGTCACCTTCCTGAAATTGTCTTTGAAAACGCACTCCAGGAATGGCCTACTGTCAGGTATAGGCTTGGCTAGACTATATATACAAGCCTGTATATCTATTGTATATCTATATATATTAAATGAACTGCAGCTCAATGAGTCACCTGCCTGAAAGTGTCTTTGAACATGTGCTCCAGGAATGGCCTACTGTCAGGTATAGACTTGGCTGGACTACAATGCAGTGGATATATATTTTATGAACTGCACCTCACTGAGTCACCTGCCTGAAAGTGTCTTTGAACACGTACTCCAGGAATGGCCTAATGTCAGGTATAGGCTTGGCTGGACTACAATGCAATGGATATATATTTTATGAACTGCACCTCACTGAGTCACCTGCCTGAAAGTGTCTTTGAACACGTACTCCAGGAATGGCTTACTTTCAGGTATAGGCTTGGCTGGACTACAATGCCGTGGATATATATTTTATGAACTGCACGTCACTGAGTCACCTGCCTAAAAGTGTCTTTGAACACGCACTCCAGGAATGGCCTACTGTCAGTTATTGGCTTGGCTGGCCTACAATGCAGTGGATATATATTTTATGAACTGCACATCATTGAGTCACCTGCCTGAAAGTGTCTTTGAACACGCACTCCAGGAATGGCCTACTGTCAGGTATAGGCTTGGCTGGACTTCAATGCAGTGGATATATATTTTATGAATTGCACGTCACTGAGTCACCTGCCTGAAAGTGTCTTTGAACACGTAAACACGTACTCCAGGAATGGCCTACTGTCAGGTATAGGCTTGGCTGGACTACAATGCAGTGGTTATATATTTTATGAACTGCACGTCACTGAGTCACCTGCCTGAAAGTGTCTTTGAACACGTACTCCAGGAATGGCCTACAGTCAGGTATAGGCTTGGCTAGACTATATATATATATATATATATATATATATATATATATATATATATATATATATATATATATATATATATATATATATATATACAAGCCTGTATATATATATTTATGGTCGGAGCCCTATGTCCGATATGGACATAGAAAACACTTATAGTAAAGATAAGACTTACCATCGGAAATAGACCTAAAAGTGTGGACTTACCATATGAAATGGACCTGAAAGTGTGCCTTGGTCTCATGGCCGGTATGCCAAAATAAGGGGGCATACCCTGGTTTAAGAAATGATTATTCTGTAATAGAAATGAATGAAATGAATAGTTGAGAAATGCTGTGAAATGGGGATGGGAGGGTGGGTATCGCGCACAGGAAACCGACAAGCACCACAGGTGAGCGGGCTGCTTAAATACCCCCCGGGCTCCTCCCATAAATTCAGGCCACCATGTTGGCCTTCCTACTTATGGTCGGAGCCCTATGTCCGATATGGACATAGAAAACACTTATAGTAAAGATAAGACTTACCATCGGAAATAGACCTAAAAGTGTGGACTTACCATATGAAATGGACCTGAAAGTGTGCCTTGGTCTCATGGCCGGTATGCCAAAATAAGGGGGCAAAAACATTCAGGTAGGGTTATAATTTTATTGGTTTTCAGTTATTTATTGAGCCAATTTGGAGAATGCCTGTGCCATCTCAGTTTGTGGATTGGGGATGTACCGGGCGAAGCAGGCTGATTTCCACCTGCCTAGTCTTTTGATGATGTGATCTGGCACCCCGTGGCGGGACGCCGCGGAGGCTGCTCCGATGCGGAAAGAGTGTCCGGAATACTGACTAGGGTTAAGGTGAAGATTGCGGAGAAGTATCCTTATGTGGCTCACAAACTGAGAGGCGTTTAAGGGTTTGACTGGAAATGGTAGAAGGGGACTGCTGTCTGGTTGCTCAGGCAGGAGAGATAGGAGTCGGTTGAGTACGGCGACTGGGCACCAGCTGTTGTTGGTTCTGTAGAGGTGGATGTTCACTCCCGAGCCCGTTTGCTGGGTTTTAGAGACCTGGAGGTGCAGGATAAAGTGGTCTTGGTGTCGAAGCAAGTGTCGTCTGCATAGTACTTGGTCTGTGGGTTTGTTAGAGGTGAATTCGCCAGGCCGCAAGAACCCATAGTAAGCTAAATATATGGCTGCTTGTAAGACCGTGCTGGGGAGCAGACCGAATGGCGAAGTAGCCAGAATATTTGACATGTCCCTAAAGATGGGCCCCGTAATGGGCAAGCGCTTAGTGCTGATGACTGGTTGTTGTCTCTGTATTCCCCTTAGGATGGCTCGTATGGCGTGAGATGAGAACAGTGACGATTTCGTCGGGTCTTCAAGCGCCATGAAATGTTGAATGCCGGCTAGGTATAACCGGATGGTGTTGTAGGATAAGGCTAGCTGCGTGTGGCAGTGTGCCGTGAAGGCCAGTACCTGTTTGATATCTGTTGGTTCTTTGCGGCTGGGCGTGAGGAATTTATTAAAAGCTTTCCAAGCTGTCTGGTAGGCTTTGAGTGTGTTGCGGGAGAGGGAATTATTTATGAGTTGCGTAGCTCCGTGTAGATGTTGCATTAGTCCAGGGTCAGTTGTGACCAGACGGGGATAGGGGCCGACATTGGATCGGCATCGGGAACCTGTTTGAAAAAGGAGGGATAATTGAAACGTGATAGTGCGTCAGCTGCTGAGTTGTATCTGCCGGGAATGAATTCACAGTGTATGTTGAACTGATGTTGTAAAGACAGTTGTACCAACCTGCGCAGGAAGGACATGACTGCTAGGGACTTGGACCTGCCTCTGTTGATGATGTCTGCCGTGGCCTGGTTATCGGTGGTGAAGACTACGGTTTGTCCTGTCCAGTGGTGGCCCCAGAGTTGTGCGGCTGCCACTATGGGATAAAGCTCAAAGAGGGCAGATGTTTGGGAAAAGCCGGGTATCAACAGTATCTGTTGAGGCCAGGGTCCTGAAAACCAATGATGGCCAAAAATTGCCGCGAAACCTGTGGAGGCTGCAGCGTCAGTCACTACCTGGGGTGAATGGATCGAAACCATAGGTATAAATAGAGATATGCCATTCCAGGCGGACAAGAATTCTTCCCACATTGATAGGTCCGCTATAGCTGCGGAGTCTAATTTCAAAATCTGATCAGGGTCTTGAGTTTCTGACAGAAATCTCAGCAGGCGTGACACAAATGTGCGGCCTTGTGGGATAATTCGCATAGCGAAGTTGAGCATACCCAGGAGAGACTGCAACTGTTTTTTGGTACAGCCCTTGGTGTGTGTAAACTCGTGAAGGACTGCCCTAATGCGTGTTAATTTGTCGGGGGGGAGACTGGCCTGCATTGCGCAGGTATCCAAGCTGACCCCGAGAAAGGTGATGATGTTTGCTGGACCATCGACTTTGTGCTCGGCGATAGGAACGTTGAGGTTTCCAAAAATAACTCTAAGTTTGTCGAGATCTGCTGGGGTTTTGTTGGGCGGTTCTATCAGTAGGAAGTCATCCAGGTAATGGATGACTTCATGGCATTGGCCCTTGTGTAATAGTATCCAAACGAGGGACTGTGCGAATGTGTCGAAGAGCCACGGGCTACTCTTCGAACCGAAGGTGAGTTTCGTAGCAAAATAATATGCTTCCTTCCATTTGATGCCATGCCAGCACCAAAGGGATGGGTGGATGGGCAGGAGTTTGAAGGCATCCGATATGTCGGCTTTGGAGAGCCAGGCACCTGTGCCTGCTTTGATGATCGCTTGTATTGCCATGTCAACGGAGGAATATTTTAGGGAAAACTCTTCGGAGGGGATCAGGGAATTGAGACTGGGTATGTGCGAAGAATGAGGCGCAGACAAGTCGTACACCAAACGCAATTTATTAGAGAATTTGCCCTTGACAAGCCCAATAGGGCTGACTCTCCATGTGCTGAAAGGGGGGCAAGTGAAAGGGCCTATTACGTAGTCTCGATCTACCTCTGCCTGTAAGAGCTGATCTATGGCCTGTTCGTCGATGGCTGCCGAACGAAGATTGGCGCATTCGTGAGTACTATGGGGCAGTGCGATGAGGCCGGTGTGAAAGCCTACTGTGAAGCCTTGGATAAGGTAGGTGGCCAGGGAAGGGGTGGGGTGTGAAGTGAGATACAGTCCTAGCCATAAGATGTTGATTCGGCTTAGTCATGCCCTCTTGTGTTGCTTGACTTCACACAAATTCCTAGGGTGTGCTCTTTGGCATATAGTGCAGATGTGAAGTAGACGGCATTGGCTGAAGTTGCAGGACCCATAGTTGTAGTTGTTACAGATGGCTGCCCCTCCCACGGTTCGGACTGGGCGTCCGAGTTTGTCCACCTGAGGCGTTGGTTCAGGGATCGACTGGCCCTGTACTGTACCTGAGGTAGAGGGGAACTCGAAGGGCCGTCTGATCGCCGTATTGGCACACCAGGTGGCAGTGTGGGTGGAAGACTGGCAAATTGCACACAGAGGTGAGCGTAAGCCGGCAAAGTGGCGGCAGAAGAGCTCTGTGTCCATGAGACTCCAATCTGTGGTGACCTGGTATTGTGCGAATCTGGCGGCGGCCTTGGCTGAGAAGGAACGATGATAATCGTAGAAGGCGAAACCTCCATACTTGTGGCCCAAGTCTACCACAGTATGGAGGTATAAGTCCAGCTCTTCCCGCCTGCTAGGGGTGGCTGAGCACAGGACATCTCTGAGCATGCCAAAGGCCAGGGTAAATTCGGGGACTGATAGCTTGCGGTTCAGCCTGGGGTCTTTGGCTTTAAGGACCACCGATATGTCACCCCAGGAGTAGGCCTTATTTTCTGCTAAATCATGCACGGAGATCAGGAGAGAGGCCAGGTTGACGTCCTTGCCGTCTAAAATGTCCTTCCTGATACTGGTTGGGACCAGATGGGAGGGGTAGACAATGGCGCTTGAGGTACCTGTAGGAAGAGGTGTCAAGGTCTGAATTGCCGTTGGGTCGGGGACAGCCGTGGCCGGTCCGGCCTCCAGAAGTGCCACCCTGGCTTGGACGTCTGCAACTGAGGTGGATAGAGATGACACCATCGTGTGTAACTGCGAAATGGCCGATGATATGGACTGGAGGGATGCCTGTTGGGTACTGGGTCCTGCTGCTGATGGGGGGAAGAGGAGTTTGAAGAGCTCGCCTTTCCTCGCTGTGGCGGGGAAGGGGACACCTCTGCGTCTGAGCTCTGCCGTCAGTTTGGGGATAGTCCATCCCCTGAGGGATTGCACGCTGCCGCTTTCTGAAACCGGAGTAGGTGATAGAGGGGCCGTGAAGTCTTCACTGCCGGCCTGGGACATGGTTGCTCTGGTGAGGATCTCGAGCTTTATTTCCTGGTTGACTGTAACCTATTGGGGGTGAGATGAATTTCAAGTTTTTCTTTGATCCGCTGAGTCATACTTACCCGACTTATTCTCCCTTTCCCCCCTTTTTTTTTTTTTTTTTTTTACCTGGGGGGATATCGTCCAACCTGGTGCAGGGTGGACCTACTGAACTTTGACTGACCTGAGGAAGATGAAAGGTGACAATTCGTGAAGGGATTGCTAAGTAATTTGGAGCAATGATTTGTATGGTGCTTGCAATTTGTGACAATAAAATGGTTCGAAATGTTTGCCTTGATTGTGAAATGAATGAACTGCATGACAGAGGTGCGGCCTGGTCGTGTCACGATTTGTTCGACCGTGAACCGGGCTCTGGAGCATGTATTGAAATGAGGCAACTGAAAATATTGGTGCTCCTGGGACGAATCGGTGCTTGTTTGATGCATCTGGATTCGAGTAGGAGTGCAGTATTAAATGAAATGAGAGAAATGATTGTTTTGACCGAGGCTCGAATTGGTTGTGCCGTGTTAGCGACTGGCAACTAACCGAGCTCTGGTGTAGGTATGAAATGTGATCGGAACCAGTGATGCATGCCGTGATGAAGCGGTGCGCCTCGGATGCGACTGGTTTCGAAACGGTGATGCGTTGTGGGAGTGAAATGATAGAAATTGCATGACAGAGATACGGGTCAATCCCTGGTGTCTGCGATTCAGCTTATGATCCGGATTTCTGGAGCATGTATCAGAAATGTGGCCAATCCTGGGCACGCCGAGACGAATCGGTGCATTTTCATGCGACTGAATTCCTGTCGGAACGTGATACGTGGGAATGAAATGATAACCATGACAGAGGTACAATTGACTGATAAACGTAACTCTGGAGCATGTATAGAAATGAGGCCAATCCTGGGGCACGCCGAGATGAATCGGTGCATTTCCATGCGACTAAATTCATGTCGGAACGTGATACATGGAAATGAAATGATAACCATGACAGAGATACAATTGATTGATAAACGTAACTCTGGAGCATGTATAGAAATGAGGCCAATCCTGGGGCACGCCGAGACGAATCGGTGCATTTTTCATGCGACTGAATTCATGTCGGGACGTGATACATGGAAATGAAATGATAACCATGACAGAGATACAATTGACTGATAAACGTAACTCTGGAGCATGTATAGAAATGAGGCCAATCCTGGGGCACGCCGAGACGAATCGGTGCATTTTTCATGCGACTGAATTCATGTCGGGACGTGATACATGGAAATGAAATGATAACCATGACAGAGATACAATTGACTGATAAACGTAACTCTGGAGCATGTATAGAAATGAGGCCAATCCTGGGGCACGCCGAGACGAATCGGTGCATTTTCCATGCGACTAAATTCATGTCGGAACGTGATACATGGAAATGAAATGATAACCATGACAGAGGTACATTTGACTGGCAATAACGTAACTCTGGAGCATGTATAGAAATGAGGCCGTAATAACTGGGGCACACCGGAACGAATCGGCGCACCTTTTGGTGCGATTGGATTCAAATCGGAGCGCGGTAGGTGACTGAAATGAGAAATGATTTGAAATGTCAGAAATGAGTTTTTAGAAATGTTTTCAGAAATGAGAAATGATTTGAAATGTCCGAAATGAGTTTTCTGAAATGTTTTCAGAAAAGAGAAATGATTTGAAATGTCCGAATGAGTTTTTGAAATGGGTTTGATAATTTGTAAGTTGCGACTGGCTATGGCTGTTTAGTAATACCGACATGCTAGAAATGAAGCGGCGTCAGCGTCGCTGTGCTATCGAATTGTGACATATCGAAAGTACGAGCGATATACATTGCAGTTTATGCGATGCGGGTGAAACGAAATTTTGAGCTCACGGTTTAGTGACATGATATGAAAAACGAAAAGTCCGACGGGACCTTACCTGCGACAGCCAAGCCAGACGCGTGGTACAACTATAACGAAAAACGCGGACTTCGAAAGTTTTGAGTACGGAGTATCGAATACGGGAACTGCGAGGCAAGAACTTGCGGACGCTGGTATGTCGAATAGTCGGCTTAGTGACGTATATCGCGCACAGGAAACCGACAAGCACCACAGGTGAGCGGGCTGCTTAAATACCCCCCGGGCTCCTCCCATAAATTCAGGCCACCATGTTGGCCTTCCTACATATATATATATGAAATACACTGCAGCTAACTGAATCAACTGGCTGCCTGAAGTAGATTAGAAATAGTACAGCAGGAACGGTCTGCAGTGAGATCTAGCTAAACTGGATCAACTGCTTGCCTGAAGTAGATTAGAAATAGTACAGCAGAACGGTCTGCAGTGAGATCTAGCTAACTGAATAAACTGCCAAAGCAATAAAATGACACTCTCTCTCTCTCTTTGTCTCTCTATCTATCTCTCTATAATGCCAGCAACACACTACACAGGCGGCCTTATATAGTGTGGGGAGTGTACTTAACTCCCTGAGCCATAATTGGCCAAAGGCACTCCACCTTTGGCCAATTATGGCTCTGTTTGCTTACGGCGCTGTGATTGGCCAAAGCATGCGGGTCATAGTGCATGCTTGGCCAATCATAAACCAGCAAACCATTGCGATGACACAGTGCATTATGGGCTGTGAAGCGCCACTCGAATTTGGCGTGAACAGCCCATAATGTTCGATCTTCGGCGAACGATCGAACAGACGATGTTCGAGTCAAACTCATGTTCGACTCGAACAGTCAGCCCATCCCTAGAGGTGATGATGCAGAGGGACAGTCCATTGCTGGAGCATGGGGGGGGGGGGCACTGTCTGTCAGGAGAGTGGAGGATCAGGTTAGTAAGCCTCTCCCCAAAATGAGCAGATAAACCTTGCAGCGTGTACGCAATTCCACTACAAGGGATCATTTTAAAGTTTCCTCTAGTTGGGCTTTAACTAAGTTTCTAATAATGGGTTATATAGGAATACATTTATTTAAAAAAATAACTTGTAAGGGTATGTACTTGTATTTACTATTTCATTCATACTTTAGATTGTAATCTCCATGAGCGGGGCCCCACTATTCCTTCTGTATTTAACTGTACTGTAATTTTACTATCCCCCTTTATATTGTCAAGTACTGTGCAAAATGTTGGCACTATATAAATCCTGTATAATAATAACAGTAATAATGTAGATCAAGGATCACAGCTTTGATTTACATATGAATGAAGTAGTAACTGCCAGGGGTGTTGCTAGGTGGCAAAAAAAACCCAGGGGCTTCAGCCCGAAACCCGAGCCCAGCATGGGGGGGGGGGCGTTAAGCTCAGTGCTGTATTCTGGCCTCAGTCCATCCACTGCCGGAGGTTGCTGGCTGCAGCGTCTCTCACATAGAGAAGAGCGTGTGCTCACAGTTCCCTCCTTCCCCTCCCCTCTGCACAGACAGGAGAGCAGAGAGAGAGAACTGCTCAGCCTCCTGTGTTGTGACTCCAGGGTGGAGCCTCCAGATCGGTCAGATTGTGGCTTCAGTAGGCAGACCCAACTACATTCTGCATGTCCTGGAGGGAGTGAAAGTAAGATACTGAGCCTCCTCGCTGTCTCTTCTTACAAACCTCACGCCTCCGCTTTCACTTTGTTTCTCCTATCCCCCTGTTATCTGAAATAGGGAGGATAATTAACCCTCTGTGTCCTTGGTGCTAGGGGAGGACTGTGCTTTTCTTCCCTGCGTCAATGGACACATGTACACTGATGCTTAACTCTTTACAGCTCAATATCTGCAGGCTGGTGTTTCTGGAATCAATGGCATTTAACACCTTAGGCTACTTTCACGCTTTACAGGCGTTTGAGCGCTAAGAATAGCACCTGTAAAGCGCCTCACCTGTCACTCCAATATGAAAGCCTGAGTACTTTCACATTGGGGCGCTGCGCTGGCAAGACGCTCAAAAAAGTCCTGCAAGCAGCTTCTTTAAGGCACTTTAGGAGTGGTGTATACACCGTTCCTAAAGCGCCCCTGCCCATTGAAATCAATGCTTTTAACCCTTTTTAAGCTGCTAGGGGGGGTTAAAAGCGTCCCACTAGCGGCTGAAAAGCGTCGCAAAAACAAAGGTAAAGCACCACTAAAAAATAGCGGCGCTTTACCGCCGACGCGCCCACACCCCAGAGTGAAATTCCCCCTAGTGTTTGCTTGTATATATGTGGTAACCTTTCATAGCTACCTGTATGGCTAATGCTGCCTTCTGACATATGAAGAAAAGTGTCATTTCTGATCATAGATCAGTCTGGATTTTATTACCCATCCTGCTGACTACATTAAGCCCAGGTTCACACTGATGCGGGTTAGAAATTGTGTGGGTTACCAGCTGAACTCACACGGTTTCAAACTGGCAATGCAGCCTGACTTCGGGGGGCGATTTTGACAGACATCTGTGTGGGTTCATGCACAGATGTCTATACAAATCGCACCCAAAGTCACCAAAAATAGTATACAGGAAGTACTTTTGGGAATCATTGCAGCGCCGCAAAGTCAGCGCTGCACCAATTCAGACAATGCCATTGCTGCCAAATCAGCCTGATGCGAACAGGTGCTTAAAGAGGAACTGCAGTCTGCTCACATGATTTGGTATGATTAGAATGCAATTGAAGACCTTTATTTGGTACTGATGAGGCTGCGCTTATGGGCACTGGCGAGGCTGTGCTGATGGGCACTGCTGAGGCTGCATTGATGCGGGTTAGAAATTGTGTGGGTTACCAGCTGAACTCACACGGTTTCAAACTGGCAATGCAGCCTGACTTCGGGGGGCGATTTTGACAGACATCTGTGTGGGTTCATGCACAGATGTCTATACAAATCGCACCCAAAGTCACCAAAAATAGTATACAGGAAGTACTTTTGGGAATCATTGCAGTGCCGCAAAGTCAGCGCTGCACCAATTCAGACAATGCCATTGCTGCCAAATCAGCCTGATGCGAACAGGTGCTTAAAGAGGAACTGCAGTCTGCTCACATGATTTGGTATGATTAGAATGCAATTGAAGACCTTTATTTGGTACTGATGAGGCTGCGCTTATGGGCACTGGCGAGGCTGTGCTGATGGGCACTGCTGAGGCTGCATTGATGCGCACTGATGAGGCTGCGCTGATGGGCACTGGTGAGACTGCATTGATGGGCACTAGTAAGACTGCATTGATGGGCACTGGTGAGGCTACATTGATGGGCAGGTCTTAAACAGGAAGGGGCGTGACATTGACAGGAAGGAGTTGGTCATATTTAAATTAGGGGGTGCACAAGTTTAGTCAGGCCTAGGGCAGCACAAAATCTAAATACACCACTGGGTTACCTACCTGACACACACTGACCTACCTGACCCACACTGACAATTACACTCAACTACCTAACATACACTCACCTACCTGACATACACTGACCATTACACTCACCTACCTGACATACACTGACCTACCTGACACACATTGACCTACCTGACCCACACTGACCTACCTGACCCACAGTGGCCTACCTGACCCACACTGACCTACCTGACATACACTGACCTACCTGACACACATTGACCTACCTGACCCACACTTACCCACACTGACCTACCTGACCCACACTGACCTACCTGACATACACTGACCTACCTGACCCACACTGATCTACCTGACATACACTGACCCACACTGACATGATACACTGACCTACCTGACCACCAAACTTCAGGTGACGTGACCTCCTCCTGCAGCTCAGCGGTAGTGTGCAGCGCGCCTGTAGAGTAGACAGCAGTCACTCCAGGCAGCCAGAGCCATGATGACAGAAGAGGAAAGCCACCGGCCCGAGCGTCGAGTGGGGATCTTCTCACAGTGGTACGACAGCTACACTGTAATTCCCGCCTTCTGGAGCTTGCAGCGCCTAGGATGGATGTCCCGCGGCCCCAACATTGGACCAGTAGGACGTCCATCGTAGACGCTGCAGGCTCCACAAGGTGGGACCTGCTATGTCACCCGGCTGCACTCGGGTCAGATCGGTCCCCTGTGCATGCCCAAGAACAGGGGCTTTTTGGGGACCCACTCGGGGCTTCAGCCACCGTCAGCCCCCCCCCCCACCGACTGCACTGGTAATTGCTCAGAAAAAATTGGGGTTTGATTTACTAAAACTGGAGAGTGCTAAATCTGGTGCAGCTCTGCATAGTAGCCAATCAGCTTCCAGGTTTTATTGTCAAAACTGAACAAGCTGAAGTTACTCATTTACGTGTTTGGTTGTAGCATGACAAAATGTGGAAAATTTGAAGGGGTAGGAATACTTTTTCAAGGGACTGCATAGTTCTGCTTTAAGAGGCATGCTGTAGTGCATTCATATATTTACTGGTTTTGGCTGTGAATGGCAGAAATAAGGGTCAGGCAGAGTGTGAGAATGGAAATATTGTACCCATTGTCTGGGGGTACAAGAGAGAGAAATGAGTAGAACTGGGAAGTCGCGTGGCTGGTACACACCGCCGTCTGATGAGTCACGAGGTGACACCAAGGTCACTTTCCCATCAGTCTGACTTAACAGGCTTAAAGTCAATCGTACTTTACAACTGGCACAGACAGGGCAGAAGGACAGGGAGAGCACACATGGACTGCCTGGTAATACCACTACACTTCATCTGATTTTTGTCTTATTTAGCAAAGCTTGGCTGTAACAGGTAAGATAGCAGAACACGCTGATAAAAAAATGCCCACCACACACATTACAATCTGATTGTATAATCTCCTACTATGTAGCACAAGGGCATGCCTAATGGGAAACAAATTGATTGATTAGTGCAGGTAGGTCCTCGTATTATATTATTTTGGTAAAGCTAAAGTTGTATCGTACAATGGTTGTATGGTCAGATTTTACTGTGTATGGAGACCCTAATGCCGCGTAGACACGAGCGGAATGTCCGACAGAAAAAGTCAGACGGAAGCTTTTCATCGTATATTCCGATCGTGTGTGTGCCTCATTGGACTTTTTTTTCCGAAAATTTTGACGGACCTAGAAATGGAACATGTTCTAAATATTTCCGACAGAACCAATTCCTATCTGGAAAACCACTCGTCTGTATGCTGGTTCTGACGGACCAAAAGCGACGCATGCTATGAAGCAAGTAAGAGACGGAAGCTATTGGCTACTGGCTATTGAACTTCCTTTTTCTAGTCCCGTCGTACGTGTTGTACGTCACCGCGTTCTTGACGGTCGGACTTTGGTGTGATCGTGTGTACGCAAGACAGTTTCAGCGGAATTCCATCGGAACTCCGTCGGAAAAACCTTCAGAGTTTATTCCGACGGAAAAAAAGGTCGTGTGTATCATTAGATTTACAAAGCATATAAGCTGAGAAGAGCTTAAAGTGGTTGTACACCCTGTACAACCACTTTTACCTACAGGTAAGTCTATACTAAGGCTTACCTGTAGGTGCTGGAAATATCTCCTAAACCTCCGCGGTTTAGAAATATTTACAAAAAAGCCGTGCACCGATGTCTACGGCGCATGCGCACTTTATAAAGGGCAGATCAGATCGTGCCCTTTCTAATAGGGGTCATGCCGTGACTGGCGGCTCCCGCGTGCATGCGCAGGAGTGAAGTCACGCCATTCCGGCCAGTCACAGAGTCGGAGTTCGTGGCCCCGGAAGGAAGAGGGGCGAAGATGGGCGCCCCCTGCTGGTGGGGACAACGGTGACATCACAGGCTTCAGTTACAGGTAATTGACACATAATGGGCTACTATGCGATGCATAGTAGCCCATTATACTTTACCTTTGAAGGGAAATAAAGAGGAAGTAAAACCCATCAGGGTTTACTTCCTCTTTAAAGTATAACTAAAGGCAAAAACTTTTTTTGTTTTTGTTTTGGATAGAGTGAAGAGGGATTAGAACCCCTGACAGTTTTTATTGCTGTCTGTGCCCTCGTTAGGGGGATTCCCCCTCTCTATTTCTACTGTGTACCATTATCATTGAAAGTAAAAGTAAAAGAAAATCTAAAATTTTGTGGAAATCTTCTAATAGGGACAACTAGTTCTGGTGACCTGGAGGCCCCCAAGAAATTCCCTTAATTTGCAGGGATTTCCTCCCACTTCCTGCTTGGCTACGGGACAGAAAGTGAAGGGAAATCCCTGCAATGGGACACAGATGGCGAAAAAAAATCTGACGGGTTATAACCCGCCCTTACGTTATCCAAAATTTAAAAAAAAAGTTTTGCCTATAGTTTTACTTTAACCAATTCAGCTCCAGAAGATTTACCCCCCCTCATGACCAGGCCATTTTTTGCGATACGGCACTGCGTTTTTTTAATGACAATTGCGCGGTCGTGCGACGATGTACCCAAATAAAATGTATGCTCTTTTTTTCCCCCCACAAATAGAGCTTTCTTTGGTGGTATTTGATCACCTCTGCGGTTTTTATCTTTTGCGCTTTGCTTTAGTTGTTTACAAAGGCAGATCCCCATTCTGCCTCTGTACTAGGCGAACGCGGGTCGCCGGCAGACATTGAGTCCGCCCGACCCGCCGGCGCGCTCCCGCAGTGTGCAGCAGGAGCGAGAGCGCCGCCTCCGGCCGAGCGCCCGCCTGCTGTCGCGCCTGTGCGAGCCGACGTACAGCTATGGCGATTTCCGCAGGAGAGCCAACCATATAACGACGGCGGCTGGTCGGCTAGTGGTTAAAAAAAGTATTATCATAATTTTAACTGGGCTAAGCTGGGCATAGATGGGTCCGTTTTTTTTGTTTAACCAGAGGGTTGAACAAAAAACTGCCCTGAATTTCCCGTCCACACATTCCAGGTGGATGGGGGAATCACTCCCACTGAAATATTGTATTCTGACAGCAGAGAAGCTTCCCCTCCATCAGAACACACTGTTTTGCCACTGCTGATTGAGCGGTATTTATCTCACAGAGTGGTTGTGCAAAAATTCAGTCGGCAGATTGATTTCTGTACAACCAGGGTGCCCATGCATGATTTGAAATTCGGCCAGATCCTGCTGGACCGACCACATTTCGATCCGTGTATGGCCGTCTTTACGTTCAAATTATAAAAAAATTGAAAATGGAGATTACAATGGAAAAGGAAATAAACGTGTAAATAAAAATTTATTGCATAAAAGTCTTTTAATTTGGGAGGGAAATGAAAAGGTGTCTAACCCTAAGCAGGGATATGTAGGAAATACAAAGGGACAGGGCAAATGAAAGAAATGAGAGGGGGAATCTATCCTTCCAAATAGTAATCCTAAGGGATTACGTTTGTTCTGGAGAGCGACCTCGCTCTGTAAAACCAAAATCTATAGTATCGAATACGAAATACACGAAATACAAAACAGAGAGGTAGTTAAAAAGTAGGCAAAAAAAAAATCATTCATTGGGGACCAGATAGCCTTATGCCGCGCACACACGGGCCGACTTTTCGACGGACTAGGTCCGACAGTCTTTCCGACGGACTTTGCAGCGTAGGTCCGCCGGACTTTCAAATGAACGGACTTGCCTACACACGATCATACCAAAGTCCGACGGATTCGTACATGATGACGTACGACCGGACTAAAATGAGGAAGTTTATAGCCAGTAGCCAATAGCTGCCCTAGCGTCGGTTTTAGTCCGTCGGACTAGCATTCAGACGAGCGGACTTTTTGACCGGACTCGAGTCCGTCGGAGCAGATTTGAAACATGTTTTATTTCTAGGTCCGCCTGAAAGTCCGCTCGTGTGCACGCGGCATGTCTTCATGGTGTCATTTTGATGGGCAGTTCATTTTTTGAAGAACATTGTGTGGACCATATTGGTAAAAAAAAACTGTTGTAGGCAGAAGGTGGGGGTTTTTCCAAAAATGTGCTATTACTTTTTTTGCAGCTGCAAATATGTGTACACATATTTTGAATTGATTAGTAGAATATTTCTGTGGCTTTTGGTTCAGCAATGCTATATGTGGGCCCTTGTGTAGAGGAGAACCAGCCAGGACAATTTGTATTTGCGGACATTTTTTTTCTTAGTTATTTTTATCCTCTTTGTATTATTACTTTAACAGCTATTTTTAGGAATAATACAGTAAGTAATTTACACTTTTGGTCAATTATTTGTCTTAAAAAAAAATGGTGCGCATTTTTAGAATCTTGTCTCTTACAATTTACTACCAGGAAAATCCATCCATGGAACTGAAATTTTTTTCTTGGTTTTCTGTCATACAGATTATCATTTTGTACATCCATTTTTCCTTTGGTAAGATGACTGATCACAATACTCGTGTCTGCGTATTGATGTCTCCTGTTACCTGTAAGCATATTGTACAAACCTATGCCTTCCTTGGTGGAGAAAGATGTTTATGGAATTATCTACATACAATGAAGCTGAAGAACAATTCTTGTTCAGATTTTTGCTGAAATATAAGGATTATTCTTATCGTGTTCCAATCGCTGTGCATGTGATCAAAAGACTTTTTCTCTTAACTCAAGCATTCAGCAAGCTGGATATTTTCTGCTTGACCACATCTGGTTATCATCATTCATCAATGCTAAATTATTGCCAACAATTATTAAATTATCTGAAGTGCTAGTAACAATCACTCCATTAATGAATGGACTGAGAACAATTCCAATAGGATCATTTTTTGGATGATTTTAAGCAAACGTTCTACTTTCTAGAATTTAGGAGCACTTAAACGTCTAAACAAAGGTGAATAGGACATCTTTTTGATGAAAGGTAAAGTAACTTTTTTTATTTTAAGTAACAGATAAAAAAACAGATTCAAATGTAATTATGATAAAATTGTACATCAATATTTTCAGTAATAATGAAAATAACATTTCTATGATATATATATTTTTTTCATTTGATAGTAAATTAGATGTAAATTTTGAAAAACATTTTCTCTAATAAATGTTATATCCTCTATAACTACATGGGGATTAGATAAAGCTGTGCATTTCTTTATATTTCACTGGCATATAATTGGGCATTAAAAGTGAATATAGCTTTAATTTATTCACATTTGCTTTGTAGCATGAAAAAATCTCTGCTCATTTAGTAAATCAGCCTCATAGAGTATCTACGATTCCCATAAATCAAGCCAATCTGGGTCGAGTCAATGCTTCAAAAGCCAGTGAGAACACTATGGAACAAGCTAGGTCAAAAAAAAAAGCTTGTCAAAATGAAACTGTATTCATAAGTTTTTTTTTTATAAAATTGGCTATGCGATGTTCACAATTTGGTCTCCTCGGTTCTCCGCAACAGCAATTCAAATATAAAAGTTTCACTTTAGTCGCAATGACCCTGATTTACTAAATGAGTAGCGCATGATGGCTTTCAAAGTGAAATTTTTAATTTTGCAATGTAAAAGTGAATGAATTGAAACAAAGTTAGAAATCCCCTTGGCAAAGAATACCTATTCATGTGCAAGGAAATTTTTTAAAAAAAGGGGTTTTGCTCACACATAATTGGGTAATTAAAATCAGAAAAACTTAAATTTATTCGTTAAGCTAAGTTAAGTTTAGCTAAGTGAAAATTCATTTTGAAAAGTGAACTTGCTCTACTTCTTTGGTAAGTCAACACCATAGGGTACTTTAATATCCTGTGAAAAACACAAAGGATAAATCATAGGCACTAATTAGAAAACTGATTGTTTTGTTCCTCTGCCTTGTGCCAGAGCTTGAAATGGCCACACATAATCATGCTGATTTAGCAAAGAATTTTTGGGAATGTTCACACAATAAAAGGTATGAATATTCACTTTAACTTTCTAATTATCTGCAGATGAAATAAGTAAACAGGGATTTTCTCTTCCTATGATTGGATAATTGAATATTCTCAAATCATTTTTATTATCTGATTGCACAATCTGCTAAAGTTAGGCAACATTTTACAAATATGAAAATATCTTAAAATTAAAACTTATTAGGAAATCCTAAAAGAAGACATTGTTGCATGGGTGACCACCTTTACAATCCGCTTCGGTCTAATCGGGCTTATTCCGTTGCTGTTTTAAAGAATCTTATTCACGTATTATGAATGCAGTGGATTGCATGTGCACTTACACAACTGTAATTTTATATTATAACATGTAACCAGCTTAACTTGAATAATAAAACTGCTATATATAGGTACAGATACAAAATGATTAACTGAAATCATTGAAGAAGATTACTTAAAGTAATTATATCTAACTCTATCGAGTCTTAAACATGAATAGACAGAATAGATGTAACAAATAGATTTAGTTAATGTGTTATTTACATTTTATTTATTTGGGTTCATTTACTAAAGAAGAGGCTGTTCACTTAGCTGAATAAATGTACCGGCTTTAGTAAATAAGGTGAAGCTGAGCTCTTGGATATCATGCAGTCATGTCTTTTTCATTGCCCTCGCACATGATTGGATATTTAAACAGCACAATCTATGGACTTATTCACTAAGCAAACGCCTTCTTATCTTTTAGTAAATTGACCCCACTGACCTATAAAAGAAATTATTTTACAAGATCAACTAAATTACATATAATATACCGCAATACTGTACAGACAAGGCTTTTTGATAACCAGGTAAAACAGTCCAAAAATAGATCTTTAATGGCACTGTCTATTTCCAGTGTAGGTGCTGGTACTTTCCACACTAGCGCTCATGGTTGGCATGGTTAAACTAGCAGTAGACAATAATGAACGGCAAGAATGCAATAGTCTTGGCAAGGCCAGTTGTGCCCGGCGTCTGAAGCCAACATCCAGGAGAGCATAGATGAGGGGGTTGGTGCAGCTGTTGGCAAAGGCGAGGGCAGATGCAACATGCAGGCCTTGCTCTATAGCCACCCATGCTGAACAGGGTATGTAAGCAAAAAGCCTATCGATCAGCAACAAAGTGTTCAGGGTGTTATACGGAAGCCAGGAAAAGCAGTAAGCTCCAACAAGGCAAGTCACAATTTGTAACCAGCTGTGCCGACTCCGGGGTCTCCCCTTCCTGGATAACTTGTTTACCTGCCTGCCAAAATAGTTCCACAGGTACTTGGCCATGCGGCAGTAGGAAAAAACCATCACAGAAAATGGAAACACAAATGTCAGGAAAATTACTGCAATCCGAAAGCATAAACTGACGGTTGAGTCATCAGAGTCCATGCAAACGAAGGTCTCGGCGTTGACATCCCGAGTCTTTAGCGATGGGCATCCAACAAGGATCGACACAGCCCAGATCACACAGCAAGCCCCGATGGAGCAGGTTCGTGTCCGCAGTGGGTGCACCTTTGTTCCCTTTATCACCGCAACATAACGGTCAATGCTCATGATGGCCATGAGAAGAGAACTGGCACAACGGGTGACAGCCATGGCAAACCCACTGGCTTTACATAGGAACGTTCCAAAGATCCAGTATCTTTCATGTGCTACTGAGGATATCCAGAAAGGCAGGGTGAGGACAAAGGTCAGGTCAGAGACAGCAAGATTCAGAATGAAGGTGTCCGCTCGTCGTGAGGTGCGCCTGGACACCACCATGATCACCACTATATTACCCATTAGTCCAATCACAAAAAACACAGAGTACAGGGTAGAGAGAATCCAATGGGCATGGGGCAAATCCTTAGAATGGCAAAGCTCTTTCTCATTCTCATAATAAAATGTTGAGTAGTCCTCCACTGGAGGCTCTGTGGCCATAGTGACAGAGAGTAAAAAACAGTGGCTGGGTGCCACAAGGTATAGCTAGGTATTTATATGTGTTCTGCCTAAATGCATTTCTGCTTTGCCTTCCTGTAGTTACACACCCATTATCCATATCGGAAGGGAGGGCACATCACTAATCATACCAAATGCACAAAAATTGCCAGCAAGTTTACAGCCAAAACATCAGGAATATACCACCTTCATCTCAAGTTGACCTAAATTTTACTGAAGTTTGAAAGTTTAGTGTCAGTTCAGCACACTGTGTTGATTGAATCAAGTTAAGAGGAAAAAACCAAACCTGAACTTAAAAATTAGGTTATTTTAAAAAATATTGGTGAGGGTACAAAACAGGGTACAAAACAACAAAGTCTAGGGAAGGCAGGAAAAATGTGTGTGTATATATATATATATATATATATATATATATATATATATATATATATATATATGTGTGTGTGTGTGTATTTGTGTGTGTGATTAAAAGGGCAGGGATGGCCAAAGGTCCTTGATTTTATATTAATATTTATAATTATTATAAAATAATTTATAGATTTTTAAATTAAGGAAGGAAAACTATATTAATATTTATATATTTTTTTTCATTTTAAAGATTTAGTATATGCCCAAGCTCAATGTAAAGTAACATTTACCAGAGTCAACAAAAAATTGTCATTGTTTGGACATTTCTAAACTGAAGAAAATTAAAACATGCGTTATTAACATCCTTATTGAAGTTTAGTAAGCCTGAATGTGTAGTGTTTAGATTACTTTTATTGTTTACTGATAAATGCTACAAATTAAGTTTTTTTTGCTTTTTTTTAAAGAGTCCGTTCCCTACACTGAACTACATTGTAGGAGTTGTAAGACTATAAATGAATCATAACGTGAAATCATACTAACCACAGCTTTTTTATTACGTTTTTTACTTCTTATTTATAGCTTGCCCCTGCCCCTTCCCCCCTTTTTTTCCTTTTTCCCATTCCCCGTCCAACCCCTCAACCACCCCCCAGCCCCCCCCCCCCCCCATCTCTCCTTTTTTTTTCTTTTTTTTACCATATAGGACAAGTAGATATATTTGCCTATTTTTGATAGTTTTTGGGATAAGGCCTTCTCCACGCCACCCCATTCTTTTTGGGATGACGTTGGAGAAAGGCAGCAAGGGCGTATTAACGCCTGGGATGTGTGTTTTTGTTAATTGTTCATACACATTGTGTTTTTTCTTTTTTGAAATCTGTTTTTCTAAATGTTAGTTGTTCCTAGGAGAGTTCTTTGCAATGTATTTTGTTACGCAATTTACTATTTGGATATCATATTTTTTCTTTTTTTGATGTCACATGACCAAGAGGTTTTTTTCTAATTTGTCATGGAATGTTCGTGACCTTAATTCAAAATATAAAAGAGCATTAATATTTAGATATTTGAAAAGTTACCTTTCACATATAGTGTTACTTCAAGAGACCCATCTAACGGGGAGTATGCTTTTGGCCCTTAAGAAGCCCTGGGTACAGAAAGCATATCACGCCACATATTCCACATTTTCTAGAGGGGTTTCAATATTTATTAGTAGATCATTGCCATGTATGGTGGAGGATATATTTTCTGACCCCCAGGGCAAATATGTTTTGGTTGTGTTTCTTCTGTGGGGTCAGAGATATATAGTTGTTAGTGTGTGTATATACCACCCCCCTTTGTGGGGACTCTTTTATATAGTCTCATAGAAAAGATTTCTCTGTATGGTCCAGCTAAGTTATTGATAATGGGAGACTTTAATGCTATACTTGATCCTGTATTGGATAGACCAACTCCTCCCAAATATTTTACGTGAGAACTTAATAATTGGGCGAAAATGGTAGATTTGGTAGAAGCTTGGCGATGGCAAAATCCATCAACTAGAGCATACTCCTGTTTTTCATCTTCTTATAAGACCGCCTCTCGTATAGATCTAGCATTTGCAAATTTGGCAATAATGGCAGACATGGTAGATGTTAAATATTTGTTAATTGGGTTATCTGACCATGCTCCACTTATGCTTACACTTCATTTTTGGGATGCATCACAATGGAGATTGGGAATGCACTGGATTTCATATCCAGATGTGGCTAATAAAATTCCATCTCTTTTAAAAGAGTATTGGGAGTTTAATACAGGGTCGTCTACCTAAGCAATAACATGGGATGCTTTTAAGGCCTACACAAGGGAATAGTATCTATCTATTAAAGCGGTTAATAAGGATCTATGAATGTGCGTTTTTTCCTAGGTGAAAAATCCCCCTATACTAGGTCAACCCCCACTGCGCCTTGGATAATTAACCTTGATGATAATATACACCCGGTTAATAACACCTACCTAAAGCTGCCACTTAATGTAAATAAGACAGTGTATATGAGATTTAAATCTGTGCTGAGTGGTCAGTGCAAGACACCCCACGTGACGAGTTAAATCGTGGCGCTATTTCTAATAAATCTTATCCACCTCCTGTGGTGAAATACTAAATCTAACGAACACCCCTTTACTGGTGCTTATCTACATATGGTGCAAATAAAAGTGTATAAATGTGTACAATAGATATATAATGAAAATATAGTATTGATGAACCCACATCATAATAAATTATATATATGAACACCACAAAAACTAATACAAAACGTGACTTAGTGCCAATATTACTCAGATGCTAACATACTTCAATCCCCATGCAATGATTACCCAAAGATACCAACTCATTTGATGGCAATCCGTAAGTATCACCACACGCTTCTGTACATACAATTAAAGGTGAATTGGTAAATAATACAGTCTCTAAATAACACACAAATGTGCAACAAAAAAGTGTCCTATAGTGTGGATGGCCAGGTATGTACCCCATGGCCATCCACATGTGCCCAGTGTGCCAAATCTGTGCCAATCAGTGCCCACAAATGGGCACTGATTGGCACCATTATGTTGCAGTGATGCCCAGCAATGCCACCCTTAGGGGCATCACTGCAAACAAGCAGTGTCATCAGTGCCACCCATCAGTGTCCATTCGTGCCACCTGTCAGTGCCCATTCGTGCCCATCAGTGCCCATCCGTGTCCATCTGTGCCAACTATCAGTGCCACCCATAAGTAACCATCAATGCCACCTACGAGTGCCCATCAATGCCACCTATGAGTGCCCATCAGTGCTGCCTATAAGTGCCCATCCATGCCACCTATGAGTGCCCATCAGTGCCGCATACCAGTGCCACATATCAGTGCCCATCAGTGCCACCTATCAGTGCCCATCAGTGCCACCTATCAGTGCCCATCATCAGTGCCCGTCAGTGCCACCTCATCAGTGCCACCTCATTGGTGCCACCTCATCGGTGCCCATCAGTGCCGCCGTATCAGTGCCCGTCAGTGCAGCCATATCAGTGCCCGTCATTGAAGAAGAAAACGTACTTATTTACAAAAAGTTTTAACAGAAACAAAGAAAAACTTGTTTTTTTTTTCAAAATTTTTGGTCTTTTTTTTATTTGTTGCGCAAAAAATAAAAACCGCAGAGGTGATCAAATACCACCAAAAGAAAGCTCTATTTGTGGGAACAAAATGATAAAAAATTTGTTTGGGTACAGTGTAGCATGACCGCGCAAATGTCATTGACTTGACTGCTGTACTATGGACCCCTTCATTCTTCATTACTTACTACTGATCTCTAAACTCTGTTACTTTCTCCTAATGTCTGCCCTACATACTACTGACCTCTGAACTCAGCATTACTTAGTCCTAACTAGGGATGAGCCAAACACCCCCCGGTTCGGTTTGCACCAGAACATACAAAACATGTATGCGAACATGTGAACACCGCTAACGAACGTGAAAAAGTGCTAATTTTAAAGGCTTATATGCAAGTTATTGCCATAAAAAGTGTTTGGGGACCCGGGAACTGCCCTAGGGGACATGTATCAATGCAAAAAAAAGTTTTTAAAATGGCTGTTTTTCAGGAGCAGTGGTTTTATTAATGCTCAAAGTGAAACAATAAAAATGAAATATTCCTTCAAATATCATGCCTGTGGGGTCCCCTTAGTCTGCCTGTAAAGCAGTGCCTCTTTCTCATGTTTATAACAGTACCACAGCAAAATGACATTTCAAATTTCTTGCGGGTGTAATGTATTGTCGAATCCCAGCAATATTAAAAAAAAATCATTGAAAAAAACGGCATGGGTTCCCCCCAGTCAATTACCAGGCCCTTCGGGTCTGGTATGGATATTAAGGGTAACTCCGCGCCAAAAAAAAAAATGGCGTGCCCCCCCCAAAATCCATGAGAGGCCCTTCAGGTGTGGTATAGATTTTAAGGGGAACCCCGCGCCAAATAAAAAAAATGGCGTGGGGGTCCCCCCAAAATCCATACCAGACCCTTATTCGAGCATGCAACCTGGCAGGTCGCAGGAAAAGTGGGGGGGGGTGGGAGAGCCCCCCTCCTGAACCATACCACGCCACATGCCCTCAACATGGGGAGGGTGCATGGGGACAAGGACATAATCCCCACAACCTTTGCCCGGTGGTTGTGGGGGTCTACGGGCGAGGGGTTTATTGGAATCTGGAAGACCCCTTTAACAAGGGGGCCCCAGATCCTGCCCCCCTATGTGAATGGGTAGGGGTGCAAAGCCGCAGGGGGACCTCAAAGCACCCTCCCCATGTTGAGGACATGTGGCCTGGTAAGGTTCAGGAGGGGTGGGGGCACTCTCTCGCCCCCCCTTTCCATGTGGCCTGCCATGTTGCATGCTCGGATAAGGGTCTGGTATGGATTTTGGGGGGATCCCCACGCCATTTTTTTTAAATGTTGGCGCCGGGTTTCCCTTAAAATTCATACCAGACCTGTAGGGCCTGGTATCTATTTGGGGGAGGCCCCCACGCCATTTTTTTTTTACAATTTGCCGCTTTTACATTTTGGGTTCCCCTTAACCACTTCAATACACTGTGTTACATAAATTACACTGCCTACATTGACTGAATATAGAGTCTATACTGAATAACTAGCCTATGCTAAATGCAGAGTATATCTATATATATATATATATATATATATATATATACATATATATATATATAAAAAATGACGGGACATGTTCTCCAATGCAAAATTGTCTTTATATCAAATGCTCTTCAAAGCATAAAAATGGTTACATGCTACTGTACAGTTACGAGCATATCATGCTCTTCATCAGGCTTAGTGCAATGATCTACTTCCAGCCACATACTTTTATACTAACACTACAGGGTGTACCCTCACAGGTGTGTCACACTAATTCAATTATCACTAATACACAAAAAACTATTTAACCTGTTATCATACCTCGAACCTACTCCAAGCTAAAAACTAAACATCATTAGTACGTAATAATCATACATCTAATCATTACATTTTCTCAAATAGAAGGAAAGATTCAGTTCTTACATCAATTAAATAGTAATATGACTACTCATCATTGACCACTTCCCGCCCGGCCCATAGCAGATAACGGCCGGGCAGTGGTTCAGTTATCCTGACTGGGCGTCATCGTGGGGGCGCGCATCGCGGCGATCGGTGGATCGGTGTGTCAGTCTGACACACGGCTACACTGATCTTGGTAAAGAGCCTCCGGCGGAGGCTCTTTACCACGTGATCAGCCGTGTCCAATCACGGCTGATCACGATGTCAATAGGAAGAGCCGTTGATCAGCTATTCCTCACTCGCGCCTGACAGACGCGAGTAGAGGAGAGCTGATGGGCAGCTCTCCTGGCAGGGGGGGTCTGCGCTGATAAACAATCAGCCCCCCTCAGATCACCACACTGGACCACCAGGGATCGCCACTAGGACCACCAGGGAAGGGGCAACATGTGGATGGCCAGGTATGTACTCCATGGCCATCCACATGTGCCCAGTGTGCCCAGTCAGTGCCCAATCTGTGCCAATCAGTGCCCACAAATGGGCACTGATTGGCACCATTATGTTGCAGTGATGCCCAGCAATGCCACCCTTAGGGGCATCACTGCAAACAATCAGTGTCATCAGTGCCACCCATCAGTGTCCATCGGTGTCACCTGTCAGTGCCCATCTGTGCCCATCAGTGCCCACCTATCAGTGCCCATCCATGCCCATCTGTGCCAACTATCAGTGCCACCCATAACTACCCATCAATGCCACCTACAAGTGCCCATCAATGCCACCTACGAGTGCCCATCAGTGCCGCCTATGAGTGCCCATCAGTGCCACCTATGAGTGCCCATCAGTGCCGCATACCAGTGCCACCTATCAGTGCCCATCAGTGCCGCCTATCGGTGCCCATCATCAGTGCCCGTCAATGCCACCTCATCAGTGCCACCTCATTGGTGCCACCTCATTGGTGCCCATCAGTGCCGCCGTATCAGTGCCCGTCAGTGCAGCCATATCAGTGCCCGTCATTGAAAAAGAAAACATACTTATTTACAAAACTTTTAACAGAAACAAAGAAAAACTTGTTTTTTTTCAAAATTTTCGGTCTTTTTTTATTTGTTGCACAAAAAATAAAAACCGCAGAGGTGATCAAATACCACCAAAAGAAAGCTCTATTTGTGGTTACAAAATGATAAAAAAATTTGTTTGGGTACAGTGTTACATGACCGCGCAATTGTCATTCAAATTGCGACAGCGCTGAAAATTGGCCTGGGCGGGAAGGTGTCTAAGTGCCTGGTATTGAAGTGGTTAAAGGGTCAAAAGGAACAAAAATTAGAAAAAATTGCAAAAAATTACACAGAAACGAACTGCACATAATTACAAAACCAAGCCCCATAATTCAATGGGAGCGTCTGTGGGCCAAAGTCCATCACCAGATATATTCCATATTTCCTGTCCTGTATAGTTCCATTCAGCCTGTAAGGAAACATGAAATATATCTCTCACAAGTTTATAAAAACAGGTATAAGTCATAATCCCTATTCATTCCTCCTGGGTGCAGGGACCTCAATTTATTTATCCACCAAACTTCTCTTTGTTTTAATTTGAGTATCCTGTCACGCCCTCTGCGATCTCTGGGTACCTCCTTTAAAATCATAAATCTCAAGTCTCAATCACTATGGCCCCGTTCAAGAAAATGCCTAGAAACCAGCAAAGGTGAAAATGCAGGTGAAATCTAAATCTGTACCACCCACCACTTTTGCCCCGGTGGAGACTTTTGTCAAGGAGGTAACTTGTGAAGTCAAAGAGTTGACTTCTCGTATTGATTATCGGGATCATTTGCCCAATAACCTATCACACAATGGGATGATAGCTCTGCGGGAGCTTGGTAAATGTGAAGATGTGATAGTGAAACCCGCTGACAAAGGGGGAGTGGTGGTCATCATGGATCCCCAGTTGTATGAGCACGAGATCAATAACCAGCTAAATGATCAATTGGTATATAAAAAATTGACTTGTGACCCCACTTGGGCTAAAAGGAAACAGCTTGAATGCATTCTTAAACCTGCGCTTAAGGAAGGAGTTATTACCCGGGACCTTTTTGAATTTTTGTTGCCTACCCACACTAGGATTCCTGTCCTGTACACCCTACCTAAAATCCATAAGGATAGTCGATCTCCTCCCGGATGTCCCATTGTCTCAGGGAGAGACTCAATTTTTGTCCCTTCAGCACAACTTTTAGACAAAATCTTGTCTCTTTTGGTGAGCGATACCAAGTCATACATCAGAGATACTAGCTATTTTTTACATAAATTAAAGGAATTTTCCTTGTGTCAAGGCAATGAACTGTTGGTTACCTGGGATGTTGTGAGCCTGTATACATCATTCCCACATTGTAAAAAAAAAATGTGGGACACTTTTGTGGCTGTAGGCGGAGCTCTACAATAATTAGGGGGCGGGGCATTAGTTTGTAGGCGTGGCTTAAGAAAAATATACAAGTGAAAATATACAGTGAAAAATGGGCGTGGTTTACGCGACATCGTGGGCGTGGCTTGAATGGGCATGGCTCAAGAGGGTGTGGTTAGATTCTGAGATGAATGAGGGATGGAGAGGAGGAGAGGGAGAGGGGGAAAGGGGGAGAGGGGGAAAGGGGGAAAGGGGGAGAGGGGGAGAGGGGGAAAGGGAGAGAGGGAAATGACGGGACAGCAGCCCCAGATCCTACACAATAAAAATGTGTGTATTCTAGAAAGTTTAACAATCAGCAGATAAAGATACTCCAAACACCTGGTGTTAGCACTTCAATCATCCCGGCACCATGGTTGTTATGGTGTCAGGATGATTGAAGTGCATTATTTCTATTATTAATATAAAATGAAATCATTCAACTTACCATAATGCAGAATCAGTGGGATCCCTGAGCGTGTCACTAGCCACGTCGCCTGCCACCAGCCGTCCATCCTTGCGTCAGATGTCCCAGCAGAGTCCGTCCTTGCATCAGGTGCCCCCAGCGGAGCCCCCCTTACATCAGATGTCCCCAGAGGAGCCCCCCTCACACCAGGAGTCCCCAGCGGAGCCCCCCTCACACCAGGAGTCCCCGGCGGAGCCCCCCTCACACCAGGAGTCCCCGGCGGAGCCCCCCCTCACATCAGGTGTCCCCGGCGGAGCTCCCCTCACATCAGGTGTTCCCAGTGGAGCCCCCCTCACATCAGGTGTTCCCAGTGGAGCCCCCCTCACACCAGGTGTCCCCGGCGGAGCTCCCCCTCACATCAGGTGTCCCCGGCGGAGCCCCCCTCACATCAGGAGTCCCCAGCGGAGCCCCCCTCACATCAGGTGTCCACGGCGGAGCTCCCCCTCACATCAGGTGTCCCGGCAGAGCCCCCCTCACATCAGGTGTCCCCAGCGGAGCCCCCCCTCACATCAGGTGTCCCCAGCGGAGCTCCCCCTCACATCGGGTGTCCCCGGCAGAGCCCCCCTCACATCAGGTGTCCCCAGCGGAGCCCCCCTCACATCAGGTGTCCCCATTGGAGCCCCCCTCACATCAGGTGTCCCCAATGGAGCTCCCCCTCACATCAGGTGTCCCCGGTGGAGCCCCCCTCACATCAGATGTCCCCAGAGGAGCCCCCCTCACACCAGGAGTCCTCAGCGGAGCCCCCCCTCACACCAGGAGTCCCCGGCGGAGCCCCCCCTCACACCAGGAGTCCCCGGCGGAGCCCCCCCTCACATCAGGTGTCCCCGGCGGAGCTCCCCCTCACATCAGGTGTCCCCAGTGGAGCCCCCCTCACACCAGGTGTCCCCGGCGGAGCTCCCCCTCACATCAGGTGTCCCCGGCGGAGCCCCCCTTACATCAGGAGTCCCCAGCGGAGCCCCCCCTCACATCAGGTGTCCACGGCGGAGCTCCCCCTCACATCAGGTGTCCCCGGCAGAGCCCCCCTCACATCAGGTGTCCCCAGCGGAGCCCCCCTCACATCAGGTGTCCCCAGCGGAGCTCCCCCTCACATCAGTTGTTCCCGGCAGAGCCCCCCCTCACATCAGGTGTCCCCAGCGGAGCCCCCCCTCCCATCAGGTGTCCCCAGTGGAGCCCCCCCCTCACATCAGGTGTCCCCAGTGGAGCCCCCCTCACATCAGGTGTCCCCAGTGGAGCCCCCCCTCACATCAGGTGTCCCCGGTGGAGCCCCCCTCACATCATGTGTCCCCAGTGGAGCCCCCCCTCACATCAGGTGTCCCCAGTGGAGCCCCCCCTTTACATCAGGTGTCCCCGGTGGAGCCCCCCTCACATCAGGTGTCCCCAGCGGAGCCCCCCCTCACATCAGGTGTCCCCAGTGGAGCCCCCCTCACATCAGGTGTCCCCGGTGGTGCCCCCCTCACATCAGGTGTCCCCGGTGGAGCCCCCCTCACATCAGGTGTCCCCGGTGGAGCCCCCCTCACATCAGGTGTCCCCAGTGGAGCCCCCCTTACATCAGGTGTCCCCGGTGGAGCCCCCCTCACATCAGGTGTCCCCAGTGGAGCCCCCCCTTACATCAGATGTCCCCAGAGGAGCCCCCCTCACACCAGGAGTCCCCAGCGGAGCCCCCCTCACACCAGGAGTCCCCGGCGGAGCCCCCCTCACACCAGGAGTCCCCGGCGGAGCCCCCCCTCACATCAGGTGTCCCCGGCGGAGCTCCCCTCACATCAGGTGTTCCCAGTGGAGCCCCCCTCACATCAGGTGTTCCCAGTGGAGCCCCCCTCACACCAGGTGTCCCCGGCGGAGCTCCCCCTCACATCAGGTGTCCCCGGCGAAGCCCCCCTCACATCAGGAGTCCCCAGCGGAGCCCCCCTCACATCAGGTGTCCACGGCGGAGCTCCCCCTCACATCAGGTGTCCCGGCAGAGCCCCCCCTCACATCAGGTGTCCCCAGCGGAGCCCCCCCTCACATCAGGTGTCCCCAGCGGAGCTCCCCCTCACATCGGGTGTCCCCGGCAGAGCCCCCCTCACATCAGGTGTCCCCAGCGGAGCCCCCCTCACATCAGGTGTCCCCATTGGAGCCCCCCTCACATCAGGTGTCCCCAATGGAGCTCCCCCTCACATCAGGTGTCCCCGGTGGAGCCCCCCTCACATCAGATGTCCCCAGAGGAGCCCCCCTCACACCAGGAGTCCTCAGCGGAGCCCCCCTCACACCAGGAGTCCCCGGCGGAGCCCCCCCTCACACCAGGAGTCCCCGGCGGAGCCCCCCCTCACATCAGGTGTCCCCGGCGGAGCTCCCCCTCACATCAGGTGTCCCCAGTGGAGCCCCCCTCACACCAGGTGTCCCCGGCGGAGCTCCCCCTCACATCAGGTGTCCCCGGCGGAGCCCCCCTCACATCAGGAGTCCCCAGCGGAGCCCCCCCTCACATCAGGTGTCCACGGCGGAGCTCCCCCTCACATCAGGTGTCCCCGGCAGAGCCCCCCTCACATCAGGTGTCCCCAGCGGAGCCCCCCTCACATCAGGTGTCCCCAGCGGAGCTCCCCCTCACATCAGTTGTTCCCGGCAGAGCCCCCCCTCACATCAGGTGTCCCCAGCGGAGCCCCCCCTCCCATCAGGTGTCCCCAGTGGAGCCCCCCCTCACATCAGGTGTCCCCAGTGGAGCCCCCCTCACATCAGGTGTCCCCAGTGGAGCCCCCCCTCACATCAGGTGTCCCCGGTGGAGCCCCCCTCACATCATGTGTCCCCAGTGGAGCCCCCCCTCACATCAGGTGTCCCCAGTGGAGCCCCCCCTTTACATCAGGTGTCCCCGGTGGAGCCCCCCTCACATCAGGTGTCCCCAGCGGAGCCCCCCCTCACATCAGGTGTCCCCAGTGGAGCCCCCCTCACATCAGGTGTCCCCGGTGGTGCCCCCCTCACATCAGGTGTCCCCGGTGGAGCCCCCCTCACATCAGGTGTCCCCGGTGGAGCCCCCCTCACATCAGGTGTCCCCAGTGGAGCCCCCCTTACATCAGGTGTCCCCGGTGGAGCCCCCCTCACATCAGGTGTCCCCAGTGGAGCCCCCCCTCACATCAGGTGTCCCCAGTGGAGCCCCCCTCACATTAGGTGTCCCCAGTGGAGCCCCCCTCACATCAGGTGTCCCCAGTGAAGCCCCCCCTCACATCAGGTGTCCCCGGCGGACCCCCCCTCACATCAGGTGTCCCCAGTGGAGCCCCCCTTGCATCAGGTGTCCCCAGTGGAGCCCCCCTCCCATCAGGAGTCCCACAGCGGTGCGCCCCTACCTCAGAGGTGTCCTCCGCATGGCTAGAACCCCCCGCCCCTTTCCATATCAGACTGGCAGCGGGGCGGGGAGGGTAGGCGGGGCGAGGCGGAGCGGGGCGGAGGGTGGACGGCGACGCAGGAGCTCCGTCTAGCCCCCCCAGCCGTCTTCCTAAACTTCATTAAAATGGCGGCCGGCAGAGACAATGTCTCCGCCGGCCGCGGACCTCTAGCGGCGGCAGCGGCGAAATCGTGAAGAACCGGATTTCTCGGGACATTTACCGGGACGCCACAAATTCGGGAATGGCGTCTAAGTCCCGGGAATGTCCCGGGAAATCCAGGACAGTTGGCAAGTATGCATTCCCGCATTCAGCGGGGATCGGTGCGACTATGAGACTAATTAGGGAGGGTGAGAAATTCTATCATTGTTTGAAAAGTTATTTCACATTGTTTTGTCTAATAACTATTTTTTATTCAAGGATCAGTTCTTTATGCAGCTAAAAGGAGTTGCGATGGGCTCTAATGTTGCCCCGCCATATGCCTATGCTTTTATGAATGACTTTGAACATCAATATATATTTCCTCATGATTTATTTAAGATGCATTGCGCCACCTGGTGGCGCTTCATTGATTATATTTTTGTCATATGGCAGGGGAACATTGAGTCTTTGAAAAGATTTGATATGTACACTGCTTGATTGTTGCCCTGAAATCCAATTTAAAATTAATTATGGGGTAAGTCCGTTCCTTTTTTAGACCTTAGGATCTATATAGACTGGAGCTGGATAGAATCTGATCTATATATGAAACCTACTGACCGAAATCAATTGCTGTCATTTGACAGCATTCACCCACCACATGTCTTTAGATTGATTGTGAGGAGTCAATGACATGACTGTGAGAGAGATCAGATTGGATGATATGTGTCACAAGTTTAGAGAGCGGGGATGCCCTGAATATTTTATTGCACAGGAGCGTAGGAAACTTGCACAGGATGAGACAAAGGTATTTACAAGTACATCTAAATGTGAGGTAAGGAGATTACCTTTTATTTTTCAATTTCACAGTTATAGTGAGGATATTTTTAGAGTCATCAAAAGACATTGGTCATTGCTCAGACGGCTTACCCTCAGATAGATAGAATAATTCCTTCCAGCGGTTACCTATGAAAGCTTATAGGAGACAATTAGAGACTCATTGGTAAAGTCTGAATATCGGCCTGAGGGAACATCAGTGAAAAATGACATTTTTGGGTAAAAAGAGGAATGGTTGTTTTCCTTGCCTTAATTGCATCCAATGTAACCTATTGATGAAGGGTGATCATTATATCCATAAAGTTAGTGGTGAAAAAATCATGGTGAAAGGTCTTCTTATGCAGTTTATATTTTAACACATCCCTGTAATCTGATATACGTTGGTGAAACCACACAAAAAATCAAATCTAGGATTGCCCAGCACCCAGGTCTGTCTTTAATATTGATTGGACCCTGGGCAAAAAATTTCTTGGGCCCCCCCATGCAGTTTTGCTCTCCATCTGCTCTGAGACATACAATAAATAGCAGCTAGACTCAAAAACTGAATCAGATCAGGCAGCGATTGGTTGCCAGAGGTTACAGTGTATCATTATCGCTCACTGACTGGTTGCTAGAGGTTACAGCACACATTGCAGCTCATTGATTAGTTGCTAGAGGTTACAGCACATGATTTCTACTTGTTGATTGGTTGCTAGAGATTACTGTACATCAATACTGCTCACTGATTGGTTGCTAGAGGTTACAGCACATCATTACTGCTTACTGATTGGTTTCTAGAGGTTTCCAGCACATCATCTCCTCACTGCCTGCACACCATGGACTGGGGAGGTGAGGGGACCCATTAATAGACAGAAAACTCCTAGGGATTCTAGGACTCCTGGGATCAGTGGCAGTGTTGGTGGGAGGGGAGGGTGTGATCAATGGCAATGCTGTTTTTTTACTGACTATCAATATAAAGAAGAATTTCAACACTGGACACCAATGTAATAAGGGTTTACACTGACCACTAATGTAATAGAAGCATTCACAGTAACCACCAATTTAAGGAGGGATTTACACTGACCACTAATGTAAGGGGGACCTTCACACTGGCCACTAGTGTGAATGAAAGGATTCTACACCAAGCACCAATGTAATGAGAAGATTTACACTGACCACCAATGTAACTGAGACATTTAGCCTGCGTTCACATTTGTGTGTGTCAGGAATGCATGAAAAATCGCTTTTTCTGACACCACAGAAACGTGCTGCCCTTTAGCAGATACACAGCAGTGCCAATAATTGCACCCACCTTCCTTACCTCCATGCACCCCCTCCTTGCTCACCTGAGCACCCCAAACTGTAATTCCTTCTCTGCCTACCTCTGCACACCCCACACTACCCCCCCCCCCCACTAATTTGCTTACCTTTGCAGAACAGGCTGATGGTAGGCTTAATGACCACAGTTGTAGGCAGGACTTTCAAGCATGCTCCTTTATCTCCCCCGTGGGCAGCATTCAGTATAGAAGATGGTGGATATGACCTCAGGGGGCATGATATACATATGAGTACCACGTATATTTACAAATAAATGCTGCCAGTCTGCCGCTATTTACATACAAATGCTGCCGTTATTTGCATATTAATGCCGGTATTTACATGTAAATATAGGGTCTGCAGGTGAGTCATCTGTACACAACACTAGGGCAGAGCTGGGCAGCATTACTAACAGAACTAGAACCTCAGGACATAGCACAGGACTAAAACCTCAAGAGTCAAGGGAATTTAAACTGGGATAGTTGGCAAGTATGAGGCAGCTGCTTTGGGCCCCACAACAATGACAGGGCCTAGGGCAGCTGCCCCTTTTGCCCTGCCTTAAAGACGGCCCTGCCAGCACCATAGCACTATTAGACATAAGGTTTGCCGGTTTCTAGGCATTTTCTTGAACAGGGCCATAGTGATTCAGACTTGAAAATTATGATTTAAGAGGAGGTACCCAGAGACTGCAGAGGGGGTGTCACCTACCTGGTCGGAGTCTGAAGAGACGAGGTCAGCCTCTCTTGTATCTCCAACCTGGGTCCCACTGAGAGTGGAGACAGAAGGACCCAAGGGACAGGAGGAACACGAGTGCCTGCAGATATAGCCCCGGAAGCTTGAAGCAGATGATACGATTCTTGGAAGGCAGAAAGTCGCAGCAGGTCACAGGAACTTAGTTACAGGCACCCGGATGACAGCGTTGAGCCCAACAGGAGAGAGAAGCGTGGTCACAAGGATAGCCGGGTGTGGTAGCAGGCGGACAGCAAGGTACCAAGTCATCAGGCAGGAGCAGGGTCAAAATAGGAAGCCGGGATCAGGAACCAATAATCAGAAGTATAGGAGAGTCCAGAAGCAGGGTCAAGGAAGGCCAAGGTTCAGCAACTTATATCAGGCAGGTAATAGCAAGTTTCAACAGGATACGGGCACAGGAACAGCTGAAGATCTGTCAGCATCTGTTACAGGTCAGTGCGCCCCTTAAATAGGCTGCCTGGCGCCAGAGGGATGCGCGGACGCGCTCCTACGGACGCGCACGCACATTGGAGTGTCTGTGATCCGCAAAGTTTCTCATGCGCGCATGCGAGCGTGAGTGCGCCTGGAGCGCAACGATAGTTCTCTTACATTGCCCCCTCCTTGCGGGCAGCCTCCGGATGCCCTTCAGGGGCTTCTTCTCTGGATGGCGCTGAAAAAAGGCTTGTACTTTTTGTGGGGCATGTACATTAGAAGCTGGTTCCCATGAATTGTCCTCAGGGCCATAGCCCTTCCACTTGATCAGGAACTGTGTTTGGCCTTTCCTGGTTCTACAATCTAGAACAGCTTCCACTTCAAATTCTTCACTGCTCTCAACGAGCAGTGGAGGAGGATTTTCCAGATCCCAGTTGGGAAAGGGATTGGGTGCTGTTGTTTTTAATAAATAGATATGGAAAACAGGGTGAATCTTTAGATTCCTTGGTAAAATTAGTTCAAAGGCCACAGAGTTAAACTTTCTCCTTACAGAAAAGGGGTCCGGGGACCAGTTTCTTGGAGCGACACTTAAATTTCAAATTTGCGGTGGATAACCAGACCTTGTCTCCTGGTTCCAGACTCAAGTTACCCCTCCTCTTCTTGTCAAATTTGTTATTTGCCTGGGCTTTAGAGATAGTGTCTTGAAGCAGTTTGTTATTGGAGCGGAAAAAACGTAATCTGTCTTGAACAGCAGGTACAAAAGATTCCATGGGTATTTCAGGCAAAAAGGAAGGGTGGTATCCGTAGTTTGCAAAAAAGGTGTCTGTTTCGTAGTAGAATGGATGGAGTTGTTGTATGCGAATTCCGCAAGCGGGAGAAGAGGTGATCAATCGTCCTGTGAGAAAGAGGAGAAACAACGCAAGTATTGTTCAAAGGTCTAGTTGGTTCTATCCGTGTGTCCATTTGTCTGAGGATGGTAAGCAGTGGACAGACGGAGTTCGATCTTCAAAGCTTCTCAGAGGGCCCTCCAAAATCTGGAAGTGAATTGCACCCCTCAGAGACAATATTGTCGGGGATACCATGTAGTCTCACAATTTCTTGGATGAACGTGGAGGCAGTCTCCGTGGCAGAAGGGGTTCCTTATAAGGGTACAAAGTGTGCCATCTTGGTCAGACGATCGATCATGACAAATATGATGGTATACTTTTCAGAGGGAGGAAGTTATAAAATGAAATCCATTGAAATCATGCTCCATGGCTTCTTAAGCACAGGAAGGCACTCCAGTAGACCCCAAGTTTTGGCTCGATCAGTCTTGCTGCGTTGACAAATTACACAGGATTTGACATACTGTATTTATTACAGTCCCGTAAGTCTGGCCACCAAAAAGAACGGGAAATTAGGTCTGTGCTCTTGTGGATACCAAAATGGCCTGCGAAGGGATGATTGTAGCAACGTTTCAGGACAGCAACCCTAAACTTTTTAAACTAAAAGTTTCTCGTGCGCCCGGAGCGCGAAGATGGTTCTCTTACAGGGGGTGACAGGATACTCAAATTAAAACAAAGAGAGACGTTTGGTGGATAAATGAATTGAGGTCCCTGCACCCAGGAGGAATGAATAGGGATTATGACTTATACCTGTTTTATAAACTTGCGAGAGATATATTTCATGTTTCCTTACAGGCTGAATGGAACTATACAGGACAGGAAATATGGAATATATCCGGTGGTGGACTTTGGCTGGCAGACGGTCCCATTGAATTATGGGGCTTGGTTTTGTACTTACAGTACTTGCCCGCGAGATTGTGCTTCCAGCGTGATCCCATCGCGCTGGTTCTCTCCGACAGGGTACTGTACATCTCGCGCTGGCTGCAATAGGAAAAACACATTTTCCTATTGCAGCCAGCGCGAGAAAGAATTCCAATTCCAACAAGACAGTCCCATCATGCCCCGGGATGGTGGCGGTAAAGGGGCGGGGTCACCGGATGACATCGCCCGGTGACCACGCCCCATGCCTATATAAGTCGTTGCGCACCTCGCACACGCCATTACAGTGGGAGAGAGCGTCGTGTCAACATCAGAAGAAGAGAAGAGGGAACAAGACAATGGAGAAGACCGGGCCACCGCTAGCAAAAGAGCGGCAAAAGAGCAGAAGATAGTGGAGGAACCCGGCAGAAGAACCGGAGAGCGGGAGAAGAACCGGAGACCTGGAGAAGAGGCCGGAGACCGGGAGAAGAGGCCGGAGAGCGGGAGAAGAACCGGACACCGGGAGAAGAGACCAGAGAGCGAGAGAAGAACCGGACACCGGGAGAAGAGGCCAGAGAGAGCGGAGAAGTCGGAAGAGACCCCCGAACTCAGAAGAAGACCCCCGGAGCTGCCTAATAAATTACTTTAAAAACCTGTCTAGTGTGTTTTTTTATTGACACTTTTTCCCCAGGTGAATGGGTAGGGGTACAATGTACCCCATACTCATTCACATAGGGTGGGGGACCGGGATCTGAGGGCCCCCTTATTAAAGGGGGCTTCCAGATTCGATAAGCCCTCCGCCCGCAGACCCCGACAACCAACGGCCAGGGTTGTCGGGAAGAGGCCCTTGTCCTCATCAACATGGGGAAAAGGTGCTTTGGGGTGGGGGGGCCGCAGGGCGCCCCCCTTCTAGAAAAGGACCCACCCCCCCATGTTGAGGGCATGCGCCCTGGTACGGTTCAGGAGGGGGGGGCGCTCGCTCATCCCCACCCCCTTTCCTGACTGGCCGAGCTGTGTGCTTGGATAAGGGTCTGGTATGGACTTCGGGGGGGACCCGCACGCCGTTTTTTCGGCGTAGGGGGTTCCCCTTAAAATCTATACCAGACCTAAGGGCCTGGTATGCCCCTGGAGGGGAACCCATGCCATTTTTTTATTTAAAATTTGGCATTGAGTTCCCCCTTATGATTCATACCAAACACCTGTCAGTATTGCTTGTCGCTCATTGGGAAAGGAAAAAACACATTTTTCCTTTCCCGATGGCTCCCGCAACGAGGCTCGCAGGTGTCAAATCTAACAGCAGCAAAACTGACACAATATCGCGGTCACCTACTGTATGTGCAGGTAGTTTCTGTGTAATTTTGTGCAATTTTTTCAAATTTTTGTTCCTTTTGACCCTTTAATGATGAGTAGTCTTATTACTATTTAATCGATGTAAGAACTGAATCTTTCCTTCTATTTGAGAAATGTAATGATTAGATGTATGATGATTATGTACTAATGATGTTTACCGTATTTTTCGCTCCATAAGACGCACCTGACCATAAGACGCACCTAGGTTTTAGAGCAGGAAAACAAGAAAAAAAAATATTCTGAAACCAAATGGTGTACCAAAATATTTACCAATGCCCATGGAATGCAGCCTGACCTGTGCCAAATAAATGCAGCCTTACCAGTCCCATAAAATGCAGCCTGACTTGTGCCCATTAAATTCAGCCTGACTTGTGCCCATTAACCACTTACCAACCGGCCCATAGCCGAATGACGGCTGCAGGGCGGTTGGATAACTCTGGGAGGGCGTACTATGACGTCCTCCCAGAATTCCCATCTTGCGCGCCCCCTGGGGCGCGCACCCGAACACATCCGTGACCGTCGGGTCCAGAGGACCCGGCGCATCACGGATCCCGGTAAATGGCCGCTGATCGCGGCCGTTTACCATGTGATTGCGCCGTCAAATGACGGCGCGATCACATGTAAACAGACCGGCGTCATCTGATGACGCCGGTTCCTCTCCTCCCCTCCTGTGTACCGATCGGTACACAGTGAGCGGGGAGGGGGATGGATGGATGTCTGCAGCGCTGTGGGCTGTATGTGTAGTGCCCACAGCGCTGCACAGAGACATCCAGCCATCCATCCATCCATGCTCTGCCATCCCCACTACTCTGCAATGCTGTGCAATACTCTGCAATACCCCCACAATACTCTGCAATGCTGTGCAATACTCTGCAATACCCCCACAATACTCTGCAATGCTGTGCAATACTCTGCAATGCCCCCACAATACTCTGCAATGCTGTGCAATACTCTGCAATACCCCCACAATACTCTGCAATGCTGTGCAATACTCTGCAATGCCCCCACAATACTCTGCAATGCTGTGCAATACTCTGCAATGCCCCCACAATACTCTGCAATGCTGTGCAATACTCTGCAATGCCCCCACAATACTCTGCAATGCTGTGCAATACTCTGCAATTCCCCCACAATACTCTGCAATGCTGTGCAATACTCTGCAATGCCCTCACAATACTCTGCAATGCTGTGCAATACTCTGCAATGCCCCCGCAATACTCTGCAATGCCCTCACAATACTCTGCAATGCTGTGCAATACTCTGCAATGCCCTCACAATACTCTGCAATGCTGTGCAATACTCTGCAATACCCCCGCCATACTCTGCAATGCCCCCGCCATACTCTGCAATGCCCTCGCCATACTCTGCAATGCCCCAGCCATACTCTGCCATGCCCCTGCCATACTCTGCCATGCCCCCGCCATACTCTGCCATGCCCCCGCCATACCCCGCCATACCCAGCCATACCCCGCCATACTCCGCAATACCCCGCCATACTCCGCAATACCCCGCCATACTCCGCAATACCCCGCCATACTCCGCCATACCCCGCCATACTCCGCAATACACCGCCATACTCCGCAATACCCCGCCATACTCCGCAATACCCCGCCATACCCTGCCATGCTGAGCCATGCTCAGCTGTACTCGCCCTCTGTATGTGGCCAGGCTGTGGAAGCCTCACACATGTGGTATCGCCGTACTCAGGAGGAGTAGGAGAATCTATTTTGGGGTGTCATTTTTGGTATGTACATGCTATATGTTAGAAATATTGTATAAATGGACAACTGTGTGTTAAAAAAAAAAAAGCGTTTTAACCACTTCCTGCCCGCCGGCCGTCATACAACGTTCTTGACTTTGTGCGGAGATATCTGAATGATGGTTGCAGCTACAGGCATCATTCAGATATCAGCTTTTTCAGCCGGCGATTCCCTACACCATGAGAACGATCATAGCAGCTGTTCCACTGCTTGATCGTTCTTACGGGAGGCGAGAGGGGATGTCCCCCCCCTCCCGCGCCTTTACCGACTCACCGCTACGATCGAAGCCAGGATCGTTTTTTATTTTTTTTTATTTCAGGCTTCCCAGCCTAGAGGTGAGATGTGGGGTCTTATTGACCCCATATCTCACTGTAAAGAGGACCTGTCATGCCATATACCTATTACAAGGATGTTTATATTCCTTGTAATAGGAATAAAAGTGGTCAAAAATTTTTTTTTTTGGAAAAAAGCATCAAACTAAAATAAATAAAGTAAAATGAACAATAAAATTTTTTTAAAGCGCCCCTGTCCCTGTGTGCTCGCATGCAGAAGCGAACGCATACGTAAGTCCCGCCCACATATGAAAACGGTATTCAAACCACACATGTGAGGTATCGCTGCGATCGGTAGAGCGAGAGTAATAATTTTGGCCCTAGACCTCCTCTGTAACTCAAAACATGTAACCAGTAAAAAATTTTAAAGCGTCGCCTATGGGGATTTTTGAGTAGCAAAGTTTGGCGCCATTCCACAAGCGCGTGCAATTTTGAAAGGTGACATGTTGGGTATCTATTTACTCGGCGTAACTTCATCTTTCACATTATGCAAAAACATTAGGCTAACTTTACTGTTTTGGTTTTTGTAAAGCACAAAACCGTTTTTTTCCAAAAAAAACTCGTTAAAAAAATTGCTGCGCAAATACCGTGTGAGATAAAAAGTTGCAACGACTGCCATTGTATTCTCTAGGGTTTTTGCTAAAAAAACATATATAATGTTTTGGGGTTCTATGTAATTTTCTAGCTAATAAATGATGATTTTTACATGTAGGAGAGAAATGTCAGAATTGGCCTGGGTGCTCCAGAACGCCTGAAGGTGCTCCCCTGCATGTTGGGCCTCTGTATGTGGCCACGCTGTGTAAAAGTCTCACACATGTGGTATCGCCATACTCGGGAGTAATAGCAGAATGTGTTTTGGGGTGTAATTTGTGGTATGCATATGCGGTGTGTGAGAAATAACCTGCTAATATGACAATTTTGTGGGGAAAAAAAAAAGTAAAAAAAACCCCTTGATTTTTCAAAGAATTGTGGGAAAAAATGACAACTTCAAAAAACTCACTATGCATCTTTCTAAATACCTTGGAATGTCTTCTTTCCAAAAATGGGTCATTTGGGGGGTATTTGTACTTTTCTGGAATGTTAGGGTCTCAAGAAATTAGAAAGGCCGTCAGTACTTCAGGTGTGATCAATTTTCAGATATTCGCACCATAGCTTTTGGACTCTATAACTTTCACAAAGACCAAATAATATCCACTGATTTGGGTTAATTTTACCAAAGATATGTAGCGGTATAAATTTTGGCCAAAATATATGAAGAAAAATTACTAATTTGCAAAATATTATAACAGAAATGTAGAAAAATGTATTTTTTTACAGATTTTTCGGTCTTTTTTCTTTTACGGCGCAAAAAATAAAGAACCCAGCAGTGATTAAATACCACCAAAAGAAAGCTCCATTTGTGTGAAAAAAAGGACAAAAATTTCATATAGATACAGTGTTGCATGACTGAGTAATTGTCATTCAAAATGTGAGACCACCAAAAGCTGAAAATTGGTCTGGTTAGGAAGGGGGTTTAAGTGCCCAGTTGTCAAGTGGTTAAATGGAGCCTGACTTGTGCCCATTAAATGGAGCCTGAATTGTTCCCATTAAATGCAGCCTGACTTGTGCTCATTAAATGGAGCCTGACTTGTGCCCATTAAATGGAGCCTGACTTGTGCCCATTAAATGGAGCCTGACTTGTGCCCATTAAATGCAGCCTGACTTGTGCTCATTAAATGGAGCCTGACTTGTGCCCATTAAATGGAGCCTGACTTGTGCCCATTAAATGGAGCCTGAATTGTGCCCATTAAATGGAGCCTGACTTGTGCCCATTAAATGGAGCCTGACTTGTGCTCATTAAATGGAGCCTGACTTGTGCCCATTAAATGCAGCCTGACTTGCAGCCTTACCTGTGTCCATTAAATGCGCCTGACTTGCAGCCTTACCTGTGTCCATTAAATGCAGCCTGTTCTGTGCCTGGCGACTGGCGAGGACATCATCACAGTCGCCTGTCCACCTGTCACTCAGAAGACAGAGCAGCCCGAGCGGCAGTACTCCATTCGGCCGCTGGGGCTGCTCTGTTTTCTGTCTTCTTTGAGTGGCAGGAGATCTCCCGGCGCTCATGGGAGACGGTCGCTTTTGTCAGGGGCAGATCCAGAGTCTAGTCTCGGGAGGGGCACTGCCAGAAAATTTTGCGGGCAATTTTTCGGGGCAATGGCTGGTGTTGGCGCTTCAATCATCACATGGTGTCAGGATGATTGAAGCGCATTATTTCTATTATTATATTGTAATATGAAATTAAATAGTTCAACTCACCATAATGCAGAATCAGTGGGAGCCCTGAGCGTGTCACTTGCCATCGTCGCCTGCCACCAGATGCAGCCTGTCACTTGCACTGTTGGCTGCCACCAAATGCGGATTTTCACTTGCCATGTCACTTGTCATATCCTCTGCCACCAGATGTGGATTGTCATTTGCTAATGTCGCCTGCCACAAGATGCGGATTGTCACTTGCCAGTGGCTGTGTCCCAGTGTGAGAGCGGGCAGTGAGAGATAATGTAATCTCTCTGCTGCCCACGCCTGCACAGTGATGGCGGTGTTCTGTTAGAAGCTGAGCTGTGGTGAGGCAGGGTGAGAGATGATGTCAAAAAGCCGCTACTCATCAGATATGCAACCAAAGTGATGTTGCATTGCGGCCATCTTGGTACACCCCACTTGTCAGCAGTAAGCCTAGAGTTAGAAGTCGGCAAGCGGACATCTTTATACACCCACCGTAGTCTTGCTTTTCACAGTTATTTTTAACAGTAAACTCAGCTTATATAGTGAAATAAAATAACTGTGAAAAGCAAGACTCTGGTGGTTGTATAAAGATGTCCGCTTGCCGACTTATAACACTAGGCTTACTGTGGACAAGTGCGGGAGTACCAAGATGGCCGTGATGCAATGTCCCTTCAGTCACATATTCAGAAGGGGAGTGGCTTCCTGCCTGTTCGCTCAATCACACGCCAGCCCGACCGCCCGCCGGCATAAATGCTCAGTCACCGGCCTGCTTGCCAGCCTGCCTGTCCGCTTACTCACCCGCCGGCCTGCTCAGTCACCCGCTCATTATTTTCTCAGGGGGGAGCAATTGCCCCGTTGCCTCCCCCCCGAATCCGCCCCTGCGCCCTGTATTGTGACATGGCTGCAGTGGCGGGGCTGTTCAGTATTCGCTCCATAAGACACACAGGCATTTCTCCCCATTTTGGGGGGGGGATGCATCTTATGGAGTGAAAAATATGGTAGTTTTTAGCTTGGAGCAGGTTCGAGGTATGATAACAGGTTAAATTGTTTTTTGTGTATTAGTGATAATTGAATTAGTATGACACACCTGTGAGACTACACCCTGTAGTGTTAGTATGAAAGTATGTGGCTGGAAGTAGATCATTGCACTAAGCCTGGTGAAGAGGATGATATGCTCGTAACTGTACAGTAGCATGTAACCATTTTTATGCTTTGAAAAGCATTTGATATAAAGACAATTTTGCATTGGAGAACGTGTCCCGTCGTTTTTTCTATTGGATATTCGTGGAATATTGGGAGTCCACCTTGATACTGATCTCTATACTAAGAATCAGAGCAGTAGAAGCAACCCACCCAAATTTTATATATATATATATATATATATATATATATATATATATATATATATATATATATACACTAGACTGCCTAATCTAGCTCAAACTATCTCTGTCCACACACTTTACACGGACGCTATGTAAGGATTGCATAACACCTTTAGTGTTGCAGAGTTCTGGTAGAGGTCTCATGACAGCTTGACTGCCTCCCCCCAATACACTTCCAGGTAGTCTAATGCCGCGTACACACAAGCGGACTTTACGACCGTGTGTGGGCTTCATCGGACCTGCAGCGGACTTTTTCGGTCGAAAATCTGATGGACTTTAGATTTGGAACATGTTTCAAATCTTTACGTCGGAACTCCGCCGGACCCAGTTCCTATCGAAAAGTCCACTGGTCTGTATGCTAGTCCGACGGACGAAAGCCGACGCTAGGGCAGATGTTGGCTACTGGCTATCAACTTCCTTATTTTAGTCTGGTCGTATGTCATCACGTACGAATCCGTCGGACTTTGGTGTGATCGTGTGTAGGCAAGTCCGTTCGTTGGGAAAGTCCGTTGGAAGTCCGCCGAAAGTCTGTTGGATAGTCCGTCCGGTCGAAAAGTCCGCTCGTGTGTACGCGGCATAACTGGGCTGCAGGAAAGTAAGGACCAGGGGAAGGGGGAGCATGTCAGTCTAAATGCTGTTAATATGTAATGATTGATAAGCATTTCCCCATGAGTATCTTGATGGGGATTTCTGACCTGGACATAGAACTAAGCAAAGTTGGGGGGGGGGGGGGCATGCTTGGGTAGGAGAGGAGGGGGTGGAAAAAGGGACAGGCAAACCTAGAGGGAGGAGAGACGTGAGGTGTAAATGGAGTTGGCTAAAGAGAAAGAAAGAGGGGGAAATAAAAAAAATAAAAGGGGGTGGAGGGTTGTAGGAGGAAAATAGATAACAAACCAGAATAAATTAGAGCTGAGGGACTCCAGGGAAAGTTAATGGAAAGTGACTATCCATCATCTCAGGGTGTCCTATCTCCTTACTGGTCCCCAGGGTCAACCAGGGTTTGGGTGGCCACTCAAGGTGTGGTTTAAAGTTTACGTGCTCCAGCATTGAGTTTCAGTTACCCAGGATGTGTCATTGCATTCAGGAATTCTAGAGTGGATTTGTAGTATGCCCAGCATGCCCATGTCTTAATATACTCGGTCAGCCTGTCCTGGGCAGAGTGGATATGTTTTCCATCATATAGCTAATTGTATGGGTAGGAAAGAAAAAAGCTGCACATAATCCTTCAAGGTTTATGCTATACACACTCACAGATGGCAGAGGAGCTCTCCACAAAAATGTACAATACTACAAAATTTATCAACCAATTGATGTGGGCTCAACCCCTCCCTTATGTGTCAATATAGTTTACCTCAAAGGAAACTTACCCAGGAGATACCTCCTAGGTAATGTTCCCTTTGAGATAAACTATATTGACATATAGGGGAGGGGTTGAACTCATGTCCATTGGTTGCTGGATTATGTGTAATTGTATGAGTAGTTGATGAAAAATACATTAGCACCACATCCCAATTGACAAAGGAATAGCAAAAATTTACAAACCTGTGGGACTTTGAAGGTGCTTCCCCAAGCAAAAATTACACACAATAATAAAACATATTTAATTAAATATGTTTTCCATCTTTGCTACTCTATCTAGTCTCACAAACTATTTTCTCAGGTATTTAGGTTGTTCTCCAATATGTGGAATACAAATTCTAGCCGCATTGACCATATGCTTGGCCAGGGAGTTTATGTAATGTTCCCTAAGTAGGGATGTACGGCGAAGAAGATATTAGGAAGGAGAGAAATCAAGAATGTAAATGGTCACTGCCTTGATAATTCAGGATATATTTTAATCGGTATGACTGGAGAAAAGGGCCTTACCACCATATACAGTAGGTAGGAAATGTCCTTTCTCTGTTGCACAGTGCCAACATTGCTTTAAAACCACTGGGTAATTTTGTGTAAGAAAGCAAATGTTCGGTACCATCTTGTGTGGAGTTTGTAGCCATTGTCTTGGACATTGATGCTCAGGGAGCATTTATGTACTGTAGTATTTATGAACTCCGAATTGACATCAGAGAGATTGTCCCTCAAGTCTTTTTTCCGTGCCCTGCAAGCCAAACCTGTGTTAGCAGGAAGGTCATATGTCAGGTATGCGTAAACCATGGAGACAAAGTGCCAATGTGGGGCATGTGAAAGGCAAAGCATCTCAAAGCTGTATTCACTTTTTAATGGGAGTTTTTAACTCATTAAAGTGGATGTAAACCCAATTTTTTTTTTTTTGTAATGTCATAATGTAGAGTATAAGATTTCCTATCATTCGAGCCCAGTCTTGCCACAAAGAGTTAATCCATCTCTGAGCAATTCTCTTTTATTGTTCAGTGAGATAAAACTTGACAAACAGAGAAAAACTTTGTCAAATCCTCCCCCTTGCTGTGAGTGACAGGTGATTTACATATCTCGTGCACTAGCCTAAGACACAGGCATTATTTTTTAATTCCCTCCCCCACTCCTTTCTTCAGCAGCTCTGCAAGGATTGGCTGTTCCACACCTCAGCATGATTTGGTATGCTGAAGTCATGTGGTTACTTTCCTGTCTTTTCACTGGATGTTAGAGATCATAGCAGAAGTTCAGTGTAAGAAATACACAGGAGAAAATGCATATTGACAAGGGGAGTGTAGAGGTGGGCGGGGAGTCTACTGACATCACGACTCCACCCACCGAGCTCCAGACAACAGACCCGCCCACAGAATCTGCAGTTTTCCGGGTCTCATAACAGACAGAGGGGAGACATTTGACAGGTAAAGATACATGCAGGAGACATGTATATCCTTATAGATAACCCCCATGGCAGTAGTTTAGAAAGGATGACATTGGGTTCACTTCCACTTAAAAACCGTTATGCACCCTAGTGCTCTCTGATCTCTTCCATGTTTTTTCGATATAGCTCCATTTCTCGCTGGTTGCCTAACCCTGCTTTAGAAAGTTGCGAAGTATTCTGACTGTTAAAATGACAAAATAACAGATGGTAATGAAATTCCTGCATGCATTATATATTTATGAATTTATACTATTGTGATGAGAGATTTGGGGATGTATTAAAACATCAAAATGCAGCTTGTTTCTATTTTGCAGACTAATCATACATTTCAAGATATTTTTACACTCTGTAAGTTTAAATTGCACAGAATTAACCCTTGTGCTCATTGTACTGAAATTTTCATTTTTGCTCATTGGATATAAATAATTGCATGTAACATACCTGAAATAATTAAACAAATAGATGTATATTTTTTGTAGTAAAGACAAAACATGCATTTGCAAACTCACACGGAGATCTATTTCTATTTCTATTTTATTTTTGTAAATGACCAGGCAGCAATTTATTGGTAATTCGTTAATTATCGAAAGGGATGGAAAAGGGAGTCATAATAACTATGCAGCAAAAAACATTAAAAATATCCTAATTATTGACTGCAGTTTTAATCATTACAAACATGAGTTAATGTTTGCCTTGGGCTAATTTCTGTCCATGCAAAACCCAACTTGATTTATTCTGAATGTGACGTTGATGTGTGTTTTGTGATAGTGCTTGAGGAAAAAGGGGAAAAGTTCTCCTAAATCAAGAATCAAACTTTGACTCTGACCTTAACAATTCTGCAATGATACAAAAAATTACACTTTGATGATGATTAAAATTAAGGGCTTTGGTTTGCAGTTGGACAAAAGAGAGGCATGCTGGGTGGATCCTGGGTTTATTATCTGTTGTTGTGCAATACCACAGTTAGCACTTTAGGACACATACAGGATGTGGTTGCTAAAAACAGCTTTGAGCTTGTAATTTATTTTTTGTGCTGTAGTTGTTATTTTGTGGTTTTTTTACTTAACCCACCAACACATGCTAAGAACCAAGTTAGATCAGCCTTTATCAAATTTGAGATAACTTGCAGGTCTCAAGGAACCCTTGCTTTTAATTATCTCCAACCCACAGGACATGATTTGCATGATTGGTAATTTGTGGATAAAAGAATAAGTAAAAGAATAAAAAATGCAATGTACTAATGTATTTGACACCTAGTTTCAGGGAATGTCTATCAGAGGTTTGGTTCACAGAAATGTGCAAGCGCTTGACATTCTCGGCAGAATGGTGACCAGGTGCGCACATGCGCACACTGCATGTTGGCGCCAGATGTTTAAGGATGCTTCTACTCATGCTTAAGTGCTAACTGGTATTTCAGCTATTCCCTGCATCCTGCTACTACTCTGCTAGTTCCCTTGTTGCTGACCTAGCTTGTCACTGACCTGAACTTGGATCCTGTTTCTGTCTTGTCCCCAGTTCCTGACCCTGGCTCTGTTCCTGACCACGTCTCTCACTTATGATTCTGTACCTCGCTGCCCATTTGCTGCAGACCTCGGCTATTCCTGTGACCACACTTCTGTTCCTGGTTCTGTTCCCACATCTGATTTGAGTGCCTGCTTGGAATCTGCAGCCTATGTAGAGTGCCCCTTTAACTTCAGGTGTATCTCTGTACACAGTTACTGTTCCTGACCTGATGCTCTGCCAGCCTGCCTGAGACCGCATCACCTGCTGCAAGCGCTCCTATCAACATCTGCCAGCACTCATGTTCCTCCTGTCCTTTGGTATCCCTTGTTCCATCTTCAGCGGGACCTTGGCTGGAGATACAAGAGAGGCCAACCTTGTAATTTCAGTCTCTGAATAGGTGCATGACACCTACCCAATGTTTGATAAGGCAGGGTGTAAAACTGTAGTGCTTTCTGACATTATTGGTCAGTGGAAAAGTGCCCGCTCACATTTATGGTCAGTGGAAAAGTGCTCCTTACATTGATTGTCAGTGGAAAACTGCCCCCTTCAATTGGTGGTTAGTGGAAAAAAGCTCCTTACATTGATGGTCAGTGGAAAATTGCCCCCTTAAGTTGGTGGTCAGTGGAAAAGTACCCCCTTACACTGGTGGTCAGGGCAAAAAGAGACCCTTTTTCACTGATGGCCAGTTAAGTGTCCATTTACATTGGTGGTAAGTCTGACAAATCCCCCCCTTACAGGTAGCTAAAAAGATCATTGGTGCTAGTGGTAACTTATATGGGAGGCAGAAATTGCTTGCTGCTCAAGGAACCCCCAGCAACTTCTAGAGGAACCCTAGGGTTCCACGTAATAGTTTTTTTTTTTTTAAATCAAGTTTTCGATTTTTATTTTAACAGCTGATATTTTCTCTATATGCAGGTTTAGGTAGCTCAGGGTTGTCCTGTTCACTGGTGATGGATGGAGGGACTCATAAGAAGATATGGTCAGTGGTTCCAGGTTTGAAGATTCAGTAATAGTCACTGACAATAAAGTGTGAGCTAGATCTGGGATAGGGCTTGCTTCCTCTTGTTCGGTCTACAGTACCACCCTTACCTGCTTAGCGACTGAATTGAACAAAATCATAAACACATGGGGGGAGAATGAGTTTTATCATCAGAATTGTTGGACATCTTCATAAGGAGAGGAGAGGAGGCATTTGAAGTTTCTAAAGTATAGAAATGTCAGTGTGGGACAAGGAACTGGGGGATACCAAATTCACACTCAATATTATTAGTTTGTTTGTTCACAAATTCATGAGTCTGGTTTCTTCTGATACCCGACGATTATGGAGGAGGCAAGTCACCTGCTTCCCCATACCAAGAAGAATGGGGATTTTTACAGTTGAGTAGAAGGGTTCAGTGCAGCAAGGTAGGATTTTGCCAGTAAAACCCTTTTCCCCCCTCACTTCCTTTAACAGCTAAGCAAAAGCGACAGTTACAGGGGTTGAAAAATGTCATATTACACTGCGTTTCCCAAAAAACTGCCTATGTAGGGTAAGGGGCGCCTGTAGATGAAAAAAAAAAAACAATTGCAGCTCTCCTATCCTGTCCTCTCCTGTCTCTGGCTGCCTGCTGTCTCCTGGGATGGGTGCGCCAGCGCTGCAAACTACAGCTGAGGTGCAGGAGGAGCCGGAGGTCAGGGTCACCTGAAGTCTGACGTCAAGTGTAATGGGTCAGGTAGGTCAGTGTGGGTCTGGGTCAGTGTAATGGTCAGTGTGTGTCAGGTAGGTCAGTGTGGGTCAGTGTAATGATCAGTGTGGGTCAGGTAGGTCAGTGTATGTCAGTGTGTGTCAGGTAGGTCAGTGTGCATCAGGTATTTCAGTGTGGGTCCGTGTAATGATCAGTGTGTGTCAGGTAGGTCAGTGTGCGTCAGGTAGTTCAGTGTGGGTCAGTGTAATGATCAGTGTGTGTCAGGTAGGTCAGTGTGCGTCAGGTAGTTCAGTGTGGGTCAGTGTAATGATCAGTGTGTGTCAGGTAGGTCAGTGTGCGTCAGGTAGTTCAGTGTGGGTCAGTGTAATGATCAGTGTGTGTCAGGTAGGTCAGTTTATAGTGCTCAGCATTGATGGGCACTCGTAAGCCAGGGAGCAACCAGCAGGATCAAAAGTAATAAAGCTATGTTACAGAGAGAACTCACATAAACAAAAACTGCTGCATTAATGCTACGGACAGTCTGCAGCATACAGTATATGTATTTATTGATTTTTTGCTTATATTTCCAATTAAAAGTAAGTATACCAGTTCACCAGAATGGCCCAGTACAGGGTGGGACAAGGCATAGAATTTTATAAAACTACATGTTTTTCTTTACCCAGAATCTGTAATTCCAGTAGGACTGATCACATAACTGATATCATGAATTGTTTTTCCCTCAGACACAGTAATCGTACAATCGTCTCACACTTGTGGTTTCTCTGTTCTGCTCTTTCTGTGGTGAATACATTACTGTCATTCCTAGTAATCATAATTAACGTCATTCACACCTTTTTTTTTTTTTTTCATTTTTACTTTATTGCAGCAAGATTCAGTGGGTAATAAAAAGCAGCAGGTACATAGAAAACTACATAGTGTTTGTATAATTCTCAAAACATAGGATATCTCATGCAGAATATACTAGGGTCCCAATTGGCACTTCCAGAAGATCCGGGATCCTTCCTAAAATCAAAAGGTTCAATTCTGATCTGCAGCCTGAGGCTCCAACTGTGACTCATTGTCGCTTTTCACTGGATTCCTAAAAGTACAGAACATTGTCATTTCAATTTGTCAGATTTATTTATACATGTTTTAAAGCAGACCTGTAGGAAAAGCGCTATGTGAAGTATTTTACCCAGGGCTTTTTTTTCTCAGAGAATAGGCGCAGGAACCCAGTCAACTCCTCACACCCCCCAACCCCACCCCACACCTTTTCCCACCCACAATACTGCCATTTCTCGGGAAAGAGAAGTAAAGTGCTCTTTACCTTCTCCCCCCCCTGTGCACAGCTCACTTCCTCATCCACAGGTCACCTTCTCTTACCTCATCCACAGCTCACCCCCCCACAGCTCACCCCCCCCCCCCACAGCTCACCCTACCCCCCCTCCACGGCTCACCCCCCACAGGTCACCTTCTCTTTCCTCGTCCACAGCTCACCTCCCCATCCACAGGTCACCTTCTCTTACCTCATCCACAGCTCACCCCCCCACAGGTCACCTTCTCTTCCCTCGTACACAGCTCACCCTAACCCCCCTCCATAGCTCAACCCCCACAGGTCACCTTCTCTTCCCTCATCCACAGCTCACCCCCCCACAGGTCACCTTCTCTTCCCTCGTACACAGCTCACCCTAACCCCCCTCCATAGCTTAACCCCCACAGGTCAGCTTCTCTTCCCTCATCCACAGCTCACCTCCCCATCCACAGGTCACCTTCTCTTCCCTCGTACACAGCTCACCCTACCCCCCCTCCACAGCTCACCCCCCACAGGTCACCTTCTCTTCCCTCGTACACAGCTCACCCTACCCCCCCTCTACAGCTCACCCCCCATAGGTCACCTTCTCTTCCCTCATCCACAGCTCACCCTAACCCCCCTCCATAGCTCAACCCCCACAGGTCACCCTCTCTTCCCTCATCCACAGCTCACCTCCCCATCCACAGGTCACCTTCTCTTCCCTCGTACACAGCTCACCATACCCCCCCTTCACAGCTCACCCTCCACAGGTCACCTTATCTTCCTCCCTCCACAGTTTACCTCCCCATCCACGGGTCACTTTCTCTTCCCTCGTACACAGCTCACCCTACCCCCCCTCCACAGCTCACCCCCCATAGGTCACCCTCTCTTCCCTCATCCACAGCTCACCTCCCCATCCACAGGTCACCTTCTCTTCCCTCGTACACAGCTCACCCTACCCCCCCTCCACAGCTCACCCTCCACAGGTCACCGTATCTTCCTCCCTCCACAGCTCACCCTACCCCCCCTCAACAACTCACCCCTCCACAGGTCACCTTCTCTTCTCTCGTCCACAGCTCACCCCCTCCCCCACAGCTCAGCCTACCCCCCCTCCACGGATTACCCCCCCACAGGTCACCTTCTCTTCCCTCGTCCACAGCTCACCCCCCCCCACGCACAGGTTACCTTCTCTCGTCAGTTCACCCCCCCTCCACAGCTCACCCCCCCACAGGTTACCTTCTCTTCTCTCGTCCACAGTTCACCCCCCAACAGCTCACCCTCTCCCCCCCTTTCCACAGTTCACCCCCCCATCCACAGCCAGCTCACCCTCTCTGCCCCCACATTTCACATTAGCATGTGCAGCCACCTCCCCCCATCCACAATTCCCCTTTTAATCTCTGTAAACATGTCACCTCTGCACACCCCCCATCCACAGCTTATCTCCCCCCTCCACATTTCACTTCTGAACCCCTATCTACAGCTCACTCCAATCCCCAACTATAACCATCTACAACCCCTCATCTTACACCTGTGCATGGAGGCGGTGCAGCTCTATGTTTTTCCTCAACCTCCCATACACACACACAGTGCTATTATGCACAGGCCTGCCCCCCTTCTCCAGAGCAGGGTAGGGGCATGTTAGGGGTGGGGCAGGGCTGGAGGCGGTGCTGCCGATGATGTAATTAAGCAACTCACACCACCTCCGCCCACCCGCGTCTTATTTTTCTCACCTGAAAATAACGCCTGCGCATGCGCGGTATAGCCATGGTGAAGTCGCGCATGTGCAGTGGAGCCGCGTGATCAGCTGTTTCGTCACGTAGCCACACCGGAAGTGACGCGGTCGAGGTTCTGCATGGGTCGAGCTTTTTTATTACAATAACGGCCAGTATTCGAAGCTATGCAAACAGGGGAGGGAGATTGTACTTGTCAGATGCTGCCTCGCTGTTGGGACGGATTTTCTGTGTGCTGAATAGGAATGAGCCGAACAGAACATGCTAACAGGAAAAAAGTTCGTTCGAACACGCGAACACCGTTAAAGTCTATGGGACACGAACATGAATAATCAAAAGTGCTAATTTTAAAGGCTAATATGCAAGTTATTGTCATAAAAAGTGTTTGGGGACCTGGGTCCTGCCCCAGGGGACATGGATCAATGCAAAAAAAAAGTTTTAAAAACTGCCGTTTTTTCAGGAGCAGTGATTTTAATAATGCTTAAAGTCAAACAATAAAAGTGTAATATCCCTTTAAATTTCGTAGCTGGGGGGTGTCTATAGTATGCCTGTAAAGGGGCGCATGTTTCCCGTGTTTAGAACAGTCTGACAGCAAAATGACATTTCGAAGGAAAAAAAGCCATTTAAAACTACCCGCGGCTATTGCATTGCCGACAATACACATAGAAGTTCATTGATAAAAACGGCATGGGAATTCCCCACAGGGCAACCCCGAACCAAAATTTAAAAAAAAATGACGTGGGGTTCCCCCTAAATTCCATACCAGACCCTTAAGGTCTGGTATGGATTTTAAGGGGAACCCCGCGGCAAAAAAAAAAAAAACGGCGTGGGGTCCCCCCAAAAATCCATACCAGACCCTTATCCGAGCACGCAACCTGGCAGGTCGCAGGAAAAGAGGGGGGGACGAGAGTGCGGCCCCCCCTCCTGAACCGTACCAGGCCACATGCCCTCAACATTGGGAGGGTGCTTTGGGGTAGCCCCCAAAACACCTTGCCCCCATGTTGATGAGGACAAGGGCCTCATCCCCACAACCCTGGCCGGTGGTTGTGGGGGTCTGCGGGCGGGGGGCTTATTGGAATCTGGAAGCCCAGATCCCGGCCCCCCCCTGTGTGAAATGGTAAGGGGGTACCATTTCACTAAAAAACTGTCAAAAATGACAAGAGACAGTTTTTGACAATTCCTTTATTTAAATGCTTCTTCTTTCTTCCTTCATCTTCTTCCTCTGGTTCTTCTGGCTCTTCTGGTTCTTCCTCCGGAGTTCTCGTCCAGCATCTCCTCCGCGGCGTCTTCTATCTTCTTCTCCTTGGGCCGCTCCACACCCATGGCATGGGGGGAGGCTCCCGCTCTTCTCTTCATCTTCTTCTTCATCTTCTTCTCTTCTCTTCTTCATTTTCTTCTCTGGGCCGCTCCGCACCCATGCTGGCATGGAGGGAGGCTCCCGCTGTGTGACGGCGTCTCTTCGTCTGACGGTTCTTAAATAACGGGGGCGGGGCCATCCGGTGACCCCGCCCCCTCTGACGCACGGTGACTTGATGGGACTTCCCTGTGACGTCACGGGGAATGCCACAGGGAAGTCCCGTCATGTCCCGTGCGTCAGAGGGGGCGGGGTCACCGGGTGGCTACCCCAAAGCACCCTCCCAATGTTGAGGGCATGTGGCCTGGTACGGTTCAGGAGGGGGGGGCACACTCTCGTCCCCCCCTCTTTTCCTGTGGCCTGCCAGGTTGCGTACTCGGATAAGGGTCTGGTATGGATTTTTGGGGGGACCCCACGCCGGGTTTTTTTTTTGGCGCGGGGTTCCCCTTAAAATCCATACCAGACCTGAAGGGCTTGTATGGAATTTAGGGGGACTCCCACGTCATTTTTTTTAAAATTTTGGTTCGTTGTTGCCCTGTGGGGAATTCCCATGCCATTTTTATCAATGAACTTCTATGTGTATTGTCGGCAATGCAATAGCCGCGGGTAGTTTTAAATGGCTTTTTTTCCTTCGAAATGTCATCTTGCTGTCAGACTGTTCTAAACACGGGAAACATGCGCCCCTTTACAGGCATACTATAGACACCCCCCAGGTACGAAATTTAAAGGAATATTACACTTTTATTGTTTGACTTTAAGCATTATTAAAATCACTGCTCCTGAAAAAACGGTCGTTTTTAAAACTTTTTTTTGCATTGATCCATGTCCCCTGGGGCAGGACCTAGGTCCCCAAACACTTTTTATGACAATAACTTGCATATAAGCCTTTAAAATTAGCACTTTTGATTTCTCCCATAGACTTTTAAAGGGTGTTCCGCGGCATTCGTATTTGCTGCGAACACCCCAAATTGTTCGCTGTTCGGCGAACTTGCGAACAGCCAATGTTCGAGTCGAACATGAGTTCGACTCGAACTCGAAGCTCATCCCTAGTGCTGAAGGATGAGTTTTTTCTGTATTGCAGGACGGGTCTGGTGTGTTGCCTGTGTCTAAGGGTGGGTTGCAACACACAAAACCCACCCTTAAACTCACCCACAACCCGCCCTGCAACAGCAAGGCTCAATCTGACAACTACGTTCCTCCGCTGTTTGCATAGCGTCGGATAATGCCTATTTACCTTCGAAGTGTTATTGAAAATGACTACAGACAAGCAGCTCACTATTCCCATGTGATTGGAAACATCTTCACGGGAAAAACCCACCCCTTCACATTTTTTTGGACTATTGCTTTATGTTTCATACACTCACTGTGTTGAGCACAGCGTATTTTCGTTTTTGTTTTGCTATGGTATATTTGCACATTATATTTTGTTTTAGCTGTACCACATCCAGGGTACACAAAAATATTATTAGCGCCACACTGTCACTGCGGACACCTAACTGACACTAGTACAGTGATCAGTGCTAAAAAATATGCACTATCACTGTACTAATGACACTGGCTGGGAAGGGATTAACATCAGGGGCGATCAAAGGGTTAACTGTGTGCCTAGCCTGTGTTTTCTCACTGTGTGGGAGGTGCTTTTACTAGGGGAAGGCATTGATCCATATTCCTGCCTTGCAGAAATACAGGATCAAAACCTTCCCTTGTGACGGAACGGTAATCTGCCTTGTTTCTGCCTGTGTAACAAATGATCGGTGCACCAGTTCACAAAGCAAGGTACCTAAAGACATGGATGAGTGAGTTTGGGGTGGAGGAACTTGTCTGGCCTGCACAGAGTCCTGACCTCAACTCGATAGAACACCTTTGGGATGAATTAGAGCCTTGCTTTATGCACTAGTGCGCTAGGGGCCATCCCCAAACTGTTCCCACAAAGTTGGGAGCATGAAATTGTCCAAAATGTATTGGTATGCTGATGCCTTAAGATTTCCCTTTACTGGAACGAAGGGGCCAAGCCCAACCCCTGAAAAACAACCCCACACAATAATCCTGCCTCCACCAAATGATTTGGACCAGTGCACAAAGCAAGGTCCTTAAAGACATGGATGAGCGAGTTTAAGGTGGAAAAAATGAGCTAGCCTGCCCTCAACCCAATAAAACACCTTTGGGATGAATTAGAACAGAGACTGCGAGCCAGGTCTTCTCGCCCAACATCAGTGCCTGACCTCACAAATGCGCTTCTCGAAGAATGGTCAAACATTCCAATAGACACACTCCTAAACCCTGTGGACAGCCTTTCTGGATAAGTTGAAGCTGTTATAGTTTCAAAGGGTGGGCCAACTCGATATGGAACCCTACGGACTACAACTGGGATGCCATTGGGTGAAGGGTGAACATCACTGACCAGCAATACCATGGAGAGGAACTCCACTGACCCCAATGCCTTTAGGGATGGAAAAACACCTTTGACCACAAATGCCTTTAGAGATGAGGGTAGGAACACTACTGACCACCATTGCCTTTAGAGGAAGGGAACATTACTGACCACCAATGCTTTTGGGCTTGAGAGACCACTGACCATTGACTAACAATGCTTTTGAGGGAGAGGAGTAAAAACACCACTGACCACTTTAGGGGGTTGGGGGAACTGCACTAACCACTAATACATGTAAGGGGTGAATAGCACCACAGTGCACCAAAGCATGTAGCACATGTTAGCGCAACATTTTAGTGTGAATAACTCTCACTGACCCCCAATGTCTGAGAAGGGTGGAAGTGAGGTTAATCTCAAAGATAGTATTATTATTATTACTAGTATTATTATTCCCTCTTAGATTGTAAGCTCTAAGGAGCAGGGCCCTCTGATTCCTACTGTATTAAAGTGTTTTGTATTTGTACTGTCTACCCTCAAGTTGTAAAGCGCTACGTAAACTGTTGGCGCTATATACATCCTGTAAAATAATAAAAATAATAATAATCTACTGACCTCCAGTGCTTTCCTTCCACTAATTCAGATGCTGGGGAAGGGGGGTTCTTCCACTCACTGACAATGACGACAGGAAGTTTTTTTATCCCTGCCAAGGCCTTTGCTTTTCTTCCCCCAATGACTGCCAAAGTCATGACACTTATGCTACATACTCCAGAGAAGCCCGGAGCAAAGTAAGAAATACATAGGCGAAGGGCGGACATGACAGGGTTAACAGGGAGATGGTATCATGAGAAAGGGAAAATGTTTGGTGCTGAGGGGGAGGGGCCAGGGAAGGTGTTAAATTCTGTCCCCGCCCTGATGAGTCATCACAAGCGTGGGGGAAAGTTCCAGGAAGCAGACAGCATGGCTGATGTGGAGAAGATCTTGTTCCAGCTTAGGGAGGAGGCAGCTGTGCAGGGGGCTTCATGGCTACAGGACACTCTGGGGACATGGCTCTGAGCCTTTGCCAGGTACGAGGGGACGGAGGTCCAGACCGCCGGAGCGGTTCTCCCCGGACCGCAATGCGGGACCGCAGCGGAGGGTGGGGGGTGGTGATTCTGTTGGGACCCTGTCGGGTCCGGCGGCGAAGCGGGCAGCGTTAGTGGACAGGGGGAGCCCGGTTAGTGTTCTAGGACAGCAGGGGGGATCGAGCAGCTCACTGCAGGCCCCTGGGGGGAACATGCGGCCTACAAGGCGCAGGGACAGTGCGAGTGCGGGCCCCTCCCCCACCATCAGGAGACCGGACACGCTGGCAGAGGAGGATGGCATCACAGGGGACAGGACACATGGAGCAGAGGGCTATGGTGGCAGTCCCTGGGCTTTCTAACACTGCAGCAGGGGACCGAACAGAGAACGATCGTGGGAGGAGATCAGGATGGTGCATGGGAGAGCGGAGGCTGGCAGGACTGAGGTTCAATGCACTGGTCCTGGCAAGGCTGTACAAAATTATCAGAGGGCTATGCTGAGCGGAGGCAGGGTCGGAGGTCAGCAGTTCTAGCGGCAACCAGGGCTGCATCGCCTGGTGGGCCATCATCTGAGGAGGAAGAAGGATTGGAGCTGAGGTCCCTAAGAAAACAGTCTGGAGCTGATGAGGAGGCGGGGCCATTAACCGGGAGCGTGCGGTCGGAGGAACACGGACGATCGGCTGATGGGTCCACGCCTGTGCAGCCGGGTAAGTTACCTTCTTCTATGCATGTTGTGGGAATGTCTGATACTGTTGGGGTTAGTAGTGGCTTAGCTGGGTCCGCTCCGGGTGCGGGGGGTTTCGGGACCGTCCGGGGGGGCTGCTGGGGTTATTGGGGTTTTTTTGGCCGGAAGAAAGGAACTGGTACAGAAAGTTGAGAGTGCGGAAAGAGTCGCAGCTGGGCCAGCATCGGCATGGGTCTCGCAAGTTGGGAGTGCCGGGGATGCCGGTGCGGCTGGAGGGAGCTCGGTGGTGCCAGTTGTTGCGCCTGAAATCCCTGCTCCTGCTGTGGCGTCAACGGTGGGTAGTTCCCCGCAGGGGACGTCAAAGGCAGAGGGGAGGCAGGACATCGCCAGTTTGGGAGATGCAGCAAAATGTGAAGTATATGTCTGCTTTGAGGGACCACTGGGAGCTCATCTGAAACAGGAGGTGCGGGAAAAACTGTGGAAAGGTGAGTACGTTGAGATATTTTCCCTGCTGCCTTTAGAAAAATGTAACCTGGACAGGGTAAAACCGGATGATCCAAGAAGGAGGACGAGGAACTGGTTACATGCGTTCGCGATAATGGCAAGTGTCATAGGGGAGAAGAATCCCGAACATTGTTCGGGGATCTTCTGCTACCAGGATGCTATAGGGGAGGCCTACAGGGTTTATGGCGGTACAGGATGGCTGCGGTATGATTTCGTCAACGCAGAGCGGTAAGGCCAGAATTGAGATGGGATCACAAGGACATCAGCTTGTGGATGCGCCTGATGACGTCACCGAGGGCTCCCAGCCAGTTTTTTCCAGGAGGGGCCGGTGGACCTTCGGCCCATGGACAATCGGCCGAAAACAAAAAAGGGGTATGTTGGCAATATAATTCAGGGACCTGTAAGTTTGGAGGTGCATGTTAGTACAAGCATGAATGTTCTGGGTGCGGAGGAACTCATCCGGTGTACAGATGCTTTAAACAGGGAAAAGGCCGCGCTGGAGAGGCTGGAAACTAGAGGGAGGACTCCGGTGAAGGTGGGCAGAATGCGGCCGTTCCTAAGTAGGTATCCGGACAGGGAGGCGGCGAGGTTGTTGAGTCAGGTTTTACAGTAGGTTTTAGGATTCCGTGTAATTTAGAGGTTGTTCCCCCCGTTCCGCACAATTTGAGGACAGCAATGCGACATCCGGACGTGGTTTCGGTGAAACTAAATAAGGAGGTTGCTTTGGGGAGAATGGGGGGTCCTTTCCCATTACCGCCTTTTGCCGATTTGGTAGTATCCCCGTTGGGGGTGGTGCCAAAGAAAGAACGGAATAAGTTTAGGCTCATTCATCACCTTTCCTTACTGAAAGGGGGATCGGTGAATGATGCAATTGATAAGGCAGATTGTTCAGTGTCTTATACATCATTTGATGCTGCGGTGGGGTGGGTACGGCGTTACGGCAAGGGAGCGTTAATGGCTAAGGCAGATGTGGAGTCAGCCTTTCGGCTTCTTCCGGTCACCCGGATAGTTTCCGGTTGCTGGGATGCCATTGGAATAACCAATTTTATGTGGACCAATGCTTGCCGATGGGTTGCTCTGTGTCGTGCGCATTATTTGAACAGTTCGGTTCTTTTGTAGAATGGGTAGTACGGGATGTGTCAGGCATGAATTTGGTTATCCACTATGTGGACGATTTCTTTTGCATAGGACCAGCTGCTTCCAGAATCTGCGCGGTGCTCCTGGCATCGCTGGAGCACATAGCGGATAGGTTTGGCATTCCATTGGCACCCGAGAAGACGGAAGGACCTAGTACGGTCATCAGTTTTCTGGGCATTGTCCTGGACTCGGTGGCAATGGAATGTAGGTTACCAGAAGATAAGTTGGCGGACCTAAAAAGGGAAATCGCAGGTATGATTGGGTTGCGCAAAGTTCAGCTTCGAGATTTGCAATCGCTATTAGGTAAGCTTAATTTTGCGTGCTGCATTTTGCCAATGGGGAGGGTTTTTTGCCACAGGCTAGTGGCTAGCACAGCTGGTATTCAGTCCCCAAGGCACTATGTGAGATTGAGAAAAGAACACAGGGAGGACTTGAGGGTATGGCATACCTTTTGGAATCCTTTAATGGACGGGCGCTATGGAGGTCGGAGCCAGTCAGCAACTTTGACCTCGAACTGTTTCACGGATGCGGCCGGTTCCACAGGTTATGGGGCGTTCTTGCACGGGCAGTGGAGTGCGGGTCCATGGCCGCGGGAATGGATTGAAGCGGGTTGTACAAAAAACCTAGTGCTGCTGGAACTGTTTTCGGTGGTGTTAGCAGTTGTATTGTGGGGTGGGGCCTTTAAGGATCGAAAAGTGTGGTTTCATGGGGACAATTTAGGTGGTGCAAGTGATTAACAGGATTACTGCATCATCCCCGCCAGTGATTAGGTTGTTACAACACTTGGTTTTAGATGTTTGCAGTTGAATGCTTTCATTCATGCAGTACACCTCCCGGGTGTGGAGAATGTTATCGCTGATGCGCTGTCTCGCTTCCAGTGGGACAGGTTCCGCGGCGGAGGCGGAGCGGCACGGGGTGCCTTGTCCCGAATGGTTGTGGGGGATAGCATTGGCTTCGTCGCCGGATGGATCAGGAACTCGGTGAGTGAGGTGACCTGGTCAGCATACTCGAAAGTATGGCATGAGGGGCAGGCGTTTCGTGCAAGAGGTGGGTGATGAGTCGGTGGATGGTGCAGTGGGGCTCCTGGTGTTGTATTACGTTGCGAGAATGATGGAGGAGGGAGTGCCTGCATCGGCACTGCATAAGCAGTTAGCGGGTTTAGCGTTTTTGTTCAAATTACAAGGCCAGCCTGACTTTACAAAGGATTTCTGGGTGAGGCAGGCGATGAAAGGCTATTGGCGATCGGTGGTTCGTACGGACTCCGGGAGACCGATAACCTTTCAGATTTTAACAGGTATGGTAGCACAGTTGGTGAGGGTTTGTTCCTCTGCCTACGAGTGCACCATGTTTACGGCGGTATTTTTGCTGGCTTTCTTCGGGGCATTTCGTATTGGGGAATTGGTTAGTCCGTCAAAGAAGGTACAAGGGGGAATTGGGATACAGGAGGTGACATGCGAAGAGGATGTTTTGTGGTTATATTTTCGTAGGTCAAAGACGGATCAAATGGGTAAAGGGAGGTTGGTGCAGGTTTCCCAGTGCCGGGTTCGGCATTGTGCCCAGTGGAAGCGGTTAAGGGATTTATGGGTATCCGCCAAAAGGGGGGTCCCTTGTTGGTGCATTTCGATGGGGTTCCGTTATCACGTTATCAATTTGTGGCCGTATTTAGGAAATGTTTGAGGGCTTGGGGTTTGAATGAGAAGGAATTTTCGTCTCATTCCTTTCGGATTGGGGCTGCGACAGAGGCGGCTAGAAAGGGGATGGATGCAGAGGCTGTAAAACGCATAGGGCGGTGGGAATCGCGGAGGTTCCAGATACATGTTAGGCCTTATCTGGTGGTGGGGCTGTAAAATGTTAATTGGGAAGAATCCTGTTCATATTGGGGGTTAGGTTTGCAGAATACTGGTGATCATGGGTATTGTTTTTGTGTTATTTTCTTTACAGGTTCAGCGGCAGGCCTGGTTTGGATATTGGGCCATTCCTTTGTGAGCTGCGGGGCCAGGAGGGGAGATGTGAGATGTGAAGGTAGACAGATGGGTTTTCATAGGCAGGAAGCCTGCATTAAGTGGTTTTTGATTCCCGGGTATGTTGTGGGGAAGATTGATTTCTGAGGTGCAGCGTTATGCGCTTGGGGACAGGGCACCAGATGTTTTAGTTTTGCATTTAGGGGGCAATGATTTGGGGGTGAGATCTATGGTGGATATATCGCGGGACATCAAATTTGATGTCTGGCGTTGGATGCAGGAGTTTCCAAAGATGGTTATAGTTTGGTCGGACATGGTGGCTCGGACAACATGGAGGATTGCCAGGTCGGTTGAGGGTGTTAATAGGGCACGGAGGAGGATTAACCGGGAGGTGAGTAAGTTCATAGTGAAGAATGGGGGATTGGCTATTAGGCATTTGGAATTAGAGTTCGAAACTAGGAGGTTCTTGAGGAGAGATGGCGTTCATTTAAAATGATGTGGGTATTGATCTGTGGGTATTGGGACTGCAGGACGGTATCCAGAGAGCTATTCGGGTGTGGAGGTGCACCAAAAGGTAAGGTTGTTACCTTTGGGTGCTGTGGCGGGCGTTTTGGTCTTTGCAAGGAAAAGAAGATATGGCACAATGTGAATTTCGGGAACTAGCGTTGCTATGGTCCTGATGGTACTGATGGTGGTTTCCGGATAACGGAGGTTAGACGGAAAGTGTTAATGGGGGCACTGCGGTCATTGGTTGTCTCTGAGCCAGCTTGTCGGCTTGAGGCCTATTATTTCATTAAGAGAAGGGCCGCAGTGCAATATGGTTATGTTACTGATGTTTTACGAATCTCCTGCAAAGACCAACGCTAGATAGATGAGGAATCTTTGAATAACAGATGTGTTTTTGTTATGGTATTGATGGTTTAATAAAGTAGGCTGCTACGGCCTTTTATAACTCCAACCCTCTGGTCTGGTCTTGATTGTTTAGAATAAGGTTAAGAGGTTGGGGTGTTTAGGTAATGAGAATCACATCTGTTATACAACAGTCAAGAGAAGCCCGGAGCAAAGTAAGAAATACATAGGCGAAGGGCGGACATGACAGGGTTAACAGGGAGATGGTATCATGAGAAAGGGAAAATGTTTGGTGCTGAGGGGGAGGGGCCAGGGAAGGTGTTAAATTCTGTCCCCGCCCTGATGAGTCATCACAAGCGTGGGGGAAAGTTCCCGCCCACCCTCCCTAAATAAAAAAAATAAAAATAAAAAAATAAAAATTGGAAAAGTGAATTGGGTAGTTTTGGTTGTGTGGTTTTTGTTTTTTTTTTCTCTTTTTCTTTTCCAAAGCAGGTTCGTGGAAGTTGGATGTCGTAGCAGTGGCGGGCGTTTTGGTCTTTGCAAGGAAAAGAAGATATGGCACAATGTGAATTTCGGGAACTAGCGTTGCTATGGTCCTGATGGTACTGATGGTGGTTTCCGGATAACGGAGGTTAGACGGAAAGTGTTAATGGGGGCACTGCGGTCATTGGTTGTCTCTGAGCCAGCTTGTCGGCTTGAGGCCTATTATTTCATTAAGAGAAGGGCCGCAGTGCAATATGGTTATGTTACTGATGTTTTACGAATCTCCTGCAAAGACCAACGCTAGATAGATGAGGAATCTTTGAATAACAGATGTGTTTTTGTTATGGTATTGATGGTTTAATAAAGTAGGCTGCTACGGCCTTTTATAACTCCAACCCTCTGGTCTGGTCTTGATTGTTTAGAATAAGGTTAAGAGGTTGGGGTGTTTAGGTAATGAGAATCACATCTGTTATACAACAGTCATGACCTTTGCACCCTGTTTCTTGTGCTGTGTGTTCTAGTCCTGATCCCTGCATGCTAAGATTTATTGTACGTTACACACTACCGACTATTGCATATTTTGTGATTTATGTTATATACAGTATCTCACAAAAGTGAGTACACCCCTCACATTTTTGTAAATATTTTATTATATATTTTCATATGAAGAAATGACACTTTGCTACAATAGTAGCAAAGTGTCATTATACTCACTACTTTAATAATAGTTAAAGTAGTGAGTGTACAGCTTGTATAACAGTGTAAATTTGCTGTCCCCTCAAAATAACTCAACACACAGCCATTAATGTCTTAACCGCTGGCAACAAAAGTGAGGACACCCGTAAGTAAAAAATGTCCAAATTGGGTCCAATTAGCCATTTTCCCAACCCGGTGCCATGTGACTCGTTAGTGTTACAAGGTATCAGGTGTGAATGGGGAGCAGGTGTGTTAAATGTGGTGTTATCGCTCTCACTCTCTCATACTGGTCACTAGAAGTTCAACATGGCACCTCATGGCAAAGAACTCTCTGAGGATGTGAATACGGCCGCAGGGCAGTATTCCAACATAACGGCCCCAAACACACCTCCAAGATGACCACTGCCTTGCTAAAGAAGATGAGGGTAAAGGTAATGGACTGGCCAAGCATGTCTCCAGACCTAAACCCTATTGAGCATCTGTGGGGCATCCTCAAATGGAAGGTGGAGGAGCGCAAGGTCTCTAACACCCAGCAGCTCTGTGATGTCATCATGGAGGAGTGGAAGAGGACTCCAGTGTCAACCTGTGAAGATCTGGTGAACTCCATGCCCAAGAGGGTTAAGGCAGTGCTGGAAAATAATGGTGGCCACACAAAATATTGACATTTTGGGCCCAATTTGGACATTTTCACTTAGGGGTGTACTCACTTTTGTTACCAGTGGTTTAGACATTAATGGCTGTGTGTTGTTATTTTGAGGGGACAGACAGTGAATATTATGGGGCGTTCGCGGGTAATTCGCAGTGCATTGATGTCTGATGATTGGCCACAGAATGCACCTGACCTGCATGCTTTGGCCAATCACAGCGCGCTCTGCTGCAAGAGCCATAATTGGCCAAAGGCAGGGTGCCTTTAGCCAATCATGGCTCTGGGGACTCAGTCCACGCCCCACACTATATAAGGCTGCTTACATAGCGTCCGTATATAGTATGTGACTGGACGGAGATAGATTGAGCTAGATTAGGCAGGCAGGTTAGTTAGTTAGTAGCAGTGTATTTAATATATATATATATATATATATATATATATACATACACATACACTCTGCATTTACTGTAGAGTAGATATTCAGTGTAGACTCAGTCTGTGCAGGCAGTCTAGTGTATATAACACAGTGTATTGAAGTGGTTAAGGGGAACCCTGTGCCAAAATTTTTTTTAAAAATGGTGTGGGGGCCCCACCCCAAAATCCATACCAGCCCCTTCAGGTCTGATATGAATTTAAGGGGAACCCCGCGCCAAAATAAAAAAATGGCGTGGGGTCCTCCAAAATCCATACCACACCCTTATCCGAGCAAGCAGACACAGCAGGCCAGGAAGGGGGGGGGGGCGTCCTCCCAAACCATACCAGGCCACTTGCTCTCAACAAGGGCCTCATCCCCACAACCCTTTCCTGGTGGTTGTGGGAGTCTGCGGGTGGGGAGCTTATCGGAATCTGGAAAATTAACAAGAGGGCCCCCAGATCCTGGCCTCCCCCATGTGAATGGGTATGGGGTAAATTGTCAAAAAAGTAAAAAGGACAGGAGACAATTTTTGACAATTCCTTTATTTTAAAAAAAAGAAGAAAAAAAAGTGTTCCATGATGTCCATCCATCTTGGACCAGTAAAATAGAAAAAAAAAAAAGATGGGAGGCGTCCCGCCGACTGCTGTCTCTTGGCTGTGACAGCTGTTATATAGGCAAGGGCGGCGCCACCCAGTGAAGTAACCGGGTGACCCCGCCCCTTCTGACATCATGTGACGTCAGAAGCACCCTCCCCATGTTGTGTCATTTTTTTTAAATTTTGGCACCGAATTTTTATTGATTTTTATCTATATTGGTAAGAAAAATGGGGAGAATAACTGCGCTACGGTGAAATACATAAACAGTAACAATTATAGCTGCGATTCATCTATGTAACACAAACACAGTGAAATGAAATAAGAAAAAAAGGGGTTTGAATCGCGCTAGAACAGATTGGTGATCATACACATCATCACCAAACCAAATATTTAGAACTAAGTGAAGAGTGTATACATAATATACAAAACACATGTCAAATAAATAATCGATCCAAAAATTAAATGTTCAAAGTGATAATTAAAAGTCCATGTATAAAAAATAAATCACCCAAGTGATATGAAAGTATCTTAAAAAAGTTCCAAAAAACATAAATTCTTGCTGTGAGAAGAAAGAAGCGTGCTTGTTCCACCACTGTGAAATCAGATTGGCCGCTTACCAGAAACTCTGGTAAGCGGCCAGTTTTTTTTAAAGGCGCTGGAAGGATAAAGTGGGCTGATGTCTGAGTACCTGTCAGTGTGAACATCTTTAGCCTGACCCTGCAGTCTTTGATGTCCCGTCTCGGTATAAGGTCTCTGATCCATTGGTCGTGGTTCGAAGCAGTATTAACAAACAGCTCTCTCTGATCCTCTGTAACGGGGGATCATGAGTTTCTGGTAAGTGGCCAGTCTGATTTCACGGTGGTGGAACAAGCACGCTTCTTTCTTCTCACAGCAAGAATTTATGTTTTTTGGAACTTCTTTAAGATACTTTCATATCACTTGGGTGATTTATTTTTTATACATGGACTTTTAATTATCACTTTGAACATTTAATTTTTGGATCGATTATTTATTTGACATGTGTTTTATCTATATTGATATGTTACAGCAATTTTGAATGAAATTATCTCCTTTGGAAATGTTATTTTGCTGCGGCACAGTAAGACACATGAGAAAGATTGCACCACTTTACAGGCAGACTAAAGGGATCCCCAGGCAGGATCTTTAACCACTTCCCGCCCGGCCCATAGCAGATGACGGCCGGGCGTTGTTTCCGTTATCCTGACTGGGAGTCATATGACGTCCAGCAGGATAACATGCCGCCACGCGCCTGCGGGGGCGCGCACAGCGGCGATCAGTGGAGGGGTGTGTCAGTCTGACACACCGCTCCACCGATCTTGGTAAAGAGCCTCCGGCGGAGGCTCTTTACCACGTGATCAGCCGTGTTAATCGGCTTTTCCTTACTCGCGTCTGACAGACGCGAGTAGAGGAGAGCCGATCGGCGGCTCTCCTGGCAGGGGGGGTCTGTGCTGATTGTTTATCCCCCCCTCAGATGACCACACTGGACCACCAGGGACGCCACTAGGACCACCAGGGAAGGGGGCAACATGTGAATGTCCAGGTATGTACCCCATGGCCATCCACATGTGCCCAATGTGCCCAGTCAGTGCCTAATCTGTGCCAATCAGTGCCTACAAATGGGCACTGATTGGCACCATTATATTGCAGTGATGCCCAGCAATGCCACCAATCAGTGTCATTAGTGCCACCCATCAGTGTCCATCGGTGCCACCTGTCAGTGCCCATCCATGCCCATCAGTGCCCACCTATCAGTGCCCAATTCCTTTTTCAGAAGGAGATCAGTAACAGCAGTCTTCATAGTGTAGTCTTTTTTATGCAGATCACGTTCACTTATATTTCAAAAATATTATAATATATGCTATTTTCTCAATGTTCATGCACAAAAGATGTGTCTTTCCCATTAGGAAGGTTTAACTTGATATGTGAGTGTATAGTGATAATACTAAATAAAGATGTCAGATTTTTATGTAAAACAGGTAATCAATGTTTGCCACCCATAAGTACCCATCAGTGCCACCCATAAGTACCCATCAATGCCACCTACGAGTGCCCATCAGTGCCGCCTATGAGTGCCCATCGGTGCCACCTATGAGTGCCCATCAGTGCCGCATACCAGTGCCCATCAGTGCCACCTATCAGTGCAGCCTATCAGTGCCCATCACCAGTGCCCGTCAGTGCCACCTCATCAGTGCCACCTCATCGGTGCCCATCAGTGCCGCCGTATCAGTGCCCGTCAGTGCAGCCATATCAGTGCCCATCATTGAAGAAGAAAACTTACTTATTTACAAAAAATTTTAACAGAAACAAAGAAAAACTTGTTTTTTTTCAAAATTTTTGGTCTTTTTTTATTTGTTGCGCAAAAAATAAAAACCGCAGAGGTGATCAAATGCCACCAAAAGAAAGCTCTATTTGTGGGAACAAAATGATAAAAAAAATTGTTTGAGTACAGTGTAGCATGACCGCGCATTTGTCATTCAAATTGCGACAGCGCTGAAAGCTGAAAATTGGCCTGGGCGGGAAGGTGTCTAAGTGCCTGGTATTGAAGTGGTTAAAGGAATGTTTCATTTTTATTGTTTTACTTTAAGCATTATTAAAATCACTGCTCCTAAAAAAAAAACTGTAGTTTTAAAAACTTTTAGATTGAAGCGCCTGCAGCACTGACACCCCAAAGATAGAGGGCTTTGTTTCAACATACGTTTCTCATAATGTGCTAGTATGTGGTGCTTACTAGCACATTATGATATTGCCTTGCAGGAGAAAACTTTTTTTTTTTCACAAGACTTTACTACTGCTTTAATCTGGGTCAGAAACCTCAAAAAACAGTGAGAGACAGTCAACTTCCTTTTTCAGAAGGAGATCAGTAACAGCAGTCTTCATAGCAGGGCCGGTACAAGGCAGGGGCGGAGAGGGCACGTGCCCTGGGCGGTACCATTTGGTATAGGGGGGGGGGCGCAGCTGTGCGCTCCTGCATGATCCTCCCTTCCCTTCCCTCAGCACACAACTACACTGTTTACTCCCCTACGGAGGAGTCCCGTAGTCTCTGCCAGCGCCGTGACGTCACTCACGGCCGGAGGCGAGGTGGGAGGACGCAGAGAGGAGCGCGGGAGCTGTGAGCTGAGAGCTGAGAGCTGACCTGAGCTGAGCTGTGTCGTGTCGGCGCGCTGTCTGTTATCTCAAGCGGAGCCGAGCTGAGGAGCTGCTGGCTGGCTGGCTCAGGCTGGATTCGATCTGGAAGGTAGAAGAGCGCAGTGCCAGTGTTCTGACTCAGATATTCAGCAGTGGTGGTCACTGGTCATTAACCTCGCCTCAGCCTCCTCCCCTCCCCCCAATCCAGACATTTATTAATCTGTTTTTTTAGTGTTTACTTACACAAGTTCAGACTCATAACTTCTGAGTCTGAACTTGTGTAAGTAAACACTAAAAAACAGATTAATAAATGGCTTGATTGGGGGAGGGGAGGAGGCTGAGGCGAGGTTAATGACCAGTGACCACCACTGCTGAATACCCCACAATACTCTGCAATACCCCACAATACTGTGCAATGCTCTGCAATACCCCGAAATACTCTGCAATACCCCACAATACTGTGCAATGCTCTGCAATACCCCGAAATACTCTGCAATACCCCACAATACTGTGCAATACTCTGCAATACCCCACAACACTGTGCAATGCTCTGCAATACCCCGAAATACTCTGCAATACCCCGCAACACTGTGCAATACTCTGCAATACCCCGAAATACTCTGCAATACCCCGCAACACTGTGCAATACTCTGCAATACCCCGAAATACTCTGCAATACCCCGCAACACTGTGCAATACTCTGCAATACCCCGCAATACTCTGCAATACCCCACAATACTGTGCAATGCTCTGCAATACCCCACAATACTCTGCAATACCCCGCAATACTGTGCAATACTCTGCAATAGCCCCCAATACTCTGCAATACCCCACAATACTGTGCAATGCTCTGCAATACCCCACAATACTCTGCAATACCCCACAATACTGTGCAATACTCTGCAATACCCCACAACACTGTGCAATACTCTGCAATACCCCACAATACTGTGCAATGCTCTGCAATACCCCACAATACTCTGCAATACCCCGCAATACTGTGCAATACTCTGCAATAGCCCCCAATACTCTGCAATACCCCACAATACTGTGCAATACTCTGCAATACCCCACAATACTGTTCAATACTCTGCAATATCCCGCAACACTGTACAATACTCTGCAATACCCCACAATACTGTGCAATACTCTGCAATACCCCACAATACTCTGCAATACCCCACAATACTGTGCAATACTCTGCAATACCCCACAATACTGTGCAATAGCCTGCAATACCCCGCAATACCCTGCAATACCCCACAATACTTTGCAATAATCTGCAATAGCCCCCAATACTCTGCAATACCCCAATATTTGGTATAAAAATAAAAATACATATTAAAATGTGTGAGTGAACTCTGTTTCTATCGCATTAAACATAATTGAACTTGTATTGTTTTAAGTATATTCTTGTTTTGAAACGACATTGATTCTTTATTAAAACCGGGGGGGGGGGGCGCAGTTTGCCATCTTCGCCCTGGGCACCAAATGGCCTTGTCCCAGCACTGCTTCATAGTGTAGTATTTTTTATGCAGATCACGTTCACTTATATTTCAAAAATGTTATAATATATGCTATTTTCTCAATGTTCATGCATAAAAGATGTGTCTTTCATTTCCCATTAGGAAGGTTCAATTTGATATGTGAGTGTATAGTGATAATACTAAATAAAGATGTCAGATTTTTATGTAAAATAGGTAATCAATGTTTATAAAATTCTGAGATGATTACCGCGATTGTGTCTTACAGGATTCAAAGTGAGAATAACGGACAAAGATGAAGAAGGAATCTGAGAACATTACTGTAACTTTGGGTTTCCATTTAAAACCTTCAGATGAACCTGAACTGCTCGAGATTTGTGAAACTTCTTAATACTGTGGTAGTTAGAATGTATTTCCCACGGCCATTATGAGTCAGAAGGTGCCACCTTTACTTTACCTTCTGCCCACTGCAAAAAAGGCACCAACTTGTTTTTAATCGGAAAAAAATACCAACCGATTTCCTACTGATAACACTGGTAACAGATCCTATTTTACCAGCCTGCTAGGAAAAATATTAGCTAAGTCAATCAATTCAATTAGAAATACTATACAACTACATGCATACAAAATGCAGGGCTCAGGGTTCTGCCTGCTTGCTGAAAGGGGCAAGATAAAGGCCCACAAGTGGTTTCTGGCAATCTAAATTACTCACTGGCTTCTTATATACCTTGGATGGACCAAGGTATATACCTCAATATCATACTGTAGTTCATTGTCCCATAGTGGGTATGGACCCTCACTAAAGGTACATATGTCAAATAATGAAAATCTTCGGTCTAATTAAACGAGTTCTCAACTAGACAGGAATGTGCAGCCCTCAAGCACATGGACTCCTAAGAATGAGTACAACATATATCTGGTTATTGCAGACACCCTCTAGTGTACAGTTTAGTTAGGAAAATTTAGCTGACTCTCAGTAGGTTAAGAGAGTCTGGGTATTTGCTGTGGGTTCAGATTCAGGTCAGTGGGCCTCCCCCTGGCTTCTGAAAGCTTCTGGAAGGTTCCAGAACTTAGTGGCAAGAGGTTTGGCAAGAAACGCCTGAATATGCTCTGTCAATCCCAGGGCAAGCATGGCCCAAAAGGTGGGGAGCTGGCTCTTAAATATTGGAGGGCCTGGGCAGGGGGTAGTGGTTGTCAGGTGGAAGATGGAGTGTTGGGGTGGGAGTTGTGTGGCCTGGGAGGTGACTCCTGGGCTGGGGGACTCTGTCTGCAGGCTGGAGCTGAGGAAGGAAGGAGAGAAAGCTGTAGGGAGGGACCTTCACCAGCCTACAGTCTCCACTCATCCAGGAGCCACCCTGTCTAGCATTGGAAGACCTGTAAAGCAGGAGGCCTGAACACAGTTGTCTTAACCAAGGCAGCAAGATTCAAGGGACAGTGTGAGTACCTATACCTGATCATCCCCACGGCCAATAAGGGAAGAGGCTGCCCAGTACAAAATTTATCAAGCTTTCATTGAGACAGTCTCAAGGCTAACCTAAATCCCTTGCTCTGGGACACTTTTCAATGCAGCCAGATGGGCTGGTATTTTTCTGGGACATAGATTTCCTGTAAGTTTGGGACTTTGAGAGTTTCACCAAGGGGACATAGAGCTCCTGAAAGTGGAACCTTGCTACTGATCCATTAGAGACTGACATTATTCCAGAGGGAGTACAGTCCAGGATTTGTTTTATTCTGTACATAGAGAAGATGTTTGTCCTCAAGTTGTTCTACCAAGTTCAAGTTTGGCATTCCATAATCCCTCATCCCTATCCAAGTTGATTACCCTCAATAAAACAACAAAAACAAGCTGGACTGGTTACTGACTCTGGATGGACGTTGGAAAATGCATGTTGCCTGGTTGTGCAGAAATAGGGGGACCCAAAATCCAGCTGCTCTCTGGAGGGTAACGCTACAGTAGTATTATCAGAGAGAGGTGGGGTTGAGAGACACCTTCCCCTAATTCTTGGACTCCCAGGTTTCTCTTCTTTACAACTTTCTTATTTCCATCTCATTACTTACCTTCTCCTCCAATAACCTTTAAAATATCTCATACAAAGGTGAACATGATTTCATAAACAACCTCCATGCTTGGCTTCCATCACTCTGGATAGGGGACTTAAACTTATTTTTCTCATTTGCTGGAAAGTTGAGGAACATCTCACCAACGAATGTCATAGGGAGTAGCACACATATTCTATGTAATAAATTGAATTCACTTGAACCTATGTAACCTAACCAGCGTGTATGCTGGATTGTGTAATTATATCCACTGTATGAATCTTTTGTATAAATAAGGAGTGTTTTAAAAAAAATAAAATAAAATAAAACACAAATACTAATAAAATTAACTTTACCATAAAACCTAAATGAAGAAAACTGTTGTTTTTTGCTTTCAGTTCAGTGAACCAAAACTGAGTTTTCACTTTGCAAAATGTTCCCAATGGCAAAAATGGGAACTCCTTTCATCTCTATAGCTTGCGTATCTTCATGTACACTGGCTACATCTACGCAGGGTTTAAGATTGACAGCCGCTATATGCTGACCTTGAGGTTACAACCTTTTGATCCATGATAATTTTATTTTGCAAACTGTTCCTATTATTAAAGTTTGAAGTTTAATTAACCACTTCCGGACTGCCCCATGTACATTTACTGCAGCAGGACGGCCCCTTCAGCGTGAAATCACGTACCTGTACGTGATTTTCGATCGTCGGGTCTAGGGCACGCGCCCCCGGCGACCCGCACCTGCTGTGATTGCAAAAAAATGGCCTGGTCATGAAGGGGAGTAAAAATTCCGGATCTGAAGAGGTTAAAAATGTTTTCCTGTTCTGTAACATTGGAAGGAAAGTTCCTGTCATTCACCCACCTCTCGTCCATTCGCAGAATAGCGTACATTCTCAAATTCTTTCTGTGAAAACAATCAAATGACTTTTCTGAATGGAGGAGAGGATAAAAAGGAGCAGATGGTCATCGGAAGTTCTTAGGTTAAAGCTGAGTAGGAAGGTAACCTCTGCAATGCTGGACATGTGATGTAGTGAAGAGGATAAGTTATCACTGCAGAGAATATATCTACAGTAAGCATAGGTGTGCGCAGCCTATTGTATTGGGGTATGCACCCCCAACAATCAAACACACATGCGTGCGTATATATTCTCTCTCTCTCTATATATATATATATATATATATATATATATATATATATATATATATATACACACACACACACACACACTTATACATAGACACACACACACACACTAAATAAATGTATAAACGTTAAAATGTAGTAGGGTTGTTGACAGTGTCAGTAGAGCAGTGGACATGTCAGTGGGGCAGAGGTTGGTGTCAGTAGTTTTTTATTTTCATTATTTTATTTTTCTATTTTTTTCCAATTTTATTTATTTTTTAAAATTATTTTTTACAATTTTTAAAAAAAAAAAAAAATACCAGCAGAGGGAATCTGTGCTGCAACGCATGATTAGGGTGTGCCCAGGCACATCCGTCACACCCCCTGCGCAGTAAGATGCAATCAGTAAGATGTTATCTGATGCGCTTGCAATGCTGCTGACGTATATCGCAGAGAAAAATGAACCAAACATCAGCTATAAAATGTTGTGCCTATTACCATAGCCCCCAACTGTCCCTGATTTGGAGGGACTGTCCCTGATTTGGAACAAAGTCCCTCTGTCCCTCATTCCCCCTCATTTGTCCCTCATTTTGGTCTGATCTATATAGTTGTATATAAAATGCTCTTTTTATCTTTCAGAAAGTGTTTCCAGTCCTAAACCTTTCATCCAGTTTCTAAGTTGCTGCATTTGTAAATTTCAAAAGCCAATATAAAGGAATAGTAGTGGTAAAAAAAAAAAGCACTTGTGGGTTTAACTAATCTTTTTTTTTAGTATAATTCTCCTCTAAGGAGGCGTGGCAGGGGGTGTGTCCTATGACTACATTTTTTTGTTATTAGGTGTCCCTCATTCCCATCTCAAAGAGTTGGGAGGTATGCTATTACAATGGGAAACCAACTCTCTCAGTGTAATCTGTGGGATTCTTTTCCCTGCTGCTTGCTATGGGAGCACTCATGCGTGCTCGCTCCCTAGCCCCACCCCCTGCTCCCTCGTCACTGGCTGTGGCTGACAGCAGGAGATCCTGTATCTAAACCAATGGAGATGGGGGGGGGGGGGGGGAGCCGAGAGAGCCTTGGCTCTTGCGCACATCGCTGGATTGAGATCTGGGTCAGGCATGTGTTTCGGGCAGGGGTCTCAAACTGGTGGCCCTACTGTACAGCTGTTGCGAAAAACTACAAGGCATTGCAAGGCTGACAGTTACAAGCATGACTCCCACAGGACTTGTAGTTTTGCAACAGCTGGAGGAGCGCCAGTTTGAGACCCCTGATTTAGGGGGAGCAGCATGCAGAAGGTTTTTTTTACCTTACTGCATAGAATGCAATCTTCTGCCTTTACAACTACTTTAAAATTTTCGGCAGCCTTTACTGTACGTATACCATTGGCGAATGTGTTTTTGTTGTAGCGACACAGCAAGCTTTGTGGTGGATAATGCAGAAGTCAAAGCACATCTTCCCTTCCTTGTTATGCACAGAGCCGGTATAATAGAAGTGACCTACTTTCCCAGAAGGCTTTGCTGCTCGCCTGAAATGACCCCCGAGCCTGTAAACAGCTCCGAATTATCATACGCTTCATTCATATAGAAAGGCTGCATTAATATCAGCCTGATACAGAACGGAATGTCCTATATTTATATTATATTTATAGGAGTATTTGGAGCTCTCCTAATTAGAAAGATAACCGTTCATTAGCGGGCCCTTCGGGTTAAATTGCTGCGCAAAGTGCAACAGCTCAGATAGATGTTCAGGTAATGAACGACATAGAAACAGTACAATATATTGAGAGCAAAGACCTCAACCAAAAAATTTGTTTATTGGAGTGGGACGAGATAACCCTTAGTTATTTTTTTGAGTCATTTTTTATTTTATTTTTTTGCACACCTTTAAAATTTACTTTTTAGGCCTTAACCACTTGAGCCCCGGACCATTATGCTGCCTAAGGACCAGAGGTCTTTTTCCAATTTGGCACTGTGTCACTTTAACTGCTAATTGCGCGGTCATGCAATGCTGTACCCAAAAGAAATTTGCGTCCTTTTCTTCCCACAAATAGAGCTTTCTTTTGATGGTATTTGATCACCTCTGCGGTTTTTATTTTTTGCGCTATAAATGGAAAAAGACCGAAAATTTTGAAAAAAAATTATATTTTCTACTTTTTGTTATAAAAAAAATCCAATAAACTCAATTTTAGTCATACATTTAGGCCAAAATGTATTCGGCCACATGTCTTTGGTAAAAAAAATGTCAATAAGCGTATATTTATTGGTTTGCGCAAAAGTTATAGCGCCTACAAACTAGGGTACATTTTCTGTAATTTACACAGCTTTTAGTTTATGACTGCCTATGTCATTTCTTGAGGTGCTAAAATGGCAGGGCAGTACAAAACCCCCCCAAATGACCCCATTTTGGAAAGTAGACACCCCAAGGAAATTGCTGAGAGGCATGTTGAACCCATTGAATATTTATTTTTTTTGTCCCAAGTGATTGAATAATGACAAAAAAAAAAAATATTTACAAAAAGTTGTCACTAAATGATATATTGCTCACACAGGCCATGGGCCTATGTGGAATTGCACCCCAAAATACATTCAGCTGCTTCTCCTGAACATGGGGATACCACATGTGTGGGACTTTTTGGGAGCCTAGCCGCGTACGGGGCCCCGAAATCCAATCACCGCCTTCAGGATTTCTAAGGGTGTAAATTTATGATTTCACTCTTTACTGCCTATCACAGTTTCGGAGGCCATGGAATGCCCAGGTGGCACAACCCCCCCCCCCCCCCCAAATGACCCCATTTTGGAAAGTAGACACCCCAAGCTATTTCCAGAGAGGCATATTGAGTCCATGTGGAAAAAAGGTGTAGAAATTGCGCCAACTCTTGTAAAGCAGCCAACACAGCAATTTGACCGTTGCAAGTAGGAATAAAGATAAAAAAGTGTGGCGCTAGTGAACGGTGATATAGAGATTACTAGTCAGGTAATGGTAATCATTAAAGAGAACAGATACCAATTACAGTGTGGATTTGTGAAACCAAAAACAATTGTTTGTTTTCGGGGGACATCCAAAAGGGTGTATAGAAAATAAATAAAGTAATAATGGAAAGCTTGGGTGTGTGGGGGAGTGAAATGCTCGATAACAACCTGTAGGGTGGCTAAGAAACAATCATGTATACACAACCATATTTCAAAGTGACATTGCAGAAGGGTAGATAAATAATAATACAGGGTATCTTAATAAGCTAAGTATACAGCTCCACGCAAAAATACTGTTCATTGGGGTTAAAACCAAAAGGGGGCGCGTCAGAGTCCCTATAAAGGGATATGTATAAATGGATGGACAATGTTAATTGGAGGACAGATGGAGTACTCCTAAATAAGTCCCACAAATATCTGGACGTAAGCCGTCTTCCTATGGGATGATTACAGATCCTTAAGTGCGGGAAGGTTCTTGGCTCATGTGGATGGTCCCAACATCGAGAAAGAAAAGACAAAAGAATGCCCTTACCGGATCTGGTGGACTCACAGGCCGTTGGCGGTGAGTCAATCGGGCTTGTACCGTCAAGCGGTATGGAGTGGAGATCTGTGCGAAGACTGGTGCGGAATCTCGTCAGACGTTCTCGGATGGTGTGCCAGGATGGGATCCAAGGCCCCCAGGATTCGGTTGCGGTCGCCGAATGACCGTTTCCTCAAAAGCCAGCCACGTGAGCCAATAGGCAAAGAAAGGAAAAAGAAAAAAGCTTCCACATAGTGTGAATCCTTAATGGTAAAAAGCGTTGCAGCACTTTATTAGGGAGTATACTTCCAAAGATTTACAAATGAGGGCGGTAAAAACTCGGCTCAGAGTAAAATTTGCATCAAACAGCATAAAAATGGTATAAAATAGCGCAGTGGATCGTGGTGGGGTGTAATCATGGAAACCCGCCTCCATAGGCTTCTGCTGGGGTACTGCGAAATCTTCTGTATACTTAGCATACATTTTTATGCTGTTTGATGCAAATTTTACTCTGAGCCGAGTTTTTACTGCCCTCATTTGTAAATCTTTGGAAGTATACTCCCTAATAAAGTGCTGCAACGCTTTTTACCATTAAGGATTCACACTATGTGGAAGCTTTTTTCTTTTTCCTTTCTTTGCCTATTGGCTCACGTGGCTGGCTTTTGAGGAAACGGTCATTCGGCGACCGCAACCGAATCCTGGGGGCCTTGGATCCCATCCTGGCACACCATCCGAGAACGTCTGACGAGATTCCGCACCAGTCTTCGCACAGATCTCCACTCCATACCGCTTGACGGTACAAGCCCGATTGACTCACCGCCAACGGCCTGTGAGTCCACCAGATCCGGTAAGGGCATTCTTTTGTCTTTTCTTTCTCGATGTTGGGACCATCCACATGAGCCAAGAACCTTCCCGCACTTAAGGATCTGTAATCATCCCATAGGAAGACGGCTTACGTCCAGATATTTGTGGGACTTATTTAGGAGTACTCCATCTGTCCTCCAATTAACATTGTCCATCCATTTATACATATCCCTTTATAGGGACTCTGACGCGCCCCCTTTTGGTTTTAACCCCAATGAACAGTATTTTTGCGTGGAGCTGTATACTTAGCTTATTAAGATACCCTGTATTATTATTTATCTACCCTTCTGCAATGTCACTTTGAAATATGGTTGTGTATGCATGATTGTTTCTTAGCCACCCTACACGCCCCCTCTTTTGGTTTCAACCCCAATGAACAGTATTTTTGCGTGGAGCTGTATACTTAGCATACTAAGATACCTTATGTTATTATTTATCTATCCTTCTGCAATGTCACTTTGAAATATGGTTGTGTATACATGATTGTTTCTTAGCCACCCTACAGGTTGTTATCGAGCATTTCACTCCCCCACACACCCAAGCTTTCCATTATTACTTTATTTATTTTCTATACACCCTTTTGGATGTCCCCCGAAAACAAACAATTGTTTTTGGTTTCACAAATCCACACTGTAATTGGTATCTGTTCTCTTTAATGATTACCATTACCTGACTAGTAATCTCTATATCACCGTTCACTAGCGCCACACTTTTTTATCTATATTGAGTCCATGGAATATTTTATATTTTGACACAAGTTGCGGGAAAGTGACACATTTTTTTTTTTTTTGCACAAAGTTGTCACTAAATGATATATTGCTCACACAGGCCATGGGCATATGTGGAATTGCACCCCAAAATACATTTAGCTACTTCTCCTGAGTACGGGGATACCACATGTGTGGGACTTTTTGGGAGCCTAGCCGCGCACGGGACCCCGAAAACCAATCACCGCCTTCAGGATTTCTAAGGGTGAAAATTTTTGATTTCACTCTTCACTGCCTATCACAGTTTCGGAGGCCATGGAATGCCCAGGTGGCACAAACCCCCCCCAAATGACCCCATTTTGGAAAGTAGACACCCCAAGCTATTTGCTGAGAGGCATGATGAGTATTTTGCAGCTCTCATTTGTTTTTGAAAATGATGAAAGACAAGAAAAAACTTTTTTTTTTTTCTTTTTTCAATTTTCAAAACTTTGTGACAAAAAGTGAGGTCTGCAAAATACTCACTATACCTCTCATCAAATAGCTTGGGGTGTCTACTTTCCAAAATGGGGTCATTTGGGGGGGTTTTGTGCCACCTGGGCATTCCATGGTCTCCGAAACTGTGATAAGCAGTCAAGAGAGAAATCAAAAATTCACGCGGCTAGGCTCCCAAAAAGTCTCACACATGTGGTATCCCCGTACTCAGGAGAAGCAGCAGAATGTATTTTGGGGTGTAATTTCACATATGCCCATGGCATGTTTGAGCAATATATCATTTAGTGACAATTTTGTGCAAAAAAAAAAAAATTTGTCTCTTTCCCGCAACTTGTGTCGCAATATAAAATATTCCATGGACTCGACATGCCTCTCAGCAAATAGCTTGGGGTGTCTACTTTCCAAAATGGGGTCATTTGGGGGGGTTTTGAACTGTCCTGGCATTTTATGCACAACATTTAGAAGCTTATGTCACACATCACCCACTCTTCTAACCACTTGAAGACAAAGCCCTTTCTGACACTTATTGTTTACATGAAAAAGTTTTTTTTTTTGCAAGAAAATTACTTTGAACCCCCAAACATTATATATTTTTTTAAAGCAAATGCCCTACTGATTAAAATGGTGGGTGTTTCATTTTTTTTTTCACACAGTATTTGCGCAGCGATTTTTCAAACGCATTTTTTGGGGAAAAAACACACTTTTTTAAATTTTATTGCACTAAAACACACTATATTGCCCAAATGTTTGATGAAATAAAAAAGATGATCTTAGGCCGAGTACATGGATACCAAACATGACATGCTTTACAATTGCGCACAAACGGTCAGTGGCAACAAAATAAATACATTTTTAAAAGCCTTTAAAAGCCTTTACAGGTTACCACTTTAGATTTACAGAGGAGGTCTACTGCAAAAATTACTGCCCTCGATCTAACCTTCGCGGTGATACCTCACATGCATGGCGCAATTGCTGTTTACGTTTGACGACAGACCGCCGCTTGCGTTCGCCTTAGCGCGAGAGCAGGGGGGACAGGGGTGCTTTTTTTTTTTTTTTTTCTTTATTATTTTTTTGCTTTTTTATCTTATTTTTAAACTGTTCCTTTCATTTTTATTTTTTTTTAATCATTTTTATTGTTATCTCGGGGAATGTAAATATCCCCTATGATAGCAATAGGTAGTGACATTAAATAAAAGTAAAAAACCAAATAGATGAATATCACTAACCAGTGAATGCAATAAACTATTAAATACTGTGTAAAAAATCTTGAACCTCTGAGGTAAACCACTAAGAGAACGTGGATAACACAAACCAGTATATATAAAAATATGTGATACAACTTGATTTCAATGCATATAAAATACAAAAAGTGACAATGTGCAATGTGTAAACACTGTGCGTATTGAATACACTTCAAAGTCCATGCAGTGTTTGGTATTTAAACCTATATAAAGTGCAGAAAATGTGCCAAAAAAAACTCTCTATGGTGCATGAAATGATATCCCAAAAAGTCTGTATAAATAAACAATATTAACACAACAAGAATGTCCTTGCAGATAAAGTGAACTCTGTGACAATGATGTGCTGGCATGCGCATGTAGCAGTTAAAGTGCCAAGTGAAAAAATTCGTGCCTCTTCGTGTGCAAACACTTCAGTAGGTAATGGCCCCTTACCTCACAGCAATGGGGCAACAGCATATGACCAATGGGCTTTTTAACTCGTCCTCCTAGGGGCTCCTACACGTCCCTGACCGTCCTCACAGTTATGGGGCAGCAGCTTATAACCAAGGGCTCTTTGACTCGTCCACCTTTGAGTTCCTGCAGATCCCTCATTGACCCAGAATTGGGTCCCCTCCGGTGCGGTACAGGAATGTATAAAGGATATTGAAGTGGAAAAAGAGCCCAATAGTGTAATTCCGTTTCAACAGTACAATTTTATTAGGTAAAAAAACGGGTACTCACATTTAGTAATTAAGAAAAAACAGTTGTATCCGACGAGCGGCGAACTCGTCTGCTTCTCACTGTGTATACAGCCTATCCCGTCCCTACGCGTGACGTCACACCACACGTGACTTCTTCAGGGGATGAATATAGGCTAGAATAGTGTCCTTAAATAGTTTAGTATTGGCCGGCTATGGGCGGCCATTTTCTCGGAGTTTACATGTATTAGTATACGGCGGCCATTTTCCTAGAGATTTGTTATATAGTTCAAGTTCCGCTTTGTGGAGGATATCTGCTGACTTGTATTGGCCAATAGAGGCTGTCTCCTGTTTTAATATCATTTGTACTGTCAGCAGAGGGAGACACATATGTTGTCACTAAATAAAGCGGGGTGAATGTACGAATTGCGAGTGGAACTGATAACAAATAGATCAATTGTTTGCATCCGCCTTGGTTGAATGGAAAAAAGGCAGAGCTTGTAAACAATTATATAATATTGGGAACGAAGGAAGGGAGAAGCTGGAGACACTAATGGCATACTAAATATACATATTGAGTAGGGATTAAAAACAAGCGTGTTGCAAAATACTAGTCTATATATAAAACCAATGTATATAAAATCAATTTTACATAAAATATATCAATATTGTTTTATTACCAAGAGGCCTATACCTTGTTCGAATATATATAAAATTACTGTATCTAAAATACTGTATCAAAACATTTTCTCATCTGTCATAACAAAGACCCCACTCATTTGACCTTTTGGGGCATTACCCCATACATTAAGCACTGGCGGGGGGGCCACAAGGTGAGAGCTCTAAGTAAATTGGAATCCAAATGGATCTTTACCTTGGACACTTTCTGGCCCCGTGGCCTTAACATAGAATTTGACCTTAATTGTTTCCTGAGTGATTTTTAGTATATGAATGTTCTTAAAACATAGAGGTTTTTAACATAATCAGATTGATTTTTTAGCTATTTATCAGTCGGCCCACCTGGTACCCTCTAAGTACCCAAACTATACTTGGTGAGGCCACTTATTTTAGCCATACTCCCAATGGCGGGAGATTTTTTAGTTGACTATAAGTGTCCCCCTCCCTCCCTCTTCCCCCCTCCCCCTTCCTTCCCCCCCCCCCCCCCCCCCCACATCCCCTGTCGGCTTTACATGCAACTACTTTCCCTCTCATTATAGTATAGGACTATCTGGAAGTAAATACAAGTCCTTGTAGGAGCGGTCTCTCCTTTATTTTATTTTATTTTTTAATATCCACTGGCCTAGGCCATTCATTACATTTTTTAATAATTTAATTAAATTTGAGTTTTTAATTTTTAGATACAGTAATTTTATATATATTCGAACAAGGTATAGGCCTCTTGGTAATAAAACAATATTGATATATTTTATGTAAAATTGATTTTATATACATTGGTTTTATATATAGACTAGTATTTTGCAACACGCTTGTTTTTAATCCCTACTCAATATGTATATTTAGTATGCCATTAGTGTCTCCAGCTTCTCCCTTCCTTCGTTCCCAATATTATATAATTGTTTACAAGCTCTGCCTTTTTTCCATTCAACCAAGGCGGATGCAAACAATTGATCTATTTGTTATCAGTTCCACTCGCAATTCGTACATTCACCCCGCTTTATTTAGTGACAACATATGTGTCTCCCTCTGCTGACAGTACAAATGATATTAAAACAGGAGACAGCCTCTATTGGCCAATACAAGTCAGCAGATATCCTCCACAAAGCGGAACTTGAACTATATAACAAATCTCTAGGAAAATGGCCGCCGTATACTAATACATGTAAACTCCGAGAAAATGGCCGCCCATAGCCGGCCAATACTAAACTATTTAAGGACACTATTCTAGCCTATATTCATCCCCTGAAGAAGTCACGTGTGGTGTGACGTCACGCGTAGGGACGGGATAGGCTGTATACACAGTGAGAAGCAGACGAGTTCGCCGCTCGTCGGATACAACTGTTTTTTCTTAATTACTAAATGTGAGTACCCGTTTTTTTACCTAATAAAATTGTACTGTTGAAACGGAATTACACTATTGGGCTCTTTTTCCACTTCAATATCCTTTATACATTCCTGTACCGCACCGGAGGGGACCCAATTCTGGGTCAATGAGGGATCTGCAGGAACTCAAAGGTGGACGAGTCAAAGAGCCCTTGGTTATAAGCTGCTGCCCCATAACTGTGAGGACGGTCAGGGACGTGTAGGAGCCCCTAGGAGGACGAGTTAAAAAGCCCATTGGTCATATGCTGTTGCCCCATTGCTGTGAGGTAAGGGGCCATTACCTACTGAAGTGTTTGCACACGAAGAGGCACGAATTTTTTCACTTGGCACTTTAACTGCTATATGCGCATGCCAGCACATCATTGTCACAGAGTTCACTTTATCTGCAAGGACATTCTTGTTGTGTTAATATTGTTTATTTATACAGACTTTTTGGGATATCATTTCATGCACCATAGAGAGTTTTTTTTGGCACATTTTCTGCACTTTATATAGGTTTAAATACCAAACACTGCATGGACTTTGAAGTGTATTCAATACGCACAGTGTTTACACATTGCACATTGTCACTTTTTGTATTTTATATGCATTGAAATCAAGTTGTATCACATATTTTTATATATACTGGTTTGTGTTATCCACGTTCTCTTAGTGGTTTACCTCAGAGGTTCAAGATTTTTTACACAGTATTTAATAGTTTATTGCATTCACTGGTTAGTGATATTCATCTATTTGGTTTTTTACTTTTATTTATTGCTCTTCTATACACTTCGCTATGTTAACTTTGACCCCATTTTATACCATCTGAGTATTTTCACTTAGGATTAGCGCTGCACCACCCACCCATACAATCAATCTTAAGGTCAGGTGTTCACCCGTATAGGTGCATGCAGCTTTTCCTCCTTTAGCCGTTTCCATACTTGATAGCGCAGGAATATCTCTGACATTCTAATAGGTAGTGACAGGTACTCTTTTTTGAAAAAATTGGGGTCTATTAGACCCTAGATCTCTCCTCTGCCCTCAAAGCATCTGACCACACCAAGATCGGTGTGATAAAATGCTTCCCCAATTTCCCAATGGCACTATTTACATCCGGCGAAATCTAAGTCATGAAATGCTCGTAGCTTCCGGTTTCTTAGGCCATAGAGATGTTTGGAGCCACTCTGGTCTCTGATCAGCTCTATGGTCAGCTGGCTGAATCACCGGCTGCATTTTCAGGTTCCCTGTTGAGACAGGAGAGCCAGAGAAAAACACGGAAGACGGTGGGGGGGGGGGGGGCATTCCCTCCCACGGCTTGTAAAAGCAGTCTAGAGGCTAATTAGCCACTAGGATTGCTTTTACATGAAAGCCGACCGCTGGCTGAAAAGAATGATACCAAGATGATACCTAAACCTGCAGGCATCATTCTGGTATAACCACTCAAAGTTGTGAATGGCGTACCTGAAGACAAAAAAATGGTTAACAATAAAGCACAGTAAACGGTAAAGTATAAAAAATTGCATACCTGAAAAGCAAACATGATAAAACATAATAACAATAAAACATTGCAGAATAGAATACAGTAAAAAAAGAGCAGAACAATAGAGAGAATAGAGAGAGAGAGAACAATAAAACGACAACTATTTTTTTTTTATTTTATATTTTTTTATTTTTTTTTTACACTTTTTTTTGTAACTTTTATAACTGTAACCGGTTCCAGGTTCGGGTCTCTCAAAATGCGATGGCATCTTGGGAGACCCTGTGAAAGTGTGCCTAGTCTGTGCAATGCTGTATCCTACGCTAATACTCAACTAGTGTATGGTAGCGTTCAAAACATTCACCAATGCAAAGACCAGGATTGTCAGGACAGGAGGGACAATAATAGCGGGTGTCACGCCTATATCCGCGCTTGCTGCAGACACAACATCTTTTTTGGGGGGGTTCGTTGGGTAGGGGTACTCGGGAGGACATAAAGAAAATGCCTCTCATGCAGCCGACTGCATTTGGTTGGGGATGTGAATGGGGGAAGTACGGGCGCTGCAGAAGCGGTGGGTTCCCAATTGGGATTGGCGAATGCAGCAGAAGGGGCACTATGGGCACGACGGGCCTGTGTTTGTCTTTTTGGTGGCAGCGGGACACTACTTGTGCTTGCCACCTCACCAGCTTGAACTACACTTATGGGACTCGCCACGTCACCAAGTGTTACTGCAGTGCTGGTTTGACTACGACCGGGGTGTACTAGGCCGCTGGCGCTTGCCAGTTCACCAAAACGATACCAAAAAATCTGTTGGCGATCGCAGGAATCAGGCCTGACTCTGCGAACGCTGCAGTTATGCATTTAAGTCTTTTGTAAGTGACAGTGATCGATCGATACTGCACTTGGGTGGGCTGGGCCGGGCGGAGGGGCAAAACGCAGGTGCTAGCAGGTATCTGGGCTGATCCCACTAACACTGCATTTGTGAGAACCCTAAACTGCTGGGGATGCTAGTATAGATCTGATCGAATCAGATATTGATCCGTTCAGATACTATACCACTAAGGGAGGCGTATGCTGCGTGCGTGGGTGTTAGCGGTACTGGCGCTAACCTGACGCTGCCTGGGGCTGGTGCTTGCCAGTTCACCAAAATACTACCAAAAAAACTGTTAGCGATCGCAGGGATCAGGCCTGACTCTGCGAACGCTGCAGTTATGCGTTTAGTCTTTTGTAAGTGACAGTGATCGATCGATACTGCACTTGGGTGGGCTGGGCGGAGGGGCAAAACGCAGGTGCTAGCAGGTATCTGGGCTGATTCCGCTAACACTGCGTTTTTGGGAACCCTAAACTGCTGGGGACGCTAGTATAGATCTGATCGGATCAGATACTATACCACTAAGGGAGGCGTATGCTGCGTGCGTGGGTGTTAGCGGTACTGGCGCTAATCTGACGCTGCCTGGGGCGACGCATATCACCGCCGGGCGATCAGGGGGCTAAACCTTTATTCGGTAATAAACGGCGGGTGCCCTGACACTATAAAAAATAAACGAACTAACCAGCGTCACCCATAACGGTTATACGGTGATCAGTGGTGAAAGGGTTAACTAGGGGGCCATCAAGGGGTTAAAACATTTATTAGGTAGTATATGGGGGTCCCTGACGCTATAAAACGCTGACGGCGAACCTAAATATTTACCTCACTAACTAGCGTCACCAGCGACACTAATACAGCGATCAGAAAAATGATCGCTTAGTGACACTGGTGAGGGGGGATGATAAAGGGGTTAAAACTTTATTAGGGGGGGTTAGGGGGGTACCCTAGACCTAAAGGGGGGTAACAGTAACTGTCCCAACACAGTAACTGTCACAAACTGACACTATGCAGTAATCAGAAAAAAAAAATAAAAAAAACAAAAAAAACCTGCTGGTGTCAGTTTGTGACAGGGGGGGGGGGGTGATCGGGGGGGGGGATCGGGGGGGGATCGGGGTGTTTAGTGTGCCTGGCATGTTCTACTGTGTGTGTAGTGTGTTGTGCACTCACATACCTGTCTTCTCTCCTCGGGCCGGAACGGAAATTACCAAGCCGAGGAGAGATGACATCATTTCCTTTGCTGCTGTTTAGCATACAGCAGCAAAGGAATGCTTCGATTGGCCGGCGGCGATCGCGAGGGGGGGGCCACGAACGGATGGTCTCCCCCTCACCTCTGATCGCCGCTGGACAAAAGACGACCGCCTCGGGCACCGGGGGGGGGGTCCAATCGGACCCCCCACCCGCGGAAGGCAAATCACGTACCATGTACGTGATTTTGCCTGTCCGTGCCACCTTGCCGACGTACATCGGCGTGAGGCGGTCGTCAAGTGGTTAAAGGGGTTGTAAACCCTCACCGTTTTTCAACTTAAAGCGGAGTTCCACCCAAAAATGGAACTTCCGCTTTAAGGAAGGTGACCCCCTGAGATGCCACATTTGGCATGTAATTTTTTTTTTTTTTGGGGGGGGGAGCTGGTACTCTCTTTTTAGAGGGTCCCAGCTCCCACTTCCTCCCGGCGCACCGCGGCACCGGAAGGGAGATCACCTCTTCTTCCCCCCTCCCTCTCGGCAATTATCTGGGACTCGTCACAGGTCCCAGATGATTGCACGGGCCAGTCGCGGCGTGTGGCGCGGCTCACGCATGCGCAGTGGGTGCCCGGCTCCACAGTTACAATGCTGGCACCGCAGAGAGGAGGGGGAGAGGAGCGGGGCTTCGTGTGATGGCATTGCTGGACCCTGGGACAGGTAAGTGTCTGATTATTAAAATTCAGCAGCTGCAGTATTTGTAGCTGCTGACTTTTATTTTTTTTTTTTTTTAAGCAGAACTCCGCTTTAATGCATTCTATGCATTAAGGTGAAAAACCTTCTTTACTGCAGCAGGGCACCTGAGCCTCCCTTATACTCAGGGGCGGACTGACCATTGAGCGATTAGGGCACTGCCCGAGGGCCCTGGGCCACTAGGGGGCCCCATCAGGGTTGCTAGCCTCAGTAAAACCAGGGACAGTATGTATAAATCTGTATTTTTTTTTACATCTGTCTGTGTATACTGTGTGTACATGTATGTGTATACTGTGTGATTGTATACTGTGTGTGTGTACTGTGTGGCCCCATACTCTCTGATTGCCTGGGGGCCCCATAATCTCCTATTGCCCGGGGGCCCCATAATCTCCTATTGCCCGGGGGCCCCATGAGTTATCAGTCCGCCCCTGCTTATACTTACCTGATCCCGGAAATGCGAACGACGGGAACGAGCACACCAGCTCCGGCCGGTGTCTTGTGTTCTGATTGGATAGATTGATAGCAGCGCAGTCATTGGCTCCCACTGCTGTCAATCAAATCCAATGACGCGGGCGTAGGGTTGCCACCATTTCTTCACGTCAAACCCGAACACTTTAGCAGCGCACGGCAATTTTTTTTTCTTATAGTAAGAACTATACATATATTTTGCTGTTAAATAGCATTTCTAATCATATGAAGTTAAGAACAAGAGTCCCCCTTTACATCAGAGTCCACAGAGTTCCCCTTTTACATCTGAACTGACAGAGTTCCCTTTCACTGTAAGGGGGGACTCTGCAGACTCTGATGTAAGGGAGAACACTGGGGACTCTAACATAAGGGATCCTCTGGGAACCCTGATCTAAGGGGGAACACTGAGAACTCTGATGTATGGAGAAGACTCTGATGTAAGGGGAAACAATGTGGTCTCTGGTGTAAAGGGGAAATCTGATGTAAGGGGTGCTCTGAGAACCCTGATTTGCCTTAGTGTACTCACTCAGAGGCAGGAGAGAGAAGGGGGAGACTTCAGTCACAGACAGGGATGGATGGTGAGCTCACTCACCCCTTGGCAGTCAGCACCTCTCATCCAGATGTATCTGAGGCTGCTGGACTTTAAATTTCCGGCAGCAACTTACTTTCCTATTCTGAGGCACAGCGCCGGGGATTGGAGTGTGGGCAGACACAGAGGGGTAGGGGTGGGGGGAAGAGGTGTAGATCGCGCCCTCTCTCCTCTCCTGTCTGTGTGTGTGTGTTTGGGGGGGTTGTTAGTGCTGGCTTTGGGCAGTGGGAAAGAGTGTAACAGACACTCTCAGCTTAGACAACTGCAGCCAGCAACCCTGCTGGGAAGCCATAGTCCAGTCTAAATAATGTGTCCGGGTTTCAGGCAGTCTGAAACACGGACGCCTGATTCCAAACCCAAACTGTCCGGGTGTATCCTGGACAGGTGGCAACCCTACGCGGGCGCCGGAACGGGGTCGAGTCCTACATTCGGCATCTATGGAGCGCGCCCGCAAGGTAACAAACCCCCCCCCCCCCCCCCCCCGGGAGAGCGCAAGGACCCTAGAGAATAAAATGCCAATCGTTGCAATATTTTTTGTCACACTGTATTTGTGCAGGGGTCTTTCAAATGCAATTTTTTTGGAAGAAATACACTTTCATAAATTAAAAAAAAAAAAAAAAAAAAAAAGCTAGCCCAGTTTTTTTGTATAATGTGAAAGATGTTGTTGCCGAGTGAATAGATACCTAACATGTCATGCTTTAAAATTGTGCACACTCGTGGAATGGCAACAAACTATGGTAATTAAAAATCTCCATAGCCGAGGCTTTAAAAATGTCTACAGGTTAACAGTTTAGAGTTACAGAGGAGGTCTTGCACTAGAATTATTGCTCTCGCACCAACGATCACGTCGATGCCTCACATGTGTGGTTTGAACACTGTTTACATTTGCGGGCGCGACTTACGTATGCGTTTGCTTCTGCGCACAAGCACAGAGGGATGGGGTGCTTTAATTTTTTGTCTTATTTTTTTTTTTTTTAGACTATCCCTTTAAAAAAAAATAAAAAATTTCATCACGTTTATGTAATGTAAATATCCCTTGTGACAGTTATAGGCAGTGACAGGTACTCTTTATGGAGGGATCTGAGGTCTATAAGACGCCAAATGTCTCCTTTGCACATAAAAGCATTCAAAATGCCAAATTTGGCCGTTTTGAATACTGTAATTTTTAAAAAATTTGGCGCCTTTAAGGCTTCCATAAACGGGATGTGATGTCAATGACATCGCTTCCGGGTTACTAGATCTGTGACCTGAACAAAGCCGATTCTGGCTTTGTTCGGGTCTCTGGCCAGCCGATGGACATGCCGGCTGGTCGCTCGGGCCTCCCGGTGGGATGGAAGAGCCCGGGCGAGCCACGGAAAACGTCAGGAGGAGGGGGAGGGGGGGGGCGTTTCCTCCCGCTGCTTGCAATAAAAGCCAAGTGACTGATTAGCCGCACCGGTTGTTATTACAAGAAAGCTGTCCGTCGGCGCTAAAAAAAACCCAGTACCGGCAGCTGCAAACATCACCTAGGTACAACCCCTTGAAGCCGAATGCCGCATATTTGCTTTGCGTCGGCATCAGTGGCTTAAGATTAGTTTAAACCCCTCAAATATTATTTATTTTCTGAATGTGGAGGCCCTGGAGAATAAAATGGTGGTAGTTGCAAATTTTTTATGTCACATGATATTTGGACAACTGCCACTTTTGGCTGCTTCTGTGATTAATGCTCTCCTTGCCCGGCCTGTCAGTTTAGGTGGACGGTCATGTCTTGGTAGGTTTGTAGTTGTGCCATACTCTTTCCATTTTTGGATGATGAATTGAACAGTGCTTTGTGAGATGTTCAAAGCTTGGGATATTTTTTTATAACCTAACTCTGCTTTAAACTTCTCCACAATTTTATCCCTGACCTGTCTGGTGTGTTCCTTGGCCTTCATGATGCTGTTTGTTCATTAAGGTTCTCTAACAAAGCTCTGAGGGCTTCACAGAACAGCTGTATTTATACTGAGATTAAATTACACACAGGGGGACTCTATTTACTAATTAGGTGACTTCTGAAGGCAGTTGGTTCCATTAGATTTCAGTTTATTTCTTTGTAAAAAAAAATTGAAAACCATTTATCATTTTCTTTCCACTTCACAGTTATGTGCCACTTTGTGTTGGTCCATCACATAAAATCCCAATAAAATACATTAGTTTATAACCAAAACATACGTTTTTGGTTATAACATGACAAAATGTGGAAAACTGCATGGGGCATGAATACTTTTTCAAGGCACTGTATATGGCGTTTTTGTGTGTGCTAAAATTAACTTTAGTGTATTTTTCACTGAAATCTTGTGGTTGATAAACTGTGCAAATATCATGTGACCTAAAAAATTGGAATTACCACTATTTTCTTCTTTAGTGTGTCTGCTTTCAGAAAATATATAATGTTTGGGGGTCCTAAAGTAATATTAAAGGCCTTTGTTTCTTTTTTGTTTGTTTTTTTCTAAATAACAAACGTCTCGTACTTACCTGCACTGTGTAATGGTTTTGCACAGAGCAGCCCCGATCCTCTACTTCTCGGGTCCCTTGTCGGTGCTACTGACCCCTCCCTCTGGCCGAGTGCCCCCAGAGCAAGTAGCTTGCAATGGGGGCTCCCAAGCAAGCGTGTTCCCAAGACATGGCTCTGTGTGTCCATTCACACACAATGCATCACCTTGGCCCCACCCCCTCTCTGTCATCATGGGCTCACTGGCTGTTTTTGACAGCAGCGGGAGCCAATGAGGAGGGAGAGTCCCTGAAGAGCCAAGGCTCTCTTGCACTTTACTGGATCATGATGGGGATCAGGTAAGTATTAGGGGGTCTGCTGCACATAAGAGGGTTTTTACCTTCAAGCATAGAATGCATGAAGGCAAAAAACCTTGAGCCTTTAGAACCACCTGCCGTCCGTAAAACTTATGGCGGCAAGGTGGCAATGCTGCGCCGGATCACGTACCTAGTACAAAATCCAACACTTCTGGGTCTGGGGCACACAGCGCCACCAGCGTCCTGCTGTGATTATGCACAGCGGGCGATGACTTGTGGATCCCACAGACTTGATGTCCGCCGGCACCCACCGATCATCCAGCACAGAAGCAGAACGGCAGTCTGTCTATGTAAACAAGGCAGATCGCCGTTCTGTCAGTAGGGAAGGTATGGATCCTGTGTTCCTGCAAAGCAGGGACATGGATCCATGCGTTCCTCTAGTAAAAGCACCTCCCACAGTACACAAACACACTAGCTAGACACACAGTTAACCCTTTGATCGCCCCTGAACCCCTTCCCTGCCAGTGTCATTAGTACAGTAACAGTGCATTTTTTTTTAGTACTGATCACTGTAATAATGTCAGTGGTCCCCAAAAAAGTGTCAGTTAGGTGTCTGATTTGTCCGCCGCAATGTTGCAGTCCCGCAAAAAAATCACTGATCGCGGCCATTACTAGTAAAATAAATAAATAAATAAAAATGCCATAAAAATATCCCATAGTCTGTAGACGCGATAACTTTTGCGCAAACCGATCAATATACGCTTATTGGGATAAATTTTTTTACAAAAATATGTACCCGAATACATATTGCCCTAAATTGATTAAGAAATTCGTTTTTTTATATTTTTTTATTGGATATGTTTTATAGCAGAAAGTAAAAAAATATTGTTTTTTTTTTCAAAATTGTTGGTCTTTTTTTTTTTGTTTATAGCGCAAAAAATAAAAACCGCATAAGTGATCAAATACCACCAAAAGAAAGCTTTATTTGTGGGGAAAAAAGGACATAAATTTTAGTTGGATACAGCAATCAGTTAAAATAACGCAGTATCGCAAAAATGGCCTGGTCATTAACGGGGTAAAACATTCTGGGGCTGAAGTGGTTAATGCCTTCATTAGTTGTTTAGGCTCATTTTGTTCTTGGATATATCCAGCAAATGTAGATGTAAAAAGGAGTAGCGCGCCTTATACCATTTTTTGTCTCGTTCATATGTGTGTACATAGGAGTGGGGGGGCTTTACATTAAAAAAAAAAAAAAAAAAAAAACTCTATTGCTATCACATTCAGTAGGTTCTGATGATTATTACATTATTATAATCTCCCCCCCCCCCCCCCCACACACACACACACACGCACACACAGACACACACACACCAAAGACAGCCAGTCTAGGGAAGTGAAATAAAATATTGTCGGGGGATTATGTGATTGAATCTCATCAGTGTATTCTCCTAAAATAAGACATCTGCCTGACCTACATAACCCAAAGCGATGGGTCTTTGGGGTTTACACTTTGTATGCTGCAAGCCTCTAATGCACATTTAGCACCAGTAAACCAAAGAAAGGATGACAGATGTATAGATTAAACCATGACAATTCAGCAGTTACAGTCTGTGTTCTTAACCAAAGTGCAGTAAACTTGTTGATCATAATGACAACATTTGGGTTTTAAAGGGAAACTAGATTCTGGTATTTTTTGAGTTACATATGTAAATGTGATCGGTTTAATTTTAGAAATGCTATCGGGGTGTGTTAATGGTTTAGAAATAGTGCCTTAAAAAGGCTCTGCCTGACCCAAGATGACTGTTTGAGTCACATGGTGTGGCATCATCCAATCCGATAGCTTCCACAGTGACCCAGGAAACCATAGAGGAACCTTGTTCCTCCTGACTTCCTCTCCAGCAACAGGAAGAGCGCCATCTGGCGCAGAGAAAGTAGACTGCACCTGCCATCCCCCAAACAATCTGAGGAAATATAGAAATTTTTGCCTAGTGGGGAGCCTGCTGTGAAGCCACAAGGACTCACTGCTGGCTTCCCACAGTCAGCTTGGTGCCTGGGACCCAAAGGCTGGCGAAGAACCTGCCTGGGTGAGGACAGCACTGGATATCTGGCAGTGGTGTCACTAGGGGGTAGCTTCTGGGGCTTTAGCCCCAAATCTGGGGCCCATAGCCCTGAGTCTCCAGGGTGACCAGGGCGGGTGCTGCGGTCCGCCCCAGGTGCCACACACCGGCGGGTGTCAGGCCAGTGTCGCCTGCTGAGTTTAACTTGGATCCCCGGGTGCCCGTCATCACAAAGTCCCGCCTCCTGGTATGTCTTTTTTTGACCGACAGCACACTTGTCCAGTGTTGGGACATGTGCTGCCTATCATAGGTGGGAGCCCATCCAGGAGGTGGGACGGTGGGTACCCAGCGATTCAAATTAAAGCTTACCCAACGGGAGACACTGGCCTGTGTGATGATCCGGCCGGCTCTCCTTTTCCTCTCCTCTCTGATCCCCACCACAGGTGAGGGTGATGTGGGCACTAGTGAGTCTACATTCCTGAGCACTGGTGAGGCTGCATTGTTGGGCACAGGTGAGGCTGAGATGTGGGCACTGGTGAGGCTGCATAGATGGTCACTGCTGAACCCTGCATTCTTTATCTGGCGCAGAGAAAGTAGACTGCACCTGCCATCCCCCAAACAATCTGAGGAAATATAGAAATTTTTGCCTAGTGGGGAGCCTGCTGTGAAGCCACAAGGAGTCACTGCTGGCTTCCCACAGTCAACTCGGTGCCTGGGACCCAAAGGCTGGCGAAGAACCTGCCTGGGTGAGGACAGCACTGGATATCTGGCAGTGGTGTCACTAGGGGGTAGCTTCTGGGGCTTTAGCCCCAAATCTGAGTCTCCAAGGTGACCAGGGCTGGTGCTGCGGTCCGCTCCCAGGTGCCACACACCGGCGGGTGTCAGGCCAGTGTCGCCTGCTGTGTCAGTTTAATTTGAATCGCTGGGTGCCCGTCGTCACAAAGTCCCGCCTCCTGGTATGTCTTCTTTTGACCGACAGCACACTTGTCCAGTGGCGGGACATGTGCTGCCTATCATAGGTGGGAGCCAATCCAGGAGGCAGGACTTATGTGACGGTGGGTACCCGGTGATTCAGCGGGACACAGCGGGAGACACTGGCCTGTGTGATGATCCGGCTGGCTCTCCTTTTCCTCTCCTCTCTGATCCCCGCCACAGGTGAGGGTGATGTAGGCACTAGTGAGTCTACATTGCTGGGCACAGGTGAGGCTGAGATGTGGGCACAAGTGAGGCTGCATTCCTGGACACTGGTGAGGCTGCATAGATGGTCACTGCTGAACCCTGCACTCTTTATGTAGCGCACTCCTGAGCCCTAAAGCTCTCTGGGGACCCTGATGTTTGTGGGGGGGCTCTCTGGGGACCCTGATGTAAGGTGGAATCCACACTCAGATATGTAACAATATTTTATATAATATATATACACACAATTGTGCTCATAGGTTTACATACCCTGGCAGAATGTATCATTTCTTGGCCATTTTTCAGAGAATGACTCATAACACAAACACTCATGGTTAGTGTTTGGCTGAAGCCATTTATGATCAATCAACTGTGTTTACTCTTTTTAAATCATAATGGCAACAGAAACTACCCAAATGACCCTGATCAAAAGTTTACATATCCTGGTGATTTTGGCCTGATAACATGCACACAAGTTGACACAAAGGGGTTTGAAAGGCTATTAAAAGGTAACCATCCTCACCTGTGATCTGTTTGCTTGTAATTAGTGTGTGTGTATAAAAGGTCAATGAGTCTCTGGACTCCTGACAGACCCTTGTATCTTTCATCCAGTGCTGCACAGATGTTTCTGGATTCTGATTCATGAGGAAAGCAAAATAATTGTCAAAGGATCTGCGGGAAAAGGTAGTTGAACTGTATAAAACAGGAAAGTGATATAAAAAGGAATTAAGAATGCCAATCAGCAGTGTTCAAACTCTAATCAAGAAGTGGAAAATGAGGGGTTCTGTTGAAACCAAACCACGGTCAGGTAGCCCAACTAAATCTATCTATCTATCTATCTATCTATCTATCTATCTATCTATCTATCTATCTATCCATATATATGTGTGTTTTTTTTTAATTTATTTTTTTATTTGTGATCTATAGATAAGAAAGATACAAAATTACTCCCGAAAGAATTAAACTTTTTTTGTACTATTTCGACCAGTGTTAGTTTAAAATGTGTAGTGGTACTGTAGAAATTTTTTTTCCCCATAAAATTCTTAATATTGTAAGCTCTAACGAGCAGGACCTTTTGATTCCTACTGTATTAAATTGAATGAATGAGTGACTTGTATAGCGCTACCTATGCGAACCGAATCGCCTCAGGGCGCTTTTTACCCTACCAGCATGTCTTTGGAGTGTGGAAGGAAACCGGAGTACCCGGAGGAAACCCACGCAGGCACAGGGAGAACATGCAAACTCCAGGCAGGTAGTGCCGTGGTCAGGATTTGAACCAGCGACCCTATTGCTGCTAGGTGAGAGTGCTATCCACTACACCACTGTGCTGCCCAAATTGGATTGTAATTGTCATAGGCATGTGTATGGGGTGTGCTTGGTGTGCCTGGGGGCATCCTAATCACCCAGTACCCAGGGCCGCTGATAAGGCTCTACAGCCGACCCTCCTGTACCAGGCCCCATTAGTTCAAGGGCAGTAGGACCTGCAGGAAGTGTCTGCAATAAGGCAGGAGCTGTACTGCCTTATTGCAGACACAGATCCTCTTGTTCCTCCTCCTCCTCCTGCAGTGCTTCCGGCTTCTCCTCCTCTTCCTCCCTCTGGATGACCTGCAAGGGGATCAATTCTAGCATCTGCGCCTCCATTACTGTGCTGTCTGGGCCCCCTGCGTGCCCCTTTTGCCTTCAGCGCTGCCAGCTTCCCTCCTCTCCTCTCCCATTGGCAGCTGCTGTGGGCACTCAGGAGGATGTGTCAGGGTGGAAAGTGTGAGAACGGAAAAAGATGTCATTTACTGCCTCTTTTTCTGAACGAACACAGCGCGTGATCAGTACTGATTATGCTTGTGTCCATTAATCACTGAAGTATAGTAAACTGTGTTTACAATACTTCGGTTTGTGAATTAATGTGAGTGCTTCCTATTCATTTATCCATGCAGCTGAGGCTGCAGGGAAAGGGACTGATGAAAAAAAAAAAAAAAATTAATAAATAAATAAATAAATAAAAATAAATACAAATTTAAAAACAACTGTAAAAAAATAATTACAATTCTAAAAAATAATTAAAACAAATAGGATTACCTATGGGTTAAAAGGGGTTGAAACTGATATACATTTTATGAAATAAATAAATAAAAGAGTAAATACAATGTAACAATACATCGTTACACTGTATTACTCAATGGCACTTGCAGACTACTGTACAGTATATGCAAACTGAAGATTCTCTGCATTTTGTCGGCAGCTTCTGTTATGTAAGCCATAGCAGTTCCCTGCTGTCATTTTGAGAGCTGGGAATTGCCAATATTAGCAACAGGGATGAAGCAGCAGGGGAATGGTGCATCAGAAATATGCCCTAGAAACTTTGTTGACGTTTTTCTAGGATATATTTCCTATGCCTAAAATGGTCAACATAATAAAGTCATACATATTTAATATTTCTTTTGCCTGCCTAAATATTTTTTTTATACATTTTTAAAGGACATGCATATAAACACTGCTCTGTTTTTTTATTTTATGCTGACCAATGCACAAAACAAATGACATTACGTAAATGCCTAAAGACATTTTTTTTTTTTTAATGATGCCTCCAGCCTGCATGCGATACCTATGTCATAACTTGCATAAAACAAGACCGGAAGATAGGGAACCACTTACAAAAAAAGGAACCATGCCGATTGTTTTCTGATTGTCAGTGGGGATCTAAGTTAGTGACATGATCCATGATCCAGGATTGAGTCTGGATGCAAAGTGTCAGTTGCTAACTTTCAAAGCAGGGACTTTGTAAAACATATTCCTAGCACGGAGCATCCTGCTGTTGGACATCAATTAAGAGACTTCTTTACAGGCCTTGAAAGCTGCAATTTACTCATTCTGGACAGCTGAAAGTCAGTTTCCTATTCACTGGAAGTTTTGAAAAAAATCTGGACATTTTGGCAAAATTTGCCATTTTAGCAAATAACACTGGAGTTAGTGGGGAAATGGGCATTTAATGGCTCCCAATAGATAAAAAAAATATATATATATATTTTTAGAGTGCAGTGGGCATTAAATAATTTCCAATGGTTAAAAAAAAAAAAAAAATCTTTTTTTGTTTGTTTTTTTTCAACAGACTTCTTTACAGGCTTTGAAGAGAATGCTGCAATTGACTTGTTATGGATAACTAAAAGTAATGCCTACCTAGTACAAATGTGACAAATGTTGGAAGACATCAGCCGGTTCAATAAAAATATTCGGTGTGCGTGTGTGTATGTCAGCTGGTTTGACAGAAGCGGACCGTTTGGCCGCCTTCTGTTAGACGAGCATGCTGGAAAACCAGAAGTTGACCGGCTCGCGATCAGCGCTTTCAGCCAATAGCAGAAAGCGCCGTTAGGAGTGTTCTGGCAGTGGGGCTATCCCCCTGTCAGAACACAACAGGTCAGTGGGGGAGATCGCTGTACTAAAGTTGGACTCTTAGTACAGTGGCTCCAACTGGAGCTGTCAGATTTTTTTTGTTCAACCCACTGTGTACTATCTGGTTGAGGTCAGGACTGTGCAGGACAGTCAGTTCCTCCACCCCAAACTCGCTCATCCATGTCTTTATTGACCTTGCTTTGTGCACTGGTGCACAGTCATGTTGGAACAGGAAGGGGCCATCCCAAAACTGTTCCCACAAAGTTGGGCGCTTGAAATTTTCCAAAATGTCTTGGTATGCTGACGCCTTAAGAGTTCCCTTCACTGGAACTAAAGAGCCAAGTTAAACCTCTGAAAAACAACATAATCCCCCCTCCACCAAATGATTTGGACCAGTGCACAAAGCAAGGTCCATAAAGACATGGATGAGCGAGTTTGGGGTGGAGGAACTTGACTGACCTGCACAGTCCTGACCTCAACCCGATAGAACATTTTTGGGGTGAATTAAAGTGGAGACTGACAGCCAGGCCTGCTAGTCCAACATCAGTGCCTGACTGTAAGGAACCTGTGGTAGGTAGTGTCCGAAGTGGAGCTTGTGTGCTGAGGATTCAGGCGAAAAACATTGTCAGGCAGGTCAGATCGGCAACAGATCAGGCAAAATGGTACACAATCAAAATCCAGAGAGTGGTCAGGCAGGCAGAGGTCAAAGATGAGCCGGCGGTGAAGTACAAAATAAGCAGGTTAGAGAGTCATCAAGAATTCAGGCAGAAGTTCATACGAGGTAATCAGAGTCACAGAGCTATCAATACACCCAGGGAGCTAGTCCACACAAACGGGCACTGAGTAACAGGAATTAGCCAATTATGGGCTGCTTGATTGTACATTGTCCGCAGCTGGCAGCAGGTGGGGCTAGTGCGTCCAAGGCAATGCATCAGGCTGGGAGAACATTGTGACAACTCCAGAGCTCCCCCATGGCACAACAGGTAAGGCTGCAGCTGTGGAACCAGGAATATCCCGGTTCAATGACACCCAGGTGCATGACAGGGCCCCCTCCCCAGTGGATCCCTCCGCATGCGTGTAGGGGCATGCAAATCTTTGGCTGGAACCCAGAAATGGTCTGTGATGGGAAATCCCTTCCAATAAACCAGATACTGTAGACCATGATTCCGCCTTCTAGAATCCAGAATCTTGGAGACTTCAAGCTCATGTTGTCCATCAACAAGAACAGGAGAAGGTAGCTGTTGAGTTCTGGCGTAACGATTAAAAATTGCTTTTTTGAGGAGAGAAACATGAAACACGGGATGTAGCCGGAGAGAGGAGGGCAATTTCAACCGATAGGAGACTGGCCCGACTCGAGCAATTATTCTGTAAGGACCAATGAATCGAGGACCCAATTTGGTAGAGGGTTGTTTCAGTCTCACGTATTTGGTAGACAGCCAAACTCTGTCCCCCATTGCATATAGAGGTGTATGGCATCTTCGTCTGTTAGAGAAAAGCGCATATTTGCCTGCTGACTTCAGTAGCAATATGCAAATTTTTTTGCAGTGTAGCAGAATATTCTTCACCCGCTGATCTGCTGGTAAACCGGAAGAAGGTTGAAGTAGGGGAAAAGTCTGAGGGTGATAGCCTAGGGCTGCGTGAATGGCGTGGTATGAAGAGCACTGTGCCAACAGGAGTTAATGGCAAATTCGGCCAAAGGCAAATACTCAGACCGATAGGAGTGTAATGAGTTGACATAATGTCAAAGATAGGTTTCAAGGGTCTGGTTCATGCGTTCGGTTTGACCATCTGTTTATGGGTGATGTGAGGTAGAGAGTGAGAGCATTGCTCCCAGTTTCTTACAAAATGCTCTCCAGAATTGGGAAACAAACGCAGTCTAAGACGATATTGGTAGGTATGCCATGAGGTTTCACAATATGCGAAAGGAAGAGGGAAAAGCGATCCACTATGACCCATATAGCAGTCATGCTATACGATTTGGGTAACTCTGTAATGAAGTCCATAGTTAAATGGGTCCAAGGCTGACGAAGTGCAGGAAGTGGTTGTAACAGCCCAGTAGGCAATGTGTGAGGTACTTTATTAGTAGCATAAGTTGGACAGACAGCCACATAGTCGGTAACATCTTTTTTCATGTGAGGCCACCAAACATGATGCTGCAAGGTGACACCAGGATGACCGGATAACACTCCATCATGTGCCCAGAGGAGTACAGGTTTTCTGAGGCTGGGGGTTACGAATAGGCGACCTGGTGGTATCTTCAAGCCTTGAGGAGCATGCTTCTGGGTTTCTTGTAACTGTTGGGAAAGAGCCGTAGAGATCTGTGCGACAATTTTGTGTGGTGGTATTATATACTGCTCGGTAGGTCGATCTTCTTCAAAAGTAGTGAACTGTCTGGAAAGAGCATCAGCCTTCTTGTTCTTATGTCCAGGAATATAAGAGAGAACAATATTAAAAAGGGAGAAGAACTGAGCCCATCGAGCTTGACATGAATTCAAATGTTTAGCAGTCTGAAGATACAGCAGATTTTTATGGCCAGTCAGGATAGAAAAAGGCTTGGGAGCCCCTTCCAGAAGATGTCACCATTCAGACAGGGCTGGTGCAAGGATTTTTGACACCCTAGGCGAAACCTTATTTTGCCGCCCCCCTACCCCCCCATCGGCTCCGCCCTTCACTGAGACTTTCGTGGCGCCTCTTCACCCATTTCTTCAGCCATGGTCCACAGGCCTGTACCTGTGCCTCTGGACCCGGCCCGAAGACAAATAGTGGATGGCACCAGCTCGCTTCCTCACTCCAGCTATGGTCCACAGGCTAGGGCAGTATACAGACAGGCTAACTGTGTAATTACCTGTCTGTATGAGCATACAGATACACTGACCATGCTTTACAGGCTCCTACTAAAAATAATAATAAATGCACATTTTTGTACCTGCAAAAAGATCTGCATTTATTTATTTTTTTACAAAGGTGGACTTAAACCTCCACACCTTAAATCACCCCAATTCCTGTATTTTCAGGTCTCAGATCACCACAATTCTTCCACCTTCACACCTCAGATCACCCCATCACTGTATCAACCGTAATGCTTGTTCCCCTCTGCACCCCCCTCCGTAACTTTGTTCCCCTCAAAACCCCCCACACACATATCAGTTCCTCTCTGTACCCCTCTGCACAGCTGTTCCCCCTCTGTACCCCCTGCACACCTGTCCCCCCTCCCCCCCCCACACACATCTGTTACCCCTCTGTACCCCCCTGCACATCTCCCCCCCCACACACACACGTGTTCCCCCTCTGTACCCCCCTGCATGTCTGCCCCCCCACACATGTGTTCCCCCTCTGTACCCCCCTGCACGTCTGTCCCCCCACACACGTGTTTCCCCTCTGTACCCCCTGCACGTCTGTCCCCCCCCCCACACGTGTTTCCCCTCTGTACCCCCTGCACATCTGTCCCCCCCCCACACACACACACACACACACACGTGTTCCCCCTCTGATCCCTCCTGCACGTCTGTCTCCCCCCCCCCCACACACACACACACGTGTTCCCCCTCTGTACCCCCCTGCATGTCTGTCCCCCCCCCACACACACGTGTTCCCCCTCTGTACCTCCCTGCACGTCTGTCCCCCCCTATATATCAATTCCTCCTCTGTACCTCCCTGCACGTCTGTCCCCCCCACACACGTGTTCCCCCTCTGTACCCCCTGCACACCTGTCCCCCCCCCACATATATCTGTTACCCCTCTGTACCCCCCTGCACGTCTGTCCCCCCCCCACACACACACACGTGTTCCCCCTCTGTACCCCCTGCACATTTCCCCCCCCCTACTATATATCAATTCCCCCTCTGTACACAGTTAAATGCACTATAAATTTGACAGCAGAGTAAATTTTTTATTTCATGTGACTGCTGAAGGCTGCAGCACTGAGCGTGCTGCCTGTGCTTTCACTATACCTGAACCAGCGGCGGTGATGGCTTTACTCTAGGAGAGCGGCCCTGCTGCCTGCCTGTCCTCCCACAACAGATCCCCGAGCGACCAGGAGGAGGGGGGCGGATAACGCGGCAAGCCCAGAGTTACATGCAGGGCTTCCATCTCCTCCGCCCCAGCCGGTTCCATCGATCAGGCAGCACTTCCGCCCGGCTGCTCCTTGTCCTGGCTGTCTCCCCTCATCTTCTCACTGCCGCTGCTAGGGCGGCACTGCAGGCTGGGGACAGAGCGGTCCGGGATGTCTTCACAGGCGCAACCGCTCCCTAGCCTGGTGGCTGGCGCCATAAGGCAGCATGTATTTAAAAAATGCCAGTCCTGGAGGTATTTTACTAATCCAAATCCACAGAGAGTGGCTGGGGAACCGGATTTTGCCTCCCCCCCCCCTACCCTGGCGCCCTAGGCAGCCGCCTGACCCGCCTATTGCTAGCGCCGGCCCTGCATTCAGACAATACAGCCAATTTGATAACCAGTAGTTCTCGATTCCCAACATCCTAATTCATCTCCGCTGGAAAAAACTTTTTAGAGAAAAACGCCACTGGATGGATTCTACCGGACTTAGGTTGTCTCTGAGACAGCACGGCGCCTGCTCCTACCTCAGAGGCATCAACCTCAACTATGTACTGGAGATCAGCGTTTGGATGCTGAAGAACTGGAGCCTTGCTGAACATGCCTTTTAATTGCTGGAAAGCTGATTCTGCTTCTGAGGCCACACTTTGTAACTTGTACCTTTCCTAGTCATAGCAATAAGGGGGCAGCAATGCAGGCAAAAGCTTTGATGAAGCGCCTGCAATACACAAACCCCAGAAAGCTTTGGAGCCCCCCTTAAAGTGGTCAGCTGGGGCCATTGCAAGACAGCAGAAAGTTTTTGTGGGTCCATTTGGAAACCGCCAGCACTTATGATGTATCCAAGGAAAGGTATGCGGTTTTGATGAAAACTGCATTTCTTAATCTTATCGTAAAGGGTGTTTTCTCTCAGTCGCTGCAATACTTGCTTTACATGTGAGATGTACTCTAGGAGAGTCTTGGAAAAGGATTAAAATGTCGTACAAGTAGATAATCACAAAACTGTTGCTGAAATCATGAAAAATGTCATTCATGAAATGTTGGAAGACAGCAGGGGCGTTACAGAGTCTAAATGGCATAACCAAATACTCAAAATGTTCATTGCGGGTGTTGAATGCTGTCTTCCACTTGTCTCCCTCTCTAATTCGATTCAGATTATAAGCCCCTCGGAGGTCCAGCTTAGTGAAGATAACGGCTCCCTTAAGCACATCAAGCAATTCTAGAATAAGAAGCGAAGGATAGGAGTCTTTTACAGTCATCTCATTTAGCCCTCGATAGTCTATGCATGGTGGAAGACCCCCATCTTTCTTTTCAACAAAGAAAAAACCTGCCCCTAATGGAGAAGAAGAGGGTCGGATAAAACCTCTCCAAGTTGTCCTTGACGTATTCCTCCATGGACTTTTCCTCAGGCAGTGACAGGGTCCTTCCTTTGGAAAGAGGTGCTCCAGGAATCAGATTAATTGCACAGTCAAAGGAACGATGTGGAGATAAAACCTCTGCCTTATGTCAGCAAAATACATCTTCAAATCTATGGTATTCTTGAGGCAAAGTAGGAGGGATGGCCAAGGAACCAACAGACAACCAAAAAGTCTTTTGAATAAAGTAAGTGGTGATTGCGCTGTGATAAAAGGGGAAGGAAGGAAGAGGGAGGGGAAATGGCTAGCTCAAATGTATAGAGAGGTGAATGAAAAATGAAAAAAATATACAAAATATAAAGGTATAATGAGCATGAGGGATAGTATCATACTAGCACATAAAAATATTGTAAATACTGAAACAGAAGAAAAGAAAAAACTCAGTGAAAAAGGGCTAGTATCGTACTAGCACATATGTGGTAACTCAGCAAATACTTAATGGTGACTCCAAGTAAATAAATAAATGGTGAACAGTCCCACCGTCTTGTAGTACAAAGTGCTCAAACAATGAGTCATCAGTTCCAAAAGGAAAAATGAAAAAATTATACAAAATATAAAAGTATAATGAAATGTAATAAAGTGCAGTCTCATGAGCACTAAATCCGAATAAACTGAAGAAACAAAAATGCCTAAAACGTATAAAAAGCTATAACATGAGTGACAAATACAGTGTGGGTACAAAAAAAAAAAAATGAACCAAATAAAAATATATAAATCAAACAAAGTCCATGTGCATGAGGGCTAGTATCATACTAGCACATAAAAAAATATAAAAATCAAACAAAGTCCATGTGCATGAGGGCTAGTATCATATTAGCACATAAAAAAATAGTGTAAATACTGAAACAAAAGAAAAGAAAAAAATCTCAGTGCAAAAGGGCTAGTATCATACCAGCACATATGTGGTAACTCAGCAAATTCTTATTAGTGACTCCAAGAAAATAAATAAATGCTGAACAGTCCCACCACCTTGTAGTACAAAGTGCTCAAACAATGAGTCATCAGTTCCAAAAAGGCAAGTCCACAAGCCACAGGGAAGGGAAAAAGGTCTTCAGTGGGGACACCTCTGTGCTCGCAAGCAGCTCACCTTACTGCTGCAAGACAACAACTTGTAATCCAGTAACAAATCACCAGCAGGCAAGGGTCCCATCCAGTAGTTCAGGCGATTCGGGTGGTGGGTGTGCAGGATGGTATATAAAAAACATAAGCAGACAGTATATAGTATAACTCCGTGGCGGCCACAGTGGAAAAAGGGGACAGGACACAGAAGGGGGATGCACTCACTTTTGTAAAATGAGTGTGGGCGTCAATCCAACGAACGCCGAGTTCGTATACCTCAAAAGGGTGTCTTCAATCCGTCCCCGTTTCCTCAATGCTCGTCACAATGGGATGAATATATGTGGAGTGTTGGAAGAGAGTGCACATAGCGTGATCCCGTATATAAATCAGTTTATTAGGTTAAAAACAACATGGTACACTTACATTTACCAGAAGGCTATAGTAAAAAACATCCACGAGCGCCAAGCTCGTATCCTATCGTCAGTCTGTGACAGTTCCCGTGCTCCAATCCTGACGCGTATCGTCACGTCACGTGACTTCATCAGAGGACCTCTGATGAAGTCTGGACAGGTCTGGGTCTGGACAGGTGCAGAGAAATCAAGCAAACAAGACTTAAACATAGCAGAAAGTTCATCTAGCTGAGCGTCCAAAGAATAAAGATGCTGTCCATGAGCTCCAGTCAATTGTCCCTGATGCAAAATCGCCTTAACAATCTCATCAGGGTCAACTGCCATTGTTGCCCGTATGTAATGTAAGGTACCTGTGGTAGGTATTGTCCGAAGTGGAGCCTGTGTGCTGAGGATTCAGGCGAAAACGTTGTCAGGCAGGTCAGGTCGGCAACAGATCAGGCAAATCGGTACACAATCGAAATCCAGAGAGTGGTCAGGCAGGCAGAGGTCAAAGACGAGCTGGCGGCTAAGTACAAAATCAGCAGGCTAGAGAGCCGTCAATAATTCAGGCAGAGGGCTATCAATACACCCAGGGAGCTAGTCCACACAAACAGGCACTGAGTAACAGGAAGTGCTGCTATTTATGGGCTGCTTGATTGTACATTGTCCGCAGCTGGCAGCAGGTGGGGCTAGTGAGTCCAAGGCAATGCATTAGGCTGGGAGAACACTGTGACAACTCCAGAGCTCCCCTGTGGCATAACAGGTAAAGCTGCAGCTGTTGAACCAGGAACATCCTGGTTTAATGACACCCATGTACATGACACTGACCTCACAAATGCGCTTCTGGAAGAATGGTCGAACATTCCCATAGACACACTCCTAAACCTTGTGGAGAGCCTTCCCAAAAGTGTTGAAGCTGTTATAGCTGCAAAGGGTGGGCCAACTCAATATTGAACCCTACGGACTAAGACTGGGATGCCATTAAAGTTCAAGAAGGTCCCGGAGCAGAGAGGAGCAGGGGATCAGCGCAGGGACAGCATGACTTGTGTGGACTGCACAGTCAGGCTGTTTACGCTGGTCGCTTTCCCCTTTAAGGATAAGGGAGGGGCTGGTGCAGAGGAGGAGGCAGAAGGAAAAGTAGAGAGGAGAAGGGGGGATGTGACGTCAGTCGGAGAGCGCCGGGGATGAAGTTTCCCACCCACCCTCCCTGAGGTTATGGCAATAGGGGACGTTGGTTTTGGTGTGGCAGTGGTTTGGGTCTGTGAGGAGGAGGAGATTGATGGTATGGAGAGTTTACACGGTTGGTACTAGGGCTGCGCATCTTCACTGGCCTCACGATTCGATTCGATTACGATTATCAAGTCAACGATTCGATTCGATTCGATTCCGCGATGCATCACGATGCATCACGATTACAGCGCAAGTCCGCAAGTTCTCATGGTTTTCATCAAAAAAAAATTCAAGTAGTCAGGAGGACTCCATTTTTTTTATTCTATCTGTTCTTAAGAAAAAAAGAGACAGCAGAGGAGCTCCAGGCTCTCTTCCACAATACTAAAGGAGATGGTCAGAGCCTGCGGACATGCTACAGGAGATGATCAGAGACTGCAGACATGCTACAGGAGATGATCAGAGACTGCAGACATGCTACAGGAGATGGTCAGAGACTGCAGACATGCTACAGGAGATGATCAGAGACTGCAGACATGCTACAGGAGATGATCAGAGACTGCAGACATGCTACAGGAGATGATCAGAGACTGCAGACATGCTACAGGAGATGATCAGAGACTGCAGACATGCTACAGGAGATGATCAGAGACTGCAGACATGCTACAGGAGATGATCAGAGACTGCAGACATGCTACAGGAGATGATCAGAGACTGCAGACATGCTACAGGAGATGATCAGAGACTGCAGACATGCTACAGGAGATGATCAGAGACTGCAGACATGCTACAGGAGATGATCAGAGACTGCAGACATGCTACAGGAGATGATCAGAGACTGCAGACATGCTACAGGAGATGATCAGAGACTGCAGACATGCTACAGGAGATGATCAGAGACTGCAGACATGCTACAGGAGATGATCAGAGACTGCAGACATGCTACAGGAGATGATCAGAGACTGCAGACATGCTACAGGAGATGATCAGAGACTGCAGACATGCTACAGGAGATGATCAGAGACTGCAGACATGCTACAGGAGATGATCAGAGACTGCAGACATGCTACAGGAGATGATCAGAGACTGCAGACATGCTACAGGAGATGATCAGAGACTGCAGACATGCTACAGGAGATGATCAGAGACTGCAGACATGCTACAGGAGATGCTCAGAGACTGCAGACATGCTACAGGAGATGATCAGAGACTGCAGACATGCTACAGGAGATGATCAGAGACTGCAGACATGCTACAGGAGATGATCAGAGACTGCAGACATGCTACAGGAGATGATCAGAGACTGCAGACATGCTACAGGAGATGATCAGAGACTGCAGACATGCTACAGGAGATGATCAGAGACTGCAGACATGCTACAGGAGATGATCAGAGACTGCAGACATGCTACAGGAGATGATCAGAGACTGCAGACATGCTACAGGAGATGATCAGAGACTGCAGACATGCTACAGGAGATGATCAGAGACTGCAGACATGCTACAGAAGATGATCAGAGACTGCAGACATGCTACAGGAGATGATCAGAGACTGCAGACATGCTACAGGAGATGATCAGAGACTGCAGACATGCTACAGGAGATGATCAGAGACTGCAGACATGCTACAGGAGATGGTCAGAGACTGCAGACATGCTACAGGAGATGGTCAGAGACTGCAGACATGCTACAGGAGATGATCAGAGACTGCAGACATGCTACAGGAGATGGTCAGAGACTGCAGACATGCTACAGGAGATGGTCAGAGACTGCAGACATGCTACAGGAGATGGTCAGAGACTGCAGACATGCTACAGGAGATGAGCACAGACTGCGGCGGACATGGCACAGGAGATGGGCACAGACTGCGGCGGACATGGCACAGGAGATGGGCACAGACTGCGGCGGACATGGCACAGGAGATGGGCACAGACTGCGGCGGACATGGCACAGGAGATGGGCACAGACTGCGGCGGACATGGCACAGGAGATGGGCACAGACTGCGGCGGACATGGCACAGGAGATGGGCACAGACTGCGGCGGACATGGCACAGGAGATGGGCACAGACTGCGGACAATAATGCAGAGTTGTGGTGTGATGAAGGCACATAGAAGACAATTTATGATATGGACTTGTGTCACAGCGCCCCCTCCCCCTCCCCCTCCCCCTCTCCCTCTGTACTCACATGCTGCTCTGCCGGTGGCAGCCTGTAATGAGCAGGGCGATCTGCCTGCTCACCATCTCCCCCCGATCTCCATTTGTGCGGCCGGTGTTCCGCCAGTTGTCACATCTGAGGTGGGCAGTGAATTCTCCCGGGAGAGCGCTCTGTGCGTAAAGCTGTTATTAGTGTGTATATTGCGGTCATGTGACACTCGGCCGCGCCTCCCTCCTCTCACGTCTCTCCTGATGTCAGCCCCGCCCGCCTCTCTTCTGACCTGATAGCTCCAGTCAGTGGGCGGAGCTGACATCAGGAGAGACTGAGAGGAGGGAGGCGCGGCCGAGTGTCACATGACCGCAATATACACACTAATAACAGCTTTACGGACGGAGCGCTCTCCCGGGAGGGGGCGGGGCCAGAAATCGATTATTCGGGTCGCATGCATCGATGCCGCATCGGGGACACCCGAATCGCGATGCATCGATGCTGCGATTAATTTCAGCAGCCCTAGTTGGTACCCATATATAATATGGGCTGTTTAGAGTTTACACGGTTGGTACCCATATATAATATGGGCTGTTTTATGTACCTTCCGGTTACGAGGGGTTAACCAGGAAGGGGAAAAAGTTTGGTCACTGAGAAGGTTGGGTACTGTCTCACAGTCTGGGGTTAGCGACTGGAGGCCTTAAAAGTTTAAGAGTTCATATGCAGTGACCTGTGGGTGGATTCCCCTCCAGACTACAATAATTCCGTGAAGTTATTTAAAAGTTATTTAAAAGTTATTTATAAAATTGTTATTTATTGGTTTTATATTTTATTAATAAAAGGCCGACAAGGCCATTTACTCCACCACCTTGTCGCGTCATTTGTGGGAGGTATTAGAGGGTAATGGTTAAGGGGTAGCTTCTAGGACTGAAGTTAGTCCTTCACAGGTCATGTGCTTATAAAGGCAGGCTTTTAGGATATTGAAAGCCTCTTTTTAAATGCCAACAGTGTGAAAGCCTATATGAGATTTAAAGGGGTTGTAAAGGTAAAAAAATTTTCACCTTAATGCATTCTATGCATTAAGGTGAAAAAACTTCTGACAATACCGCCGCCCCCAGCCCCCCCCCCCCCGTTTTACTTACCTGACCCCTCAAAACTCAGCTGCTCGCACCCGACATCTATTCCTCCGCTCAGCCTGGCCACTGATTGGCTACAGTGGATGGATTGGAAGCAGCGCAGCCATTGGCTCGTGCTGCTGTCAATCACATCCAATGACGCGGCGCGCTGGGGGGCGGGCCGAGTGATACAGTGAGCGGCTATAGCCGCCGGCTGTATCACGGGAGCGCGCCCGCAAGAACTAACCACCATGCGAGGGAGCTCGCATTAAGGTGATTAGTGCTTGCGGGGAGGAGCTGAAACAGCCGCCGAGGGACCCCAGAAGAGCAGGTTCGGGGCCACTCTGTGCAGAACGAGCTGCACAGTGAAGGTAAGTATGACATGTTTGTTATTTTTTTTTTAAAAAAAATTACCTTTACAACCCCTTTAAGCATTGTTCTACATTAATCCTTTTCCCTGATCTACTTTCTATATAAATAAATTCCCACTGAAAGGAAATGAGCAAAAAGTTGCCTGTGAACATTTCTTCTTTGTCCACTCCAATTTTATGTGATCTACACTCATACCTTTAATTACAGGTGATAAGACAGAGTATGAAGACACTACTTCTTCAACAACCTAAAAGTACTTCTACCTATTCGGTAGACTTCAGTAGGGCCAGTTCACCCCAGAGCACAAGCATTATGGCATCTGTGCTGGGGTGTGTTAAAATGCGTTAATAGAAGTTTACTTGTAGTTTGAGGCTGGGTTCACACTGATGCGAATTGGATGCAGGTTTCCCCGCATTCCAATTTGCATGACAGGAGAGTGTGACCGGCTAAAAATTGGTCTGGGCAGGAAGGGGGTTTAAGTGCCCAGTAAGCAAGTGGTTAATCTCCTCCATGTAATTATTATTTTCCTGCTGATTTTTTTTCACTTTTATTTATAAACTATTAATAATCTTTTTTTGTTTGCTTTGTTCGCTAATATTTTTACACCTTTAACATATATTTACATGTTTCACATAAAAAAAGAGCAAAATTTTAAAAAAATGTATTTCATTTGTAAGTAACTTTTCAATGCTTTGTACCATTGCTGACAGCTGAAGTGTAAACAAAACAGTTGCAGTAGGTATCAGTAATTGGTATCGGCGAGTACTAAAAAAAAAAAAGTATCAGTACTCGTAAAAAAAAAATGCTATTGGTGCGTCTCTAGTAATAGCGCAACTTATGCCGCGTACACACGGTCGGACTTTCTATCCTACTTGGTCCGGCACACTTTCCGACGGACTTTGTCCGCCAGGTGCGCCGGACTTTAAAACGGACGGACTTGCCCACACACGACCGGACTTTCCGGCGGGCTAAGTCCGCCTGTCTTTCCGACGGACTTTCGCCGGAGTTCCGGCGGACTTTCAGAATGAACGGACTTGCCCACACACGGACAAGTCCGTTCATTTTGAACGTGACTCAGGTGCGACGGGACTAGAAAAGGATGTCAATCTTGCCGCTTTTATTGGCGAGATTGACACCTTGCGAGCCCCGTCGCGGGTCATACCAGGCCCTTAGGTCTGGTATGGATTATAAAGGGAAGCCCCTACGCCGAAAAAACGGCGTGGGGTCCCCCCTAAAATCCATACCAGACCCCAATCCGAGCACGCAGCCTGGCCGGTCAGGAAATGGGCCGTACCAGGCCACATGCCCTCAACATGGGGCGTGGGTGCTTTGGGGGAGGGGGGCCCCGCGAGGCCCCCCACCCCAAAGCACCCACGCCCCATGTTGATGAGGACAAGGGCCTCTTCCCGACAACCCTGGCCGTTGGTTGTCGGGGTCTGCGGGTCTTATCGGAATCTGGGAGCCCCCTTTAATAAGGGGGCCCCCAGATCCCGGCCCCCCACCCTATGTGAATGAGTATGGGGTACATGGTACCCCTACCCATTCACCTAGGGAAAAAGTGTAAGTAATAAAACACACTACACAGGTTTTTAAAATATTTTATTAAACAGCTCCGGGGGGGGGGTCTTCCTCCGGTTTCGGGGGTCTTCTTCCGGCTTCGGGGGTCCCTCCGCTTCATCTTCTCCCGGCGTCCGGTTGGTTCTTCTCCGCTCTCTTCTCCCGGTGTTCCAGTTCTTCGGCCGGTTCCTCTGCTGTCTTCAGGTAGCTCTCTTGCCAGCAGAGGTCCGGACTTCTGGGCTTCTAGGCTTCTTCTCTTCTCTTCTCCAGATGTTGACACGACGCTCTCTCCAGCTGGACTGCTCTCCGAGGGCTGCGTTGTGACTTATATAGGCGGAGACCCCTCCCCCTTTTGATGTCACAGTCCCTGGGCATGCTGGGACTGTGACGTTTTAGGGGGCGTGGTCAACATCGCCCAGTGAGCTGTTTAATAAAATATTTTAAAAACCTGTGTAGTGTGTTTTATTACTTACACTTTTTCCCTAGGTGAATGGGTAGGGGTACCATGTACCCCATACTCATTCACATAGGGTGGGGGGGCCGGGATCTGGGGGCCCCTTATTAAAGGGGGCTCCCAGATTCCGATAAGCCCCCCACCCGCAGACCCCGACAACCAACGGCCAGGGTTGTCGGGAAGAGGCCCTTGTCCTCATCAACATGGGGACAAGGTGCTTTAGGGTGGGGGGGCCCCGCAGGGCGCCCCCCTCATCAAAGCACCCACCCCCCCATGTTGAGGGCATGCGGCCTGGTACGGTTCAGGAGGGGGGGGGGCGCTCGCTCGTCCCCACCCCCTTTCCTGACCGGCCAGGCTGCGTGCTCGGATCGGGGTCTGGTATGGATTTTAGGGGGCACCCCACGCCGTTTTTTCGGCGTAGCGGGGTTCCCTTTATAATCCATACCAGACCTAAGGGCCTGGTATGACTCGCGCTCGCCGCAATAGGAAAATTTGTTTTTCCTATTGCAGCGAGCGCGAGATGCAATACCCTGCCCTCGTGTCGTATCTGGTCCGTCGGACCAGCATACACACGAGCGGGCTTTCCGTCGGACCAGCACACACACGAGCGGACTTTCCGCCCGAAACTGAGTCCGACGGAAAGATTTAAAACTTGTTTCAAATCTAGGTCCGGCGGGCTTTTGGGAAGAAGTCCGCCGGAAAAGTCCGCCGCCGCCCACACACGGGCGGATTGTCCGGCACACTTTGGTCCGCCGGACCAAGTATGCCGGAAAGTCCGACCGTGTGTACGCGGCATTAGTATACATGATGATTTGTAATAAGGAAAAGGCATAAGATGACCCTTGGTGTCCAGATCACCTTAAAGCGGAGTTCTACCCAAAAATGGAACTTCCGCTGTCCGGATTCCTCTCCCCTCCGATGTCACATTTGGCACCCTTCAGGGGGGGAGGGGGGAGCAGATACCTGTCTAATCCAGGTATTTGCTCCCACTTTCAGCGAAAGATCGCCAAAGTACCTGCGGCAATCTATGCTATGTCCTCACACCCCCCCCCCCCCCCCCCCTCCACTGTCTTCTGGGAGAAACACAGGTCCCAGAAGATGGCTGGACCACTCATTACGCGCAGCGCGACTCACACATAAACATTAGGGAATCAGGCTGTGAAGCCGCAAGGCTTCACTTCCTTATTCCCTTACTATTAATGCCAGTGCCTCCACCCGGGAGCCGATGGACGGGTCGGCTTCTGGTTAGGACATCGCGGGTGCCCTGGACAGGTAAGTGTCCTTATTTTAAAAGTCAGCAGCTGCAGTATTTGTAGCTGCTGACTTTTACTTTTTTTTTTTTAGGCGGAACTCCACTTTAAACACTTCAATACAGGGCACTTATACACCTTCTTGCCCAGGACAATTTTCAGCTTTCAGCTCTATCACAATTTGATTGACAATTACGTTGTCATGCGACGCTGTACCCAAACAACATTTTTTATCATTTTTTCCCCCACAAATAGAGCTTTCTTTTGTTGGTATTTGATCACCTCTGTGTTTTTTATTTTTTGCGCTACAAATAAAAAAAGACCAACATTTTTTAAAAGTTTCTATTACAAAACTTTGTAAATAGGTACGTTTTCTCCTTCACTGATGGGCACTGATGAGGCTGCACTGATGGGCACTGATGAGGCAGTACTGATTGAAACTGATGAGGTGGCACTGATGATGAGGCACTTATATGCAGCACTGATATACAGCACTGATGGGCACTGATGGGCAATCATAGGTGGCACTGATGGGCACTCATAGGCGGCACTGATGGGCATTGATAGGCGGCACTGATGGGCACTCATAGGTGGCACTGGAAGGCACTGATGGGCACTGGTTGACACTGATGGGCAGCACTGATAGATGGCACTGATAGGCAGCACTGATCAGGAGGAACTGGTAGGCATCACTGATTGGCACAGAGTGCCATCCCTAATGGGCACCAATTGGCATCCCTGGTGGGCTCTAGTGGGCTCACCTGGTGGTCATGGGTGGGCATACCTGGTGGTCATGGATGGGCATACCTGGTGGTCATGGATGGGCATACCTGGTGGTCATGGGTGGGCAGGGCTTTTCTTCAGCCAGAATGAGGCAGAACGGTGTTCCGCCACCTGTAGCAGCCCTCTCCTTTCCAGGCTGTCAGTCAACACTGAAGCCAGTGGAGGAAGTTCTCCCTTATACTTCCTCCACCGGCTGTGTGCTAGCGCCGGCACCCAGGGTACGTTCCCCAAACCTGATGATAGGGCCTCCGGATCCAGACGATGCAACTGTAAGGAGTTTTTTAATCTGGGGCTTCCAAAGGCATCTTCCCGCCTGCTGCCTGTCAGATCTGTGTAGCATCGAGCCGAGTGAAGCTCTGTGAAAGTCCTCCTTGGCTCTGTGGACACTGATGATCTCACAGGTGATGCAGCACAGAGGAAACTGCACAAAAGGCTGAGGGAAAAAAAGCCTGTTCTACCTTATAGATTGGAGCCGCCTACACAGTTCTAATACTGTGAAGCTAAACTGAGCTATATACTTTGAAGAGGTGCAAAAGCTGCAAAGGGAAAGGGGAGAGAAAGTTGGGGATGGGGGGGGGGGGTAATAAATTGTGCACAGTGAGAGCTGTATGGGGAGCTGGGGGTACAGAGGTGAAATATTGGAGGTTGAGAGCTATGGATTAAGGGGAGCTGTAGCCAAGGGTGCAGAAGTGAAATGTGGGGGGACAGATAGATAATCTGTGGATGGGGATGCAGAGGTGACATGTTGACAGAGGGTACAAGATTGAGTTGTGGATGGGGGAGGGCGCACCCTAAGCTGTGGAGGGAGGGAGAAGGTGACCTGTGGATAGGGAGGGAGAGGGTGAGCTGTGGACTGGGGGGAAGAGAAGGTGACCTATACACAGAGGCGGCTCTAGGCTTTGAGAGGCCTTAGGCAAAACTTGGACATGAGGCCCCACTCACGCCCATAATGGGAAAAATACTAAAAAAGAACTGGGACATGGGTAAGGCAATCATTGGGAGTTCAGAAGTGGGGCTAACAATTTAGGTGTGCTGTAACCTGTAGTGTTCAGATCTACAGCTCACGGAACATTGGCATGATCAGCGAGCTGTGATATAAAAACATTTAAAAAAATAGCATAAAAGGGGTTGTAAACTCCTGTAAAAAAAATAAATAAATAACAAACATATGCTTACCTCCACTGTGCAGTTCGTTTTTGAACAAACATCCTCTTCTGGGGTCCCCTAACGCCGTTCGCGGCTCCTCCCCGCATTGGGAAACCACCTAGGAGAAGTGCTCTCCCTGGGGGTTACCTTGCGGGCGCGCTCCCTTTTCCAGCATTTGCGTCCAAAGACACAGAATTCCGGACTCAGCCCCGCCCCCCACGTCATTGGATTTGATTGACAGCAGCGGGAGCCAATGGCTGGGCTGTAAAATGGGGGGGGGGGCTGGGGGGCTGCTGAGTGACAGAAGTTTTTTCACACTAATGCATAGGATGCATTAAGGTGAAAAAACATGAGGGTTTACAACCCCTTTAAAAAATAGAAACAAATCTTAGAGCTTACCTATTTTATGTGAAACTTGTGCTTTTTTTCCCCCACAGACGATCAGTTCTGGGTTTAACTTGAGATAAGCCGTGTACAGGGGACAGCAGGGTAGAGCAGGTCAGGTCAGGAGACAATATGGGGGGGGGGCAGCAGGGCACATTATGGGGCACACAGCAGAACATGGGGCACACAGCAGAACATTGGGCACATCATGGGGCACACAGCAGAACATGGGGCACACTGCAGAACATTGGGCACATCATGGAGCACACAGAACATGGGGCACACAGCAGCACATTGGGCACATCACGGGGCACACAGCAGAACATGGGGCACACAGGAGAACATTGAGCACATCATGGGGCACACAGAAAATGGGGCACACAGCAGCACATTGGGCACATCATGGGGCACACAGCAAAACATGGGGCACATCATGGAGCACACAGCAGAACATGGGGCACATCATGGGGCACACAGCAGAACATGGGGCACATCATGGGGCACACAGCAGAACCTTGAGAACATCATGGGGCACACAGCAGAACATGGGGCACATCATGGGGCACACAGCAGGGCATGGGAAAAACAGCAGGGCATGGGACACATCACAGGGCACACAGCAAAACATGAGGTACATCATGGGGCACACAGCAGAACATGGGGCACATCATGGGTCTCACAGCAGGGCATAGGACAAACAGCAGGGCATGGGACACATCACAGGGCACACAGCAAAACATGAGGTACATCATGGGGCTCACAGCAGAACATGGGGCACTTTAAGGGGCTCACGGCTGGGCATGGGGCACACCATGGGGCAAGCAGCATAACATGGGGTACACAGCAAGGCTTATCAGAAGGCACACAGCAGGCCATGGGGCGCACAGAAGGGTACAGGGCACACAGCGTGGTACAGGGCACACAGCAGGGTATAGGGCACAGCAGGGTACATGGTACAGGGCACAGTAGGGTGCATGGTACAGGGCACAGCAGGGTACTGGGCACATCAGGATACAGGGCACAGGGTATGGGGCACAGCAGGGCATGGGCACAGGGTATGGGGCACAGCAGGGCACATTAGGGTACGGGCACAGCAGGGCGCAGGGTATGGGGCACATCAGGGAATGGGGCACAGCAGGGCACATCAGGGTTTGGGCACAGAGAATGGGGCACAGCAGGGTGCAGGGTATTGGTCACATCAGGGTATGGGTCACAGCAGGACACATCGGGGTACTGGCACAGGGTATGTGGCACTGGGCACAGCAGAGCACATTAGGGTACTGGGCACAGGGTATGGGGCACATTAGGGTACTGGACATGGCAGGGCACAGGGTACAGGGCACATCAGGGTACTAGGCACATCGGGGTACTGGGCACAGGGTTTGGGGCACATCAGGGTACTGGACATGGCAGGGCATAGGGCACATCAGGGTATTGGACACATCAGGGTACTGGGCACATCAGGGTACTGGACACATCAGGGTACAGGGCACATCAGGTTACTGGACACATCAGGGTACTGGGCACATCAGGGTACTGGGCACAGGGTATGGGGCACATAAGGGTACTGGACATGGCAGGGCACAGGGTACAGGGCACATCAGGGTACTGGAAACATCAGGGTACTGGGCACATCAGGGTACTGGACACATCAGGGTACTGGGCACATCAGGGTACTGGGCACAGGGTATGGGGCACATAAGGGTACTGGACATGGCAGGGCACAGGGTACAGGGCACATCAGGGTACTGGACACATCAGGGTATTGGGCACATCAGGGTACTGGACACATCAGGGTACAGGGCACATCAGGGTACTGGACACATCAGGGTACTGGGCACATCAGGGTACTGGACACATCAGGGTACTGGACACATCAGGATACTGGGCACATCAGGGTACTGGACACATCAGGGTACTGGACACATCAGGGTACTGGGCACATGAGGGTACTGGGCACAGGGTATGGGGCACATCAGGGTACTGGACATGGCAGGGTACAGGGCACATCAAGGTACTGGGCACAGGGTATGGGGCACATCAGGGTACTGGACATGGCAGGGCACAGGGTACAGGGCACATCAGGGTACTGGGCACAGGGTATGGGGCACATCAGGGTACTGGACATGGCAGGGTACAGGGCACATCAGGGTACTGGGCACAGGGTATGGGGCACATCAGGGTACTGGACATGACAGGGCACATCAGGGTACTGGACATGGCAGGGCACAGGGTACATCAGGGTACTGGACATGGCAGGGCACAGGGTACAGGGCACATCAGGGTACTGGGCATAGGGTATGGTGTACGTCAGAATACTGGGCACGACAGGGTACACTTTCCTTTCAGTTTCCTTTAAATGCAGAGTAGCGCGGGAAGCGGCTGTATTATAATGTCCTTTCTGTCCTCTCTCATGTCGCGCTGCTCCCCGGCGGCCCCTCCCCTCCTCTCCTCTCGTTGTATGCTTGTGGCTTATCACCTGGAATGGACAAGAGGAGAGGAGGGGAGGGGCCGCCGGGGAGCAGCGCGATATGAGAGAGGACAGTAAGGACTACAGCCGCTTCCTGCGCTACTCTGCATGTCGGCCGATACTCGATCTACCTGTCATCTGCCTGTGATTGACTGGTAGATCGCCGCAGAGCTGGTGACTTTGCGGCATCCCACGCTACTCTGCATGTCGGCCGATACTCGATCTACCCGTCAGCTGCCTGTGATTGATGGGTAGATCGCCAAAGAGCTGTTGACTTTGCGGGATAACAGACTGGGAAACCACCACCGTTAAACACTGCAACAGGCCAATTAGGCGGCCGCGAGGCCCCAGTGAGGGCGAGGCCTTAGGTGACTGCCTAACTTGCCTAATTATAGAGCCACCTCTGCCTATACACAATGGGCAGAGGGTGAGCTGTGAATGGGGAGGGAAGGTGAGTTGTGGGTGGGTGGGGAGATGGTGAGCTTCAGATGGGGAGGGAAGGTGGGTTGTGAATGGGGGAGAGGATGACCTATAGACAGGTGGGAGACAGTGAGCTTCAGATGGGGAGGGAAGGTGAGTCGTGGATGGGGGGGAGACGATGAGCTTCAGATGGGGAGGGAAGGTGAGTTGTGGATGGGGGGAGGGAAGGTGAGTGGTGGATGGAGAAGATGGTGACCTATAGACAGATGGGAGATGGTGAGCTTCAGATGGGGGGAGACGATGAGCTTCAGATGGGGAGGGAAGGTGAGTTGTGAATGGGGGAGAGGGTGACCTATAGACAGGTGGGAGACGGTGAGCTTCAGATGGGGCGGGAAGGTGAGTTGTGGATGGGGGGAGACGGTGAGCTTCAGGTGGGAGATGGTGAGCTTCAGATGGGGAGGGAAGGTAAGTTGTGGGTGGGGGGAGATGGTGAGCTTTAAATGGGGAGGGAAGGTGAGTTGTGGATGGGGGGAGATGATGAGCTTTAGATGGGGAGGGAAGGTGAGTTATGAATGAAGGAGACAGTGACCTATAGACAGGTGGGAGATGGTGAGCTTCAGATGGGGAGGTAAGGTGAGTTGTGGATGGGGGGAGACGGTGAGCTTCAGATGGGGAGGGAAGATGAGTTGTGGATGGAGGAGAGGGTGACCTATATACAGGTGGGAGATGGTGAGCTTCAGATGAGGAGGGAAGGTGAGTTGTGAATGGAGGAGAGGGTGACCTATAGACAGGTGGGAGACGGTGAGCTTCAGATGGGGAGGGAAGGGAAGTTGTGGATGGGGGGGAGATGGTGAGCTTCAGATGGGGAGGGAAGGTGATTTGTGGATGGGGGGAGATGGTGAGCGTCAGATGGTGAGGGAAGGTGAATTGTGGATGGGGGGAGATGGTGAGCTTCAGATGGGGAGGGAAAGTGAGTTGTGGATGGGGGGAGGGAAGGTGAGTTGTGGATGGAGAAGAGGGTGACCTATAGACAGATGGGAGATAGTGAGCTTCAGATGGGGTGAGACGGTGAGCTTCAGATGGGGAGGGAAGGTGAGTTGTGAATGGGGGAGAGGGTGACCTATAGACAGGTGGGAGACGGTGAGCTTCAGATGGGGAGGGAAGGTGAGTTGTGGATGGGGGAGACGGTGAGCTTCAGGTGGGAGATGGTGAGCTTCAGATGGGGAGGGAAGGTAAGTTGTGGGTGGGGGGAGATGGTGAGCTTTAAATGGGGAGGGAAGGTGAGTTGTGGATGGGGGGAGATGATGAGCTTTAGATGGGGAGGGAAGGTGAGTTATGAATGAAGGAGACAGTGACCTATAGACAGGTGGGAGATGGTGAGCTTCAGATGGGGAGGTAAGGTGAGTTGTGGATGGGGGGAGACGGTGAGCTTCAGATGGGGAGGGAAGATGAGTTGTGGATGGAGGAGAGGGTGACCTATATACAGGTGGGAGATGGTGAGCTTCAGATGAGGAGGGAAGGTGAGTTGTGAATGGAGGAGAGGGTGACCTATAGACAGGTGGGAGACGGTGAGCTTCAGGTGGGGAGGGAAGGGAAGTTGTGGATGGGGGGAGATGGTGAGCTTCAGATGGGGAGGGAAGGTGATTTGTGGATGGGGGGAGATGGTGAGCGTCAGATGGTGAGAGAAGGTGAATTGTGGATGGGGGGAGATGGTGAGCTTCAGATGGGGAGGTGAGTTGTGGATGGGGGAGATGGTGAGCTTCAGATGGGGAGGGAATGTGAGTTGTGGATGGGGGGAGACGGTGAGCTTCAGATGGGAAGGGAAGGTAAGTTGTGGATGGGGGGAGATGGTGAGCTTCAGATGGGGAGGGAAGGTTAGTTGTGGATGGAGGAGAGGGTGACCTATAGACAGGTGGGAGATGGTGAGCTTCAGATGGGGAGGGAAGGTGAGTTGTGGATGGGGGGAGACGGTGAGCTTCAAATGGGGAGGGAAGGTGAGTTGTGGATGGAGGAGAGGGTGACCTATAGACAGGTGGGAGATGGTGAGCTTCAGATGGGGAGGGAAGGTGAGTTGTGGATGGAGGAGAGGGTGACCTATAGACAGGTGGGAGACGGTGAGCTTCAGATGGGGAGGGAAGGTGAGTTGTGGATGGGGGAAGATGGTGAGCTTCAGATGGGGAGGTGAGTTGTGGATGGGGGGAGATGGTGAGCTTCAGATGGGGAGGTGAGTTGTGGATGGGGGGAGATGGTGAGCTTCAGATGGGGAGGGAATGTGAGTTGTGGATGGGGGGAGACGGTGAGCTTCAGATGGGGAGGGAAGGTGAGAGGGTGACGGGAGGAAGAGAAGGCAAGCTGTGGATTGGGGGGGGGGTGGAGTTTAGCTGTGAATGGGGATGCTAATTTTCTATCTGCACACTGTGATACTCCTCAACCCCGTGTGTTACACTTTCCCGAACCTTGAATTGTGTGGAAACGTAGTTCTGAGCCTTGACCGCACCCATTATTTGGCATAATTTTACTTCTCTTCCCCAAGGAATGGCGCGATTGGGGGACAGTAGGGGTGGGATTGGGGGCGGGAGGGGGTGGGGCTGGGGGCGGGGAGTTGACTGGGGAGGGTGAGTTCCTGCACCTATTCTCTGTGAAAAAAATCCCTGTGGGTGGACATCCCTGGTGGCCATGGGAGGGCATCCCTGGTGGTCCTAGGTGGGCATCTTTGATGGGTCTGCACTGATAATCAATGCATTGATTATCAGCGCAGACCCCCCCTGAGCAGCCGATCGGCTCTCCTCTACTCACGCCTGTCAGTGCGAGTAGAGGAAATGCCGATACATGGCTTTTCCTGTTTACACCGTGGTCAGCTATGATTGGACACAGCTGATCACGTGGTAAAGAGCTTCCGTCATAGGCTGTTTACCTCAATCTGAGTTTTGACCTGATTTTTTTTTTCCTGTTGTTTTTTTCCCTTCCTTATATTTAGTAGGCAAACATTTTTCCTGGTGCCTCCTTGACAGCATACCTGTGACAAGCTCCACCTTGGCTCCTCCCTCAGGACCAGTGAATATTATAAAAGAAATGGATTAGTGCACTCCCAGCATTCTCCTTTTTTTTCCCTCATACCTCATGGTCAGTGAATGGTGGTCGAACGTCCCTTACCGCTGCAGTCGGCAGCTTCCAGCTGGGTTCAAGCCTCTCCCAGGTGCAGTCCCTATTCTTGGGCAGTTAAATGGCTGATAAGAGAAGGAGTCCCTTCTGTGGGTCTTTTGGGAAAGCAGTTGTCTCTTAACTAAGAGCTCCTATCTGCATTTATATACTGGAATTTGCTCAAGCCTGCAGCAGAGAAAGCAGCTATATCTATTTTTCACTTAGCCATATCCTTCCATTTCTCCCTCCTGTCATCCATTCTCTCTCGCTTTCCTTACTTTGCGTTCCTCTCTCTCTTTTTCGCTTTCTTCCTCCCCCACCACCTTCCCCTCCTTGTGATATTGTACCTTCATTCCTGGTTACTATAGTGGGCAGCGCCCACACCTCGCACCGGCTTTTCTGAGTCCCTCAGTGCCTTCCTGCACGCTCTGCGCATGCACGGACATCAGGAGCTGACTCGGTGGGCTGGGCTGAGTCGGGCGGGCCTGCATAGGTCCTAGTGCCGCGGTCTGGCATGAGGTCGTGGTGGACATCTTGAATAGAGGCAAATTTTTAATTTTTTTGCCCTTGTTTGTCAAAGTAATTTTTTAGAGGGTTGTATCTTCCACAGATGCCCCTCCCCTCTCCATTGTTTAATACTGGGGGCTTTCAACATGGCAGCCTGTTGTCGTCTGAGGAGGTTGCCTATGCGGGGAGCCCCTGAAGGGGACCCTGTTTTTTGCCAGCGGTAAATATAATTTCTTTCTTTTTGTTTACTCAGGAATACCGTTCCCTTGCTCTAGCTGAGATACCAGTCGCTAACTCCCTTATCTTTCTCTAGCTGTTTTTTCTGTCTGTTGGCTAAAATAAGCAGTACGCCACCTGAACAAGACCCTCTCTAAGGCTTAATGTACACAGGACGTTTTTACATCCTCTCCTGAATGATTTAACTTGACAGATAGTAACCTACGTTTAAAACATCCGTTTTTGCCGCGTTTACATGCCGCGTTTGCGTTTAGAAGTGCTTTTTTTTTTTTTCAAAATAGCCAAAATTGAAAAACGCCTGTAAACGAAAAGCGGCTAAATGCGAGTTTAGCTGCGTTTAGAAGCGTTTGGCGCTTGAAATGCCTCTAAACTCAGCGTCTGAACTCATTTTTTTGCTTTCCAAAAAAGGCCTCTAAACTCCACTGCCTAAAAACTACATTAAACGAACCTGTGTACATGTACTGATAAGATAACATTGGATGAGTTCAGGGTCAGCTGAAAAAAGAAGCCAACTGCCTCTGAACGTTTGTTTACCAACAACCGTGTACATGAGGCCTAATTAACATTTAAGGTAAGGACCGTCGTCCAGGTGAGTAAAAAAAAAAGAAGTCCAAGTGAACATCAAGGCAACATAAACAAACCTATGAAGGTCCCAACCAGATCAGGATACCATGCAAGCTGCGATGGTTCATCCGTGAATAGACATAGCTCTTCACATTCACCAACTCTCAAATTCCTAAATGCCGAGCATGCAGGGTCATCCCATTACCAGCCAATTGGTCTGCAAAAGCTGTTTTAGAGACTATGCAGCAGACAGAGAGTCAAAGGGTTAATAGGTAAGCTGTCCTACTCAAAGATGGGCAGGGGATACATAGCAGAACAGCAACAGCAGTTCTATTGCAGCAATTAGCTCAATCTCCTCCAGAGAAGTTAACTCTTCTTGGCTCATCCTCGAGAGAATCCTCTCACCACGCAGCAAGTATCTGTCCTAGACATCTGGATGATAGGGGGCCATCTAGGGTTGCCACCTCATCCCTTTAAACCCGAACACATATGAATTACACAGGTTCTGTGGCTGATTAAGGCGGTAATTAAACTCACTTAGTGCCTTACCTGCATTCAATTAGCCACAGAACCTGTGTACTTCATATGTGTTCGGGTTTAAAGGGAGGAGGTGGCAACTCTAGGGCCATCTGAGGATACCTCAGAAGAGCTCGGCCCTCGGACTTCAACTTTTTCCTAGTTCAGCCCTATGTTCAGCCTGTAAAGCCAGCTATTGGCTGGGAGAAAGCCGACACTACATCTGAGTAGTCAAAGGATGTATTTCTGATTTCTAAAGAAGCAGGTTTCCTTCTTTCGGCTAGGTTTCCACTAGTGTGACCTGTCATGCGACTTGGGACTGCAAAGTCGCATGACAAGTCGTACCCCATGATTTCCAATGAGTACCATTTATCTGTGCGATTTCAAGTCGCAGCCACATCAGAGTAGTCCCTGCACTACTTTGGTCCCATAGACCTCAAGAATACACAGGCATTGTTTCAAGTCGCATCAAAATCGTGGAAAAATCGTGCGACTTTCAGGTCGCAATAGTGGAAACATAGGCTTACTCTGAAGGATGATATCAGAGACATTGTTGAAGAGGAAAGGAAAAAATAAAAAAGAATGTTCTTTCCTCTCAATTGCCTAGGAATACTTTATCCACGGTCGGAACAAGATTCATCAATGCCAGACGGTTCGCCGGAGGTAGACGCGGCAGTGGTTCGTATAACAAAGAATTTAATCTCACCAATCGATAGATCAGCTTCGACAGATGAATAGACCCCGACTTAAAGGAGCTTACCAAATGGTAAATGCCTGGAAGTCAGCAAATGCCTTATCTGTATCCAAAGCCCTGTGGGCATGGACCAAAAACATGGAAACAGTGATTCATCAAAATGTATCTACGGAAAATATAGTCAAGGCTTTGGATGAATTATGGCTCTTAGCAGACGTCACTGGTGAGACGGCGATGCATACAAAATTCGTTACTTCGCAAGATCATTGTCACTAGTTGTGATAGCCATATGGGTATTGTGGTCAGAACTATGGGCAGCTGTCACTGTGTCAAAACCAAATTAGTATAAATACCCTTTTTTTGATGGTAAATCACTCTTTGCAGAAAGGTTACATACTTGATTTGATTGTAGCCGTAGCAGAAAGGTTACAGAAAGCCATATCCCGCGTCACAGGAGGAAAGTCAGACTTGATTCCGAAGAACTGCAGAATTAGATGTACCCGGAGATTCAGGGATGTTTACTTGCACGCACCCATTCTACAACTGTTACAGAAGTATCTGAGATTTTTGGTTGACCAGGCACATCTACAATTCCAGAGTCTCCCCTTCGGGCCCTGCACTTCCCTCAGAGCCCCCATGAGGGCTCGGATCACTATCCAAGCTTCTTTATGAGAGCCGGGTCTCAGTTCTTATCACTAACTAGACGATATCCTCCTTTTATCAAAAGATCCAGACCAGCTAGTGGAACACAGGTGGATGCTGTGGCCTACACTATCAAGATATGGTTGGATGGTAAATCATCAAACGAGTCACCTTTTCTCCAGTTTAGGCGCTTTATTCAACACCACGAAAGGGACGGTGTACCTGCCATCTCAGGAAGTATGGGCGATCATTCAGAAAGTAAGGAGAGTGAGGACATGGTCCTACATAACAGCCTCAAGCTAACTCAACCTAATAGGGATTTTTGTCTTTTTGTATCCAGATGGTCCCATGGACACATGTATACCCAAGGCACATTTTCGCTAGAATTCCTGAAGCAATGGAGCAAACCATCTATCCCAGTCCATATATCAAACAAGTTTGTTGCACAGGGGTCTGCACTAGTGGACAAAGAGGGAGATGCCTGTAAAGCCACGTCCATTAAGGCATGTCTTCTGGACCACCGTTACCAATGCAATAGGCTAGGAGGCACATTGCAACCAGATGTTGGTTCAAGAGAGATGTGCGTTCAATGCGGCAATCATCATCGCAAATATTCTGGAAAACCAGGCGGCTTATCTCGCATCGACAGCTTTTGCTCTCTCAGATCAAGGACAAATTGGTTCTGATTTGGATAGACAATAGAGCTGCAATATCATATCATATCATATCATACATACATCACCAAGTCGGAACCAACAACCGTTCCTTACTAAGGGAAGTGGAACCCATCTTCATTTGGGCAGAGGGGAATCTGAAGGACCTAATAGTAGTCTATCTTCCAGCCCACTTAAACACAGACGCCGATCACCTTAGCCCAAAGATTCCTGGATCCCAACAAATGGTCCCTACAACCAAAGTTATTCAGTTGGATTGTGGGCCAGTGGACCCTTCCTGAACTGCATCCTTTTGCTACAGCAAGCAATACCAAGCTGCGGAGGTTTATTTCACATCTACTTCATCCTTGGGCAGAAGCAATAGATGCCCTGTCAAGTCCTTGGGCATGCAACTTAATTTAGGCCTCCTCCGGCCTCCTACCTCAATTTCTCTCGAGACTTGCAATATTAACAATAAACGGTGATAACAGTCTTGATATATTTGCAGGGAGACCCATGATTCCCTAGGGCAATATTTCTTAGTGTCCAGCCTCCAATAAATATTCCTCTGATACCCTTTCTTCTGGCTCAAGGCATCACACCCATCAGAATCCCCACAGATTGAACCTTCATATTAGAATGTTAAAACAGAGGCTTTAATCATTAGGATGTTCCTCCAGAGTTGTTTCAACTCTGCTCAAAGCACAGGAACCTTCAATGAACAATACGTGTGACAAGGTTTGGAAAAAGTTTAGATCTTTCGCGAACGGCATTGCATACCAGCCCATTGTGTTGCACTTACCTGCAAACAAAGCCTGCAATGTCCCTGCTGGTGGCCGCGTTCATCTTTACCCCTCTTCCTTCCATGGACTCCAGCTCTGTGACTGGCCGGAGTCGTGTGATGTCACTCCCACGCATTCGCGCGGGAGCCGACGGTTACGGCACGGTCCCTTTATAAACGGCACGGAGGGCCCTTTCTTCATGACGCAAGCGTATATGGTAAATTTCTCCTAAACCGTGCAGGTTTAGGAGATATTTTCAGTACCTACAGGTAAGCCTTATTATGGGAAAAGTGGTGTGTAAATGTTTATGACTTTAAATGAAGACTGTGCAGCTGTAAAGTAGCGCGATTTCTAAGTCACACCGGTGTGAAAGGGGGCTTAGTGTGTGTTTTTCTTTTATACAGGGATTTTTTTCAGCAGGAACGTGGGGGAACGCAGTTTTGGCACCTCCAGCAATGAATGTATGTAATGGCAAGGAGTGCTGGGGTGTGCTGGAGGGTCTGTTGATGCTCGCTTCCGGGGGATCTATTGTCGCTGGTGGGAAACTGTTTTTGCGTGGAGGTAATTTATTGCTGGGTGGGTCTATTGTTGTTAGTGGGGGAGGGTGGTCTTATGTTGCTGAAGGGGAGTTCCTGCACCTATCCTCTGAGAAAAAAAGCCCTGCTTATTTATATTAAATATATTCGTTTCATAGCAGATCACCATTTTATATTGCAACAAAGAACAATGCAATCACGGATACACACACACGCGCATTAATGCACACATGCTTACAGACACACAAATGAACTGTGGTGATCGTGGCTGGACACACACAAAATACGCCCATCACTGCAGGCTATAGCTGGCTACATTAACAAAAATAGCTGCGGCTATTTATCAAACCTCAGCCAATCCTTGGTGAGGGTGTCCAGCAGGTGGCTGGGGAGGTGATAAATATTTGGGAATCCTTTCCGGAGGTTTCTTCGTCTTCAGCAAGGAGACACTTCTCCTGGGGCTGCTGCCCCTGGTAGGCAGCTATTGTGGTACAGAAATTGCAGTTGATCCTCAGTAGGTGCTAGGCCGAGGGCCTGGAGAAGACTGCCAAAGGGATTTTTGCTGGAGGGCACTGTCCTGGATTTCTGGTCTGGAGAAAGATCTTTTGTCTCCCTTACTGAAGAGTTTTATGTGGAAGCTGGGTGACAAGTCAGCTTCTAGGAACATGTGAGAAACCTACTGTGGGACATTCATGTGTGTCAAATCCCCTTCTGATCAAGTTTGCTGCAATAAATTCACAAAAAGAAATCCCCTAGACCACGTGTCAAACAGAAGGCCTGCGGGCTGAGTCTGGTCCACCAGACCATTTCATGTGGCCTTTGCCCCCAGGTGGAGGTGAGATGTGGACTGCCTATGAAAGAAAGCTGAACCCTTTGGACTGTACATAACACACCCCTAAACCCTGTACTCCTGTATGTACAGTATTTAACTCATCAACAGCATCTGAAATGACAAGCGCCTGCGAATGGCTGTGGCCGCCATCAGCCTTTCATTGTTTTGGGCTGAGTGGCCGCAGCTATTTTGCACGCACTTGTCATTTCAGATGCACAAATTTGCAGATTCTTGCTGGTGGCAAATGCAAATGCAGGGTGTGTATCCTTATACATGGACGTGCATGTCTATCACCCCTACCCCCACACAGTCATGCACGCACAGAAGAGCTAAATCGTATGCATGCACATCCGCACACATAACCATTTCTACACATTTACAGACACACAAAAATACTCACACATACATCGTTTAGATTGTAAGCTCCATGAGCAAGGCCCTCCAATTCCTTCTGTTTTGAACTGTATTGTAATTGTACTGTCCCCCCTTTTTTTTTATTGTAAAGCTCTGCGTAAACTGTTGGCGCTACATAAATCCTGTATAATAATATTAATATTAATAATACACATATCTTTCCATACTTCTGCGTTCAGTTGTCATGCAGATAAGCCTGGGGGGGGGGGGGGGGGGGGCGCATGTCATTTCCTAATCACCGCGCTCAGCTGAGAACAGATATTGGCAGCCAGCTCATACGGAACAATGGCGCACAATAGACAGAATTCCCCACTGATCGCCGCTCTCAGCGCACACTGGTTGCTATGCCAACCCTATACGGTAAATTGCAGGGAAGTCTCAGCGCTGGCAGACGTTTTCAGGATTCCCCCTCGCTGTTTTCCCGAAGCAGATTGTGCTCTTTGCATCACTAACTAGATTTTTGTTTTCTTTTTTCTAATATCTTCTTTGTCCCTGGAGCCTTCCTGTATTCATGTGAGAGGTTAAAGGAATTGTCCACCTTAGGTGGCTTCAAACATTATTGTGTACCCGCTTCTCTTAGGCTCCCTCTGATTATACAATATCCTCTAGATTTACCAACAGCTATATAGGGCAAGGGCCCACCTGATTGCAGCTGGAGGGGACTCTACACATGCCACGGCTGCAAAGCTTTACTTCATGTGCCCTGCAAATTTAACCAAGGGCTATGCCACAACCGCAAGCCAAGTTCTTGGTTTGTGGTTGCAGCTCGATGTTTCTAGGCAGGATCCCTTCTACCTAGAAGTCTCTGCTCTGAAACCTTCATGTGCATCTGCCACAGGTGTGGGAAAAAAAATTGTACCTACCCATAGAGGTTTTCTAGCATGCTACTGCATTCATTGAAACAGTACATTCAATGAAAAAAAAAGGTTATAAGCAATAGGCTCAATTCACAACTCTTTAACACCAGCGTAAGGCACTCTATTTTCAGCCCTGTGACTATCATTTTCAAATATCATTCTCAGACTCAACTGAAAATAACTGACACTTTTTTTTAAAAACAGATGTAGCACCCTGCCTCTGTTAGGCTAAATTTGAGTTTTTGGCTTCACTGTAGTCAGCGGAGCAAGGGATCTGTCCTTTTAGTCAGGTCAGGGTTTCCTAAACTGGATGACTGGTTGCCCTTGCCTGTTTCTGTAAGAAACTTCCAGAAGACAGAACAGGAGGGTCAATCAAAAATATTTATCATACCTCAGCCAATCCTTGGAGGAGGTGTCCAGCAGGTGGCTGGGGAGGTGATAAATGTTTAGGAGCATAGGTGTGCGCAACCTATTGCATTAGGGTGTGCACCCTTAAGCTCAAACACACATGCGTGTGCGGGTGTCTACATATATATGACCCCGGCACATTGATCTCCCTGCCAGCACAGTGAAAGAGAAGAGCATAAACACTTCTCTTATGGCAGAGCCGGTAAGAGGGAGATCTTTCCTCTGTTTCTGCTGCTACACAGAGCGATAACACTAATGTGCACGGGGTGATTAGGGTGTGCCTGGGCACACCCGGCACACCCTGTGCGCACGCCTATGTTTAGGAGGCCTTTCCAGAGGGTTCTTCTTCTTCTGTAAGGAGGCACTTCCCCTGGGGCTGCTGTCCCTGGGAGGCAGCTATTGTAGTACAGGAATTGCAGTTGGGCCTCAGCAGGTGCTAGGCTAAGGGCCTAAAAAAGATTGCCAAAGGGATTTTTGCTGGAGGGCACTGTCCTGGATTTCTGGTCTGGAGTAGGATCTTTTGTCTCCCTTACTGAAGAGTGTCATGTGGAAGCTCGTGGCAGTCAGCTCCTGGGACCATTTGAGAAAGACCCACTGTGGGACATGCATCTGTGTCTGCAGCTATAAGGATTTGTGTTGAAGCTTGTCCTTTTGTTTATTTGTGATTATTGTTTTGGAGTATCCTAAACCCCTAAATCCCCTCCTGTTCAAGGTTTCTGCAATAAATTCACGAAAAGAAATCCCCTAGACCACATGTGCCAAACACAAGGCCTGCCAGACCACTTTAAGTGGCCTTTGCCCCCAGGGGGAGGGGTGGAGGTGAGATGTGGACAGCCTGTGAAAGAGAGCTGAACCCAGCATACTGTACATAGCACATCCCTAAACCCTGTACTCTGTATGTAGTTGACTCATTAACACTGCACTATGTACACAACTCACCCCTGAATTCTGCACATAAGCACCCCTGAACTCTGCACTCTGTACATAGCACACCCCTTAACCCTGCACTCTGTACATAGAGCAACTCTGAATTCTGCACTCTGTACATAGCGCACCCCTTAACCCTGCACTCTGTACATAGCGCACCCCTTAACCCTGCACTCTGTACATAGCTAGGGTTGCCACTTTTTTTTCGAGCCAAACCCGAACACTTTAGCGGCACACATTAATTTTTATATTTTTTTCAATATACACTATAGGATTGTAACAGACCTGGGAAACCTTTGGGCACTCCAAAGAGAATAGTAATGTGGTGCACATAGTGCCCCCTCACCTTTCCGTCAAGCCCTGTTCTGAGCCACATTCCTGTCTGAATAATGTATCCGGGTCTCTGGTGGACTGAAGCCCGGACACATGATTCAAAACCTGAACTGTCTGGGTGAATCCCGAGCAGGTGGTAACCCTATACATAGCGCACCCCTGAACTCTACGCGCTGTACATAGCACACCCCTTAACCCTGCACTCTGTGCATAGCGCATCCCTGAACTCCGCACATACTGCACGCCTGGTATTTATTGCCTGCCTCCCACTGTTAGTGCAATTTGCCCACACCCACTCTTCAAAGCAGTTTGGCGGGAGGGGGGTTGAGTTTCTGCACCTTATATAGTCTTACAGACACAACTAGCCCTTTAAGAACAACCATAGTGCTGATGCGGTCTGCAATGAAATTGAGTTAGACACCCCGTCCTGGACTGAGCCTGTATTGTCGGTGTGCATGGAACTATGTCTGTGGCAGGAAGCCTCTGTACTAGCTATGGAGACCTGTGCATATTCTCAACAGCCCCTTCGGGAGTGAGCGCTACATTTATCCTGGTGTGTTAGCTACAGTATCTGTATTGATCCTATTGTCTCTGTGCACAAATGTTTCATGCTTGCAGCTTATATTAAAATGGCTTTTTTGTTCTAATTCCTCATTTGATTCTGTATCTACATTTAACTTGAGTATTAAGTACCGTAAGTGGGACATAACAGAAAACGATCATGCGTCCTTAAAGGGTAATAAAACAAAGTTTCTTTAGCTTTCTCCCCTTATCCCCCAAGCAGATGTAGCCTTACAAACGCATCTGCTCCTATCCGGATAATAAAAGCCTATGGGGCCATACTGCGCATGCACAGACATTGGGTGAAGAAGCCTGTATGCAGGTGCAGCTAGCTAGTCTGCCACTAGGTGACTCTCTGCCAGAATGGTGTCTGGTTACAGCAGAAAGGGGTTGATTTACTAAAGTCGGGGAGTGCAAAATCTGGTGCAGCTCTGCATAGAAACCAATCAGCTTCCATTTTTTTTGGCAAAGCTTAATTGAACAAGCTGAAGTTAAAGGCTGATTGGCTACTTTGCACAGCTGCACCTGTCCAGTTTTAGTAAATCAACCCCATAGTGTCACCAGGAGCTAGGCCCCTTTTAGTCAGAGCCCTCCTGCAGTGATGTCATGGGTGAGTCAGGGCCTAGTTATAGGCCAAGATGTAAAGAGCCCTAGTGCACTTGGGGCATGGGAGCCAAGCACCCCACACCAGCACAGATGTAACCAGCATGTGGAGGCCCTGGACAGGGCAGGAGGCCAGGGTAGCGTATACCTGCACGAAGGAAAACCAGGTTTAAACTTTCTGACCCTTATGGAGGTGGTTTAGGGCAGATTGCAAAAGGCCTTTTGAGCCAGGCCAAGAGTTCCCTGAGTGAGGCTATTGCCCTGGAGGGTCCCGGGAGAGGTGTACCTATGGAGGAAGAGATTGCAGAGATCTCATTCGAGTGAGTACTAATGATCCAAGGTGGAAGGAGAGAATGTTAGAGGGAGATGGCTACTGAAGTGCTTTATATGCTTTCACGTGTGACTGCTGTGGACCATCCACTAAATGTAATTGACCTTGTAATATCAAGTGACTCCGGAATGTAAGTCGATGTGATGTGACGGTTATGCCATCACCTGAATTCCCTCAGTAAAGTTCAGTACATATCCTACTCATTTGTGTGGACATTCCTTCCTAAGGCCCCTTTCACACGTGCGGATCCGTGATGATCCGACCCGTGAACATCCGCTTGCTCAGCGTGGATCGCTCCGTTGATCCCCGCTGAGCCGGCAGATGACAGGGCAGATCTCCGCTCTCCCCTATGGGGGATTGGATGACAGGAGCAGGGGTAGGGACTTGTGTTCTTGGCCCCAATTCTAGCCAACCACAAAGCTCCTGTTACAAGCCATCAGAGGAATGTGAACAATTCCAGGGGTCTAGGTAAGCATAGAGCTTTGGGGGAGGTTATAACTTCTTAGGCAGGGAAGGCTAGGAAAACCTTGTTTGAAAGCTCGTTTAAACCACAATCCCTTCATTCCCCTTGTGTTACATGCATTGCCATATGTTTTTTAACCACTTCAGCCCTGGAAGAGGCCATTTTTTGCAATTTGGCACTGTGCCCCTTTAACTGGCAATTGCGCGGTCGTGCGCTCTCGTACCCAAACAAAATTGACGTCCTTTTTTTCCCACAAATAGAGCTTTCTTTTGGTGTTATTTGATCATCTCTGCGTTTTTTATTTTTTGCGCTATAAACAAAAAACGAATGACAATTTTGAAAAAAAACACAATATTTTGTATTTTGATAATATCCCCAATTTTTTTTTTAAAAAAGATAATTTTTTCCTCAGTTTAGGCCGATATGTATTCTTCTACATATTTTTTGGTAATAAAAATTGCAACAAGCGTATATTGATTGGTTTGCACAAAAGTTATAGCGTCTACAAAATGGGGGATAGATTTATGGCATTTTTATTATTATTATTTTTTTTTACTAGTAATGGCGTCGATCTGCGATTTTTACCTGGGACTGCGACATTATGGCGGACACATCGGACACTTTTGACACATTTTTGAAACCATTGACAATTATACAGCGATCAGTGCTATAAAAATGCACTGATTACTGTGTAAATGTCACTGGCAGGGAAAGAGTTAACATTAGGGGGCAATCAAGGGGTTAACTGTGTTCCCTGACTGTGTGTTCTAACTGTGGGGGGAGGGGACTGACTATAGGAGATGACTATAGGAGATGACAAATCGTGGTTCCTAGCTATTAGACTCACAATCTGCCTCTCCTCAGCTTACAGAACACATGGATGTGTGTGTTTTACACACACGCACGTCCCTGTTCTGCCTCTCCTGCCCGCGATAGTGCGCGACTGCCAGCCAAGAGCATTGGCACCCCGGAAATACAGCGGGCGCACGCGTGTCTGCTATGCCGCTTAAAGGACCCGACGTACAGCCACGACGGTTTGCGTGATCGCACCGACCTGCCGCAGTATAATGACGGCAGCTGGTCGGCAAGTGGTTAAAAAGCTTTTTGATGCTTTTTTTCCACTTTCATTTTTTTTCCCTCAAAGATACTTTGCGTTGAGTGTATCCATGTTGCTAAAAAAAACACCCTGTAGTACTTTTTTCAGCGTACTGCAACAAACTGCAATGACGTGAACTAGTCTCATTGGAAACCATTGCTATTTTCCTGTCTGTGCATTGGGAATGCTTTGATAAATTGCATCTGAACAAATCTGGTGTGACTGGGCCCTAATGCCGCGTACACACGGTCGTACTTTTCGTCTACAAAAGTCCAACGGACGCTGACGGACTAAAGCTGGCTGGTAATCCGAACGTGTGTGGGCTTCTCCGGACTTTCAACGTACTTTTTTAGCCTCAAATCCGACGTACTTTAGATTTGAAACATGCTTTAAAACTTTACTTCGTAACTACGACGGACCCCGAAATCCGCTCGTCTGTGTGCTAGTCCGACGGACAAAAAGCCACGCTAGGGCACCTATTGGCTACTGGCTATGAACTTCCTTATTTTAGTCCGGTGTACGTCATCACGTACGAATCCGTCAGACTTTTGTGTGGTCGTGTGTAGGCAAGTCCGTTCGTTAGAAAGTCTGCCGCAAGTCTGTCGAAAGTCTGCCGGAAGTCTGCCGGAAGTCTGTCGGACAGGCTGTCTGACTTTTGTAGACGAAAAGTACGACCGTGTGTACGCGGCATAAAAGTTTCCTTACCCTTTATAGTAGATCTAAACCCAATCAGGACCAGTATGTCATTTCTTAAGGTATTATCAATCATTTTAAATCTGTAGCATTCTGATGATCTTTCTGTAAAGGTCCTTGTTCAGACACTTCCTGGTATGAGGTGACAACTACCTACTAGCCCTGTTCCTGTGTTGTCACCCTGTTATGCCACGTACACACGAGCGGACTTTACGGCATACTTGGTCCGGCGTACCGGATTTCGTCGGACAATTCGATCGTGTGTGGGCTCCAGCGGACTTTGTTTTCTCAAAAGTTTGACGGACTTAGATTTGAAACATGTTTCAAATCTATCTGATGGACTCGAGTCCAGTCGAAAAGTCCGCTCGTCTGTATGCTAGTCCGACGGACAGAAACCGACGCTAGCTATTGGCTACTGGCTATGAACTTCCTTGTTTTAGTCCGGTCGTAAGTCATCACGTACAAATCCGTCGGACTTGGGTTGATCGTGTGTAGGCAAGTCCGTTCATTCGGAAAGTCCGTCGTAAAGTCTGTCAAAGTCCGCCGGGCAAAGTATGCCATAAAGTCAAGTCGTGTGTACGCGGCATTACATACACTATATTGCCAAAAGTATTGGGACACCTGCCTTTGCACATACATGAACTTTAATGGCATCCCAGTCTTAGTCCGTAGGGTTCAATATTGAGTTGGTCCACCCTTTGCAGTTATAACAGCTTCAACTCTTCTGGGAAGGCTGTCCACAAGGTTTAGGAGTGTGTCTATGGGAATGTTTGACCATTCTTCCAGAGGCGCATTTGTGAGGTCAGGCACTGATGTTGGCCGATAAGGCCTGGCTTGCAGTCTCCGATCTAATTAATCTCAAAGGTGTTCTATCGGGTTGAGGTCAGGACTCTATGCAGGACAGTCCAGTTCCTTCACCCCCAAACTCGCTCATCCATGTCTTTATGGACCTTGCTTTGTGCACTGGTGCGCAGTCATGTTGGAACAGGAAGGGGCCACCCCCAAAACTGTTCCCACAAAGTTGGGAGCATGAAATTGTCCAAAATGTCTTGGTATGCTGATGTCTTAAGACTTCCCTTCACTGGAGACTTTGAGCCAGGCTTTCCTGTCCAACATAAGTGCCTGACCCATTTGTGCTTCTGGAAGAATGGTCAAACATTCCCATAGACACACTCCTAAACCTTGTGGACAGCCTTCCCAGAAGAGTTGAAACTGTTTAGTCCTACAGACTGATGCTGGCCATACACTATACGAAAAATCGGCCGAAAAATCGTTCGTATGGACACTTCGTTCGTTTTTCGGCAAGTTAGTGGGTACAAATCGATAATCGTTTGTGACGTTTTTGTGGAAGAAAAAACGAACGGCATGTTTGGAAAATTTATGCCGAACGTACGATAAATTGCAAGGTTAATGTGTTTCCCATCCGAACTGCCTGCACTAGGTACACTACCGTTCAAAAGTTTGGGGTCACATTGAAATGTCCTTATTTTTGAAGGAAAAGCACTGTACTTTTAAATGAAGCTAACTTTAAACTAGTCCTAACTTTAAACAAATATACTCTATACATTGCTAATGTGGTAAATGACTATTCTAACTGCAAATGTCTAGTTTTTGGTGCAATATCTACATAGGTGTATAGAGGCCCATTTCCAGCAACTATCACTTCAGTGTTCTAATGGTACAATGTGTTTGCTCATTGGCTCAGAAGGCTAATTGATGATTAGCAAACCCTTGTGCAATCATGTTCACACATCTAAAAACAGTCTAGCTCCTTCCAGAAGCTACAAAACTGACCTTCCTGTGAGCAGATTGAGTTTCTGGAGCATCACATTTGTGGGGTCAATTAAACGCTCAAAATGGCCAGAAAAAGAGAACTTTCATCTGAAACTCGACAGTCTATTCTTGTTCTTAGAAATGAAGGCTATTCCATGCGAGAAATTGCAAAGAAATTGAAGATTTCCTACAACGGTGTGTACTACTCCCTTCAGAGGACAGCACAAACAGGCTCTAACCAGAGTAGAAAAAGAAGTGGGAGGCCGCGTTGCACAACTAAGCAAGAAGATAAGCACATTAGAGTCTCTAGTTTGAGAAACAGACGCCTCACAGGTCCCCAACTGGCATCTTCATTAAATAGTACCCGCAAAACACCAGTGTCAACATCTACAGTGAAGAGGCGGCTGCGGGATTTTGGGCTTCAGGGCAGAGTGGCAAAGAAAAAGCCATATCTGAGACTGGCCAATATAAGAAAAAGATTAAGATGGGCAAAAGAACACAGACATTGGACAGAGGAAGACTGGAAAAAAGTGTTGTGGACGGATGAATCCAAGTTTGAGGTGTTTGGATCACAAAGAAGAACGTTTGTGAGACGCAGAACAAATGAAAAGATGCTGGAAGAATGCCTGACGCCATTTGTTAAGCATGGTGGAGGTAATGTGATGGTCTGGGGTTGCTTTGGTGCTGGTAAGGTGGGAGCTTTGTACAGGGTAAAAGGGATTTTGAATAAGGAAGGCTATCACTCCATTTTGCAACGCCATGCCATACCCAGTGGACAGCGCTTGATTGGAGCCAATTTCATCCTACAACAGGACAATGACCCTAAACACACCTCCAAATTGTGCAAGAACTATTTACAGCAGAAGCAGGCAGCTGGTATTCTATCGGTAATGGAGTGGCCAGCACAGTCACCAGATCTGAACCCCATTGAGCTGTTGTGGGAGCAGCTTGACCGTATGGTACGCCAGAAGTGCCCATCCAACCAATCCAACTTGTGGGAGCTGCTTCTAGAAGCGTGGGGTGCAATTTCTCCAGCTTACCTCAATAAATTAACAGCTAGAATGCCAAAGGTGTGCAATGCTGTAATTGCTGCAAAAGGAGGATTCTTTGATGAAAGCAAAGTTTGATGTAAAAACAATGTTATTTCAAATACAAATCATTATTTCTAACCTTGTCAATGTCTTGACTCTATTTTCTATTCATTTCACAACGTATGGTGGTGAATAAGTGTGACTTTTCATGGAAAACACAAAATTGTTTGGGTGACCCCAAACTTTTGAACGGTAGTGTATATGAAAAAAAACGAACACAAAATTATTTATTCATGTCCACTGAACAGATTATCGGTCATTATATGATGGCACGATCGTTTGCGGTCACGGTCGAACGTTCGTTTTTCGAAAAGGGGTTCGGCCGATTTTCTGTATAGTGTATGGCCAGCATAAGACTGGGGTGCCATTAAAGTTTATGTGCGTGTAAAGGCAGGTGTCCCAATGCTTTTGGCAACATAGTGTATGGCCCTGGTGGAGACTACAGGTGGCCTTGCTGACACAGATTGTGCAGGTGTTGTCCAATGTTGTCATCGTTCGGAAGACAGTCCAGAGCAATGATGTGCAGCTGATGCTGGAGTGGCTAAGGCCTCATTCACATGGGCACCGTGGCCTGTACAGAGTAAATAGGGCTGACCCTTGGAAAAAAATGTCCTTGATTTTGCCCTCAGTTAAAAGAATGTGTCCCTGATTTCTTTCCAGCCTAAACAATGGTGTCCTCGGGCCGGGCAGCTGCAGGGTGATCCATCTTAACATTTCTGTGATTGGCCTGGAGCAGGAGGAGGAAGGGCGTGTCTGCTCCCGGTTGTGTCTGGGGTTATTGATGATTAGAGTTGCCACCTCATCCCTTTAAACCCGAACACATATGAATCACACAGGTTCTGAGGCTCATTTAATGCAGATAGGGCACCAAGTGAGTTTAATTACCACCTTCATCAGCCACAGAACCTGTGTAATTCATATGTGTTCAGTTTTAAAGGGATGAGGTGGCAACCCTATTGATGATGCCACATAATGATATTATGTGGCCTTCCCAGTTCCCTCTTGGCATGTGCAGACTTCATTGGGGGAGGTAAGAATGTGGATTATTTGCTGCCTTGCCCGCAGCACCTGTGGGCTCCTTGGTAAGGAAATACTCCGAATACTCATGAATAGCACTGTATATCTAAGGGCAAAACTTTGCTCTTTTGGATTGGATTGAGTAGAATAGATAGGCCTCATTTACACGGGCATCGAGGCTGCAGACAGTGTATTTGGGGCTGCTCACCCGCACCGACATCCACAACTAGAACAAGTAACCGTATCCAAGCATCCGTACCCATCCCCATACACTTACATAGGCTGCTAATATGCAGCACCCTAATGCCCCGTACACACGGTCGGACATTGATCGGACATTCCGACAACAAAATCCTAGGATTTTTTCCGACGGATGTTGGCTCAAACTTGTCTTGCATACACACGGTCACACAAAGTTGTCGGAAAATCCGATCATTCTGAACGTGGTGACGTAAAACACGTATGTCGGGACTCTAAACGGGGCAGTAGCCAATAGCTTTCATCTCTTTATTTATTCTGAGCATGCGTGGCACTTTGTGCGTCGGATTTGTGTACACACGATCGGAAATTCCGACAACCGATTTTGTTGTCGGAAAATTTTATAGCCTGTTCTCAAACTTTGTGTGTCGGAAAATCCGATGGAAAATGTGTGATGGAGCCCACACACGGTCGGAATTTCCGACAACACGCTCCGATCACACATTTTCCGTCGGAAAATCCGACCGTGTGTACGGGGCATAAGGCTCAAGGTGCAAAAATAAATGGCCCATTTACAGTCTACAGGCCTCGACACCCGTGTAAATGTGGCCTTAAAGTGAATGTCCAGCCAAAACTTTTTTTTTTATTTGGTGGAGAAGGATTAGACTCCCTTGCCATTTTTTAACTTGTATCAATTAGTGAGATTTACCTTCACTTCCTGTCCAGCTAACAATGTTTTACCATACAGGAAGTGACGGGTACTCTCCACCTGCAATGCAGAGAGAAATAAAAAAAAATTTTTTTTTAATGGTACTGTAGACTGAGGAAGGCTAGAACACCTGTCAGAATTGTATTGCTGTCTATGTCTCTGTTTTTAGATTTTCCCTCACTTCCTCTTTTTTTAAACCATATTCAGCAGGACAGGAAGCGAGGAAAAATCGAATGGTTGTCCAGATAGCAGTAACAATGCAGCAGAAGTTCTCATCATTTCCTACTAGAGAAAAAGTCTTTGGCTTGATATTATGGTTGCCACCTCATCCCTTTAAACCTGAACACATATTAATTACACAGGTTCTGTGGCTGATTAAGGTGGTAATTAAACTCACATGGTGCCCTATCTGTATTTAATTAGTCTCAGAACCTGTGTAATTCATATGTGTTCGGGTTTAAAGGGATGAGGTGGCAACTCTACTTGACATACGATACTGTCTGTGTAACTCTAGGGAGATAACCCCTCACAGAGATACAACAGGAAGCAGGAGGACATGTTTCCAAAGTGAGGATAAATCATCGGCCCCTTTCACATGGTGATCCAGCTCAGGTCAGTTTTTCAGTTGGACCTGATCACATAGTCCATGCATCCCTATGGACTGGCCAGTGTAAACAGGCTTGTGTCCGTTTACACCCACCTACCTCCAATAAAAAGTAATGGAAGGTGATCTATCCACTTCTGTCTAGGTGGTTCGGTTCAGAGGGTAGTTGGGAATAAACAGACAGCGGACCCCATTTATTCCTGGCTGCCCATAGATCAGAGAGGGCTCTGTTTGTGTTCGCTCTGCAGAAACTAAGCAGACATGGACTGTCTGCTCCCATCAACTGATCCAAATGGAGTCCGCCCCAGGGCCTAATGCCGCGTACACACGGTCGTACTTTTCGTCTACAAAAGTCAGACAGCCTGTCCGACAGCCTGTCCGACAGACTTCCGGCAGACTTTCGGTGGACTTGCGGCGGACTTGCGGCCTACTTTCTAACGAACGGACTTGCCTACACACGACCACACAAAAGTCGGTCGGATTCGTACGTGATGACGTACACCGGACTAAAATAAGGAAGTTCATAGCCAGTAGCCAATAGGTGCCCTAGCGTGGCTTTTTGTCCGTCGGACTAGCACACAGACGAGCGGATTTCGGGGTCCGTCGTAGTTACGAAGTAAAGTTTTAAAGCATGTTTCAAATCTAAAGTACGTCGGATTTGAGGCTAAAAAAGTACGTTGAAAGTCCGGAGAAGCCCACACACGATCGGATTACCAGCCAGCTTTAGTCCGTCAGCGTCCGTTGGACTTTTGTAGACGAAAAGTACGACCGTGTGTACGCGGCATAAGGGTTTTTTTTACATTTGCATTGTTTTCTGAAGAGCAATCCATGATGGATCGTCTTTTTAAAGGCACCTGACCAGCAGTGAGGAGGCGTTATGTTGCCTCTTTGCTGCCTGTTTTAACCCCTAAAAAACCTGCACTATGGGCCACAACGGCTTGCATTGCAATTCTAGACCTATCCAGCAATAAAAGACTGGCAGAGGCTCTAGTCATTTCCTCCTCTAGCCAAAACTAAATAAATAAATATGCCTTTACTTACTTCACCCCAAAAGACAAATTCTTTGCACCAGGCTCCGGCCTCCTCCCTCAAATGGAATCTTTTTTTTATAGCACTTTCGACTTTTTTGTGCTGCAAGGCAAGAATGATGTTGTGCTCAATTGCAAGCATGCACAAACATTCTGAAGGGATCTGCATGGCCTTTGGGACCCAGCAGAGACCTTCATCACATCTGTGCATGCTTGGGGATTTCCCTTGCATGTGCCTGAAGATGGCACAACTAAGGAGGTCCCGTCTCTGTATGCGCATGCACAGAGAAACTCAGCGGTTGTGGAGATGTGCTGCAGGGCTCTGTAAGGTCCCAAAGGCTGGGCAGAACCCTTAGGGCTCATTTACACTTGCTTCAACTTTAACATACATGCTTCCTACCTACAGCTTCAACGTGCTTTTTTTATGTGTTTTTGATGTTTCTGTAATGCCTCGGTGAAGGGTTAATAAAGCTTGGCAAATGCCCAGTGTGTGATGATTTTCTATTTGTTTTAAAGGGGCCAAGTAGAGCCCCAGCTGAGTAGAACCCCTGTTCAGCAGGTCCCCAGCTCATTAGTACCCCTGTTCAGTAGATTCCCCAGCTCATTATACCCCTGTTCAGCAGGTCCCCAGCTCATTAGTACCCCTGTTCAGTAGATTCCCCAGCTCATTAGTACCCCTGTTCAGCAGGTCCCCAGCTCATTAGTACCCCTGTTCAGTAGATTCCCCAGCTCATTAGTACCCCTGTTCAGCAGGTCCCCAGCTCATTAGTACCCCTGTTCAGCAGATCCCCAGCTCATTAGTACCCCTGTTTAGCATATCCCCAGTTCATTACTACCCCCATTCAGCAGATCCCCAGCTTATTAGTACCCTTGTTCAGCAGATCCCCAGCTTATTAGTACCCTTGTTCAGCAGATCCCCAGCTTATTAATACCCTCGTTCAGCAGATCCCCTGCTCAGTAGTACCCCCAGCTCTGCTGATGCCCCACTCAGTAGTACCCTCAGCTTTGCTTATCCCCTCTCATTAGTAACCCCCAGCTCTGCTGATCCCCCGCTCAGTAGTAACCCCTAACTCTGCTGATCCCCAACTCAGTAGTACCCTCAGCTTTGCTTATCCCCTCTCATTAGTAACCCCCAACTCTGCTGATCCCCAACTCAGTAGTAACCCCTAACTCTGCTGATTCCCAACTCAGTAGTAACCCCCAGCTCTTCTGATCTCCAGCTCAGCAGTAACCCCCAGCTCTGCTTGAAAGGGTCTTATAAAAGCCCTCCTAATGTCTACACTGCTTTGTGCGATGTTATTGGAACCTAAGGCTGAATTGCTCCTTTAAATGTATTATTTTGCTTAGCAGTAAGGTTTAAATATATTAAAAAGTAAGCTTGTGTTGAAGTTGAAACTTGATATGAGGAACTTGCATATGTACCAGACAATGTGTCTGGGCTGACAGGAAACCATAGGGTTTTTTTTTTTTATATATTCTAAGTGACATAATAGTTTTGCTCAGATACAGAGATGTAAAGAATTCTAAATATATGTATCATTATAATTGATAAATTGAATAAGGAGGTTTATAAAGGAAACATGTCATTTGAACATGTACCCCTTATTGGTTGAAAATTATTAATAATACCCCTCTCATCCTGTGTATTTAAGATCTTGTACAAGCCAAAAACGAACAAAAAGTGTTTAGACTTGATCTGTGTTGGACATTATTATTATATACGCTGTTCCCTGCACAGATTCGGGTGTGGCTAATGGAGTGATGCCGGCAATAAGGTAATGTAATTAGATGATAATAAGGTGATAGTCTGTAGTTGTTATAGGTTAAAGGAGTATCCTAACAATTTTGGTGTTAGAATTTTAAAATACTCAGGAAAATTGATAACATGTTTAAATAGATCAAGAAGTACCACTGGTAGCTGGACTCGTGATATACTTGGTAGGGACCTAGAGTATTTTTGTTGGGAGAGGGTCCGGGTGCTGAGGTGTTGGATAACTTCTAAACTGCACCTGGGTTGCCCCGTTCAGTAGTAACCCTCAGCTCTTCTGATCTCCAGCTCAGTAGTAACCCTCAGCTCTGCTGATCTCTAGCTCAGTAGTAACCCTCAGCTCTGCTGATCTCCAGCTCTGTAGTAACCCTCAGCTCTGCTGATCTCCAGCTCAGTAGTAAACCCTCAGCTCTGCTGATCTCTAGCTCAGTAGTAACCCTCAGCTCTGCTGATCTCCAGCTCTGTAGTAACCCTCAGCTCTTCTGATCTCCAGCTCAGTAGTAACCCTCAGCTCTGCTGATCTCTAGCTCAGTAGTAACCCTCAGCTCTGCTGATCTCCAGCTCTGTAGTAACCCTCAGCTCTGCTGCTCCTCTGGTTTGCTGATCCACCTCTCTCTCCATTCCTCACTCACCTTCCGAAAGTGACTGCTGATTATGTCTTTATGGTTTGCTTGTTGGTTTCCCAGTGCGTTCTGGGATATCTCATACTTGCAATACCTTCAAAAACAAAGTGAAGCTAACTCTGAAACTTTGGAAACGCTGCGAAGCAGCAAGAAAGCAACATAGGCTATAATGTTTGAAGCGTAGCAAAGACAACAGTGTGAACAGGACTGTAAGGTAACCATTTTATTTACTGAGAGCAGCTTTAATTGGCATTCAGAGTGCTTTAAAAAAGTGCATCCAATGCCACATTTTGAAGCAAGTGTAAACAAGGCCTTAGGCACATCTGCGGACACGCTGGACCATCAAAGATGGCAGTGCTGGTGAGGGGAGGCGGGGCCAGCATTAAGGGGATTGAAGATCCTCTTTTTGTGAACGTGTGGGTAGGAGGTTCAAATCTTTGTGATGCAGCAAATGGCAGCCATGCAGAGATGGAAAAGTGACCTGTGTACAATGTAAATATTGTAGTCCATTTTTTTTTTTTTTTTTTAGATAGTAGTGTCCCTTTTGTATCATTTTTGCATCATTTTTGCATGTATTTTTGAGTCCAAAATACAATAAAAAAGAGAGAAATAAAAAATAATTTTGCTTGGACCTGGAAACAAGTAAGACATAATTTATATTTTATTATTTTGCAATAATTTTTTTTCCAGCAAGCAATACATTGTACATGTAGGAAACCATTCAAATGTGATGGTCGGGAACCATTGCCAAGCTTTTTTAAAATGACCCTCATAGACACAACATCGTTATTTTCTGTATATACTTTAACACAACTGGGTAAACTCTGCAAGCAAACGAAATCCCCCCAAAAACCCTCCATAGCATTTTCCTTACGGCTGTGGTGTCACAGAGGCATCATGGTTTGGGAGTCAACATTAGAAGTTCGAAAGAACGGTTTATGAACAAAGTCCTAGGTGTAGTTTTCATAAATGTGAAATTTAAAATTAAATGTATTAAGATTTGATCATAAATGTATCCCAACCATTTTTTCTCTAAGCTTATCTACCTTCACGCAACTTTATTAATTTACACAATAGTTGTACAGAACTTATTAAATACATTATGTTACCTTGTTTTGCTTTTCAGCAAGGTCCTCATATCACCCACATGCTAGTGTGTTTGTTCACTCTGACTGACACCCCAACGCTCCTTGCTGACTATTGTGCGTTGCGGGTCACTGCTGAAAATTCTGCATGCGCAATGTTTGATCTGTTACGGTGTGTTGGGCAGCCTATCCAAATGAATGTCCCAGATAAAGTAGATGGAAGGTGCTGGACTTGGATTTTTTGTCTGTCCAAAGGAAGGTGTTGGTTGGGCCTGATGACTAGACCTTGGCAGCTCTACCTCAATGCAGAACCCTCCCAAGGGACAAAATGGAAAATTTGAATGAAATCGCCAAAAAGAGCACCTGACAGTCATCGTAAGTGTCCATAGTCATTAATTGCAAATCACAATAGGATAACTAGAAGATAAAGGGTTTCGAGGGTCGACAGTACCCCCTTCATCAAGGCTTAAAAAGCAAATGGCAATGTTTTCTTTAGGACTTTATTTAAAGACTCCTGGGAAGTGTTCTGAATCAGGGGAAAAACATTATTAGTTGTGGTCTATGTGTGCTTCAGATAATTGTGCCATAGGCCCTAGCCTTATAGTCGTTATCTATAGACAGAGTCCTATACCCTCTGATGAAGGTTGAGCCCCAAAATACGATGGATACCCTTTATCTTCTTGTTGTCACATTGGTATCTGTAATAAATCCTTATGGACTCAAGACTACTGTCTGGTGGTCTTTTGTCGATTTTATCCGAATGAATGGGCTGCCCTAATGCCGCGTACACACGGTCGGACTTTTCGTCTACAAAAGTCAGACAGCCTGTCCGACAGACTTTCGACGGACTTGCGGCGGACTTTCTAACGAACAGACTTGCCTACACACGATCACACAAAAGTCCGTCGCATTCTTACGTGATGACGTACACCGGACTAAAACAAGGAAGTTCATAGCCAGTAGCCAATAGGTGCCCTAGCGTGGCTTTTTGTCCGTCGGACTAGCACACAGACGAGCGGATTTCGGGGTCCGTCGTAGTTACGAAGTAAAGATTTGAAGCATGTTTCAAATCTAAAGTACGTCGGATTTGAGGCTAAAAAAGTATGTTGAAAGTCCGGAGAAGCCCACACACGATCGGATTACCAGCCAGCTTTAGTCCGTCAGCGTCCGTTGGACTTTTGTAGACGAAAAGTCCGACCGTTTGTACGCGGCATTATGCTTAGCACAATGACATGCTACACAACACACCGTAGCAGACCAAACTGGTGTGAATGGGCCAGAAAAGTGTCTCTTTTTTTAACAGATATTTAAGCTTTCTTAAATGGACAGACATCATAAAGGCTCAACAATGTACTACTTAGCAAAAGTTTGAGGAGATCCCCTACAAACCAATATTTCAATCTGAAAGTGTAACATCTATGCTATACTGCATATGTTATCAATGAAAAATAGAAGCAGCCAGATAGCCAGTTTACCAGTAGGCTTTGTTGGGTCACCAGCTCCTGGCCAAGCAATGGGCAGCATACTTTTGAATAAAAAGTCAGCCACAAGTTGTTTTTAGTAGCACAGGTTGTTATAAACTATGATGGCTTCTAGGACTTGTCGGCCCTTGATTAAAAGCTTAGGATCCTATTATTAAATGTGTTTGTTGGTTCAGGTATCTCAGGTTTTTATTTTGTTCTTCTATAATGTTCAGGGAGAAAGAAAGAAATAATCTGATTTTTAAAAAAAAAAATGTTATAAGGTAGCACTATCTGAGATCACGCTACCCTTAGACAGTGGTGGAAACGGGTCCATTGACCTTTTTTGGGCTGCTCATTATTGGTGTAATGATCAAGCATTTTTGTACACAAACTGGCACTCACGTTTGAAATGTCTACCATCTACCCAGATAAAAGCAAAGAAGAAATATCATAATACATGTTTGCAAACTAGTCTCGGTTTTACTAAGTCTGTCCAACACTCTTGGCCTGGATGGTGGGACAGCCAGTTTGGAATGAGCTTGCAGGATCATCTACTACCAGTCTGCAGAACTCAACCTAAAGAGTATGACTGAACAAAAAATATATATTTGGTATATTTCAGCAATACACTCACATCACATTCCCCCATGTTTGGTATCTTACAAAATGCTGAAAGTAGTAACAAAATTCCTGTTGATCTACCAGTAATTCAGTGAGTGCCTAATGCCGCGTACACACGAGCGGACTTTACGGCAGACTTTGCCCGGCGGACTGGATTTCGTCGGACAATTCGATCGTGTGTGGGCTCCAGCGGACTTTGTTTGCTCAAAAGTTGGACGGACTTAGATTTGAAACATGTTTTAAATCTATCCGTCGAACTTGAGTCCGGTCGAAAAGTCCGCTCATCTGTATGCTAGTTCGACGGGCAAAAAGCCACGCTAGGGCAGCTATTGGCTACTGGCTATGAACTTCCTTATTTTAGTCCGGTCGTACATCATCACATACGAATTCGACAGACTTTGGTGGATTGTGTGTAGGCAAGTCCGTTCATTCAGAAAGTCCGTCGTAAAGTACGTCAAAAAGTCCGCCGGGCAAAGTCTGCCGTAAAGTCCGACCGTGTGTACGCGGCATTACACCTGTAATGAACTGATAACTATGCTTCAGCTGCACTAAAATCAAATGCACGGTTGTCAGCCCTGTCCGGTTCTCTTCTAGTAGGCTACAGAACACCCTCCATGGATATAAGGAGCGGGGAGGTGTTTTTTAGTCTAGCACGGTGGTCTCCAAACTGTGGCTTGGGGGCCAGATGCGGTTCTTTGCTTGCTTATATCCGGCCCTTGGGGCACTATTTTCATCCACTGATACCAACAATGGGAAATAATTCCCCCCCCCCACTGACACCAATGAAGGGGCACAATTCCTCACAGTGACACCAACGATGGGGCACAATTCGTTCCAATGACACCAACAATGGGGACCAATGACACCAATGATGGGGCGCTATTCCTCCCACTGACACCATTCACTGACGTTTGGACATTTTCTACTCCCAATGACCCCAGTCCGGTCCCCCTTAAGTCTGAAGAACAGTAAACTGGCCCCTTATTTTACAAAGTTTGGAGACCCCTGGTCTAGCAGAGGGAACTCATGCAGGGCTAACGCAACTACGTAGGATTTCAGTGCTGTAAAGGAACTGTGTTGTCAGCCAAAACAGAGAGTTAGGAGCTCACTGAATTTCTTGCATTGAGACAAAGCATGAGGGACTGTGCTTGCATTGCAAAGAGTTACCATTTATATTTTAGTTTTTTTTATTATTTTTTATTTTTTTTGAAAACTTTGCCCAGACATAATCTTAAAGCAATACAATGCAAACAGCCCACCGTGAAAAAATAGTGTCAGAGTGACCCACTTTCTTAGGTAGATCCTAATCCTTAACATCTATCCAGATGTGCCCATCAAAAGCTGAATCTAGATTGAACAACAGGATTTTTTTTTTTTTACAATTTTATGATTGACTGATTAATAAAAAAGAAAACTGATCTTGTCAACCATTAATATCATATTAAAAAAATACACATGGCTAGAATTGCCCATAGAGCCAATGGAGGTGGCACCCTAATGAATCTTGGGGGTCAGCTTATCTGAAAATGTTGTATCTAGCCCGATCTGTAGTGTATTTGTCTGTATGAATGCTAGACACTAAGGCCTCTAAATTATAGCAAGCCTGAAGACTAGCCAATAAATCACCAATTAACTCTGGGGATTTCTGGTTTACTAAGCAATACATGCAAGAGCAAAGATGCCATTGGCAGTGGTTGCAATTGGTTACTACACTGAGAGTGGAACTTCAGCCAAATTTTACTCTCCAGTATTTATTGTTGTCCGTGTCCCCACTAGAGAGATTTGCTTTCATTTCTGCAGTGGCGTCTCCAGCTTTCATATTTAGGGGGGGCACATGGGGGGACAGGGACAAAAGTAGGGTGGCAACTATAAAATGCAATTATATTTATATATATATATATATATATATATATATATATATATATATATATATATATATATATATATATATCCTGGGGCCCTTTACTATGACCCCACAACGGCCCTTTCACATGTTCTGCAGTGAGCTCCCTTCCTACTGTTTCGGGGCCCCCCAGGGTGGCAGAAAACAAGAGATATATGTCACCAGCATACCAAGAAAATATAAGGGTCCAAAGCAGTGGGAGAACTATCAGGGTTGCAAAGGTTGTCTTGCCACTGGACCCTAGTGTTGATGGGGCACAGCATAATGTTGGGGGGGGGGGTCAGGGCCCCCCTCTGGCCCCCCCTAGGGACGCCATTGCATTTCTGGCCCTGGTATCCACAATGCCATTGCTGTTAGCTGAACTTCCTGTTTCCTTTCTCTCCATACGCCCCATTGGATAATTTACTAGACCCTGGCGGTGACAGCGGAACCCAGTTTTTAGGTGTTATGAGTATACACGGAGAATGAACTTGAAAACAAGTAAAAAGGAAGTTCAGCTTACAGTAATGGCTTGATGGCCACTGGAACGGGAAGTGAGAAGAACCTCTCTTGTTGGAAACTCAGAAGCAATAAAACCCAGCAGAGAATCTAACCCTTCCCTACCTGATCTAAAACAGAAAAATAGATTTAGCACCTCATAACTGGATTATGAATTTTTTTTTTTTTTTTTTTTTTTTTACTGAATAGGTCTTAACCTACCTTGGTGATTTTAGTAGCTCAGATGTGCTTCAATGGTGCCAAGTGGTGTAAGTTACACAGCAGCATAACAAAGCAATTAATTATACATGATGATAGAAGAATGTTGGAATTGAGCTTATTAATGTAGAACTTCATGTTCAATGGTCTCCCACCACTTCTCCCCCCTGCATTAAAAACAAAAAAAAGTATTCATACCTTTCTCCAAGGGTCTTCTGGTTGGTCCAGTGATGTCACGTGGTAGGTAGGCTTTGGGTGGTCCTTACTTCAGATATCTAAGACCCAGGGGCGTAACTACCACCATAGCGACCCATGCGGGTGCTATGGGGCCCGCAGCCGAGTGGGGCCCAGTGAGGATAAGAGCACCGCCGGCACAGTCTCCCAGCCAGGGGAAGAGAGAGGAAAGGAAGAGGTGAGCTGTCCGCATCAGCAGAGAGCTGAATTGCCCGATGTAAGAGCTTTCATTAGAACTTCCAGTGTTCCCGGGGCTCACGTCACATAGCTCCACCTTTTGGCCCGGCGCCTTTGATAGACAGAAAGCCGATCCAATGCGGGACATGTGATGTCATCAAAGGCGTCGGGCCAAGAGGTGGGGCTATGTGACGATGAGCCCCGGGAAGACAGGAAATTCAAATGAAAGCTATTACAGCGGGCAATCCCGCTCTCTGCTGATCCGGGTGGCTTGCCTCTTCCTCTGCATAGGTGGGGCTGTATGGGGCACAGGCAGACCAGGCTGTATTGGGCACAGGTCACGCTGTATGGGGCACAGGTCACGCTGTATGGGGCACAGGTCACGCTGTATGGGGCACAGGTCACGCTGTATGGGGCACAGGTCACGCTGTATTGGGCACAGGTCACGCTGTATGGGGCACAGGTCACGCTGTATGGGGCACAGGTCACGCTGTATGGGGCACAGGTCACGCTGTATGGGGCACAGGTCACGCTGTATGGGGCACAGGTCACGATGTATTGGGCACAGGTCACGCTGCATTGGGCACAGGTCACGCTGTATGTGGCACAGGTCACGCTGCATTGACACTAGGGCAGCTGTGGGGGGGGGGGGGCTGTTTGCAGGGGGGCCCCATACAACATTTTGCTATGGGGCCCTGCTATTTCTAGTTACGCCCCTGCTAAGACCTGTAAGCACTGTTCACTGCAATACTATGAGCACAACCCAGCATGGTCACATGCCCTCAGGGGTTGGTCCATGACAGTCTGGGCTCAGAGGAAGTGGAGTAAATAGTGCTGGCTGTCAATAAACCCAGGAGAGCACCATCTAATGCAGGGAACAGCATTTTTTTTTACAAGTGCTGGACTATTTTTTTTTTTTTTTTTTTAGTTTTGTGAAGTAATTGAAGTTCTGCTTTAAACACTGCTGTGTAGCCTTCACCATGAAGGTCCCTTTAGCTGCTAGCGATCAGTTGCTACTCAAAAGGTTTGATTAGCAGCGCAACTGAGCTACTCTATGCATAGACCGTAAGCATTTTTGGGTGTAAAAACATGATTTGATGTTGGATAGACATATTGATGTGTGTTTGTGTGTATATATCTCTAGTAGTTATAAAATATCTGCATATGGGTATTGCTATTCCCTACATGGTCCCACACTAAGCCCCCACTTCTTTTATCATATTAAACCCTCGTTCACCCCCCCCCCCCCCCCCCCCGGTCCTACTACATAGACGCTATCAACTATCAACTTTCAACCACTGCACTGAGTACATGTTACACCAAGTTACCACACACGGGAGTTTAGGGACATGACGGGGAAGGCGAATCGTCATGTGGAACGATACATTCTGATTTGTAGCACCGTGAGCACATATAGAATTGACCATTCTCACATCTTGATCGTACGACAAAATAAAACCTTTAGAACGGGTCGGTGTCGGAAAAAGTGCGGGCAACCGAGTGAAGACAGGGAGAAAGAGAGAGAGAGAGAGAGAGAGGAACGAGAACTCTAGAATACAATCAAAGCATAAGCAATCTCCAACATATTCTGTGGCCTCGGTAAAAATAATACGGTAGTAGTAGTAGTAGTAGTAGTAAGTGCTATTAAATTACTCTTTTGCTTCGGCCAGCTTATTATTCATCTCTTTGCTCTTCTCCTTGTCGTCCGGTTTGGTGGAGGGGGTGGTCTCGCCAACCTTCTTCTTGGAGGCTCGCCCCGGGGTCAGCTGCTTGTCTTTGGCCTTTTTCACAGGTTTATGGCTTGGGGTGGTCTTTTTTGGTTTGGAGGGCTGAACACTCGGCTTCTCCACCTGGACAGACAGACAGACGGACAGACCAGAAAAAAACACAAAGGACACACATGGAGAGGTGGAAGATTTTAGAATTATGCTTTGAGAGGCACTTGACATTGCTTTTCTGATAAAACAGGTTTTTTATTTTTGGGGGGTTGGTTTGCATAAAAGGTTTTAGCAGGATTATGAATAACTTATTTGTTCCCATGCTTCCCTCTCAAGGGCAGGTGCTTGGGTGGCTTTACCACCACCCATGTAGAAAATTAGAAAGCCCAGCACTAAATATCTGCATGTAAGTAAAGCCTCACTTTATTCCGAACTAAATGTGAAACTACCGCAATGAAATTCAGATGCACTGCTTGAAAAAGGACATGGCATCCAAAAAGAGTTGGCATTATTACTAATATAGTTGAGATTTAACTCGTATGTGGATATGAAGAGCTGGACCTTCTTGGTTTTTTTTGCATTAAAGGTCTTCCTAAACAATATCTGGGTCATTTATTTAAAGCAGGGGTTTCCAAACTTTCCAAACAAAGGGCCAGTTTACTGTCCTTCAGACTTGGGGGGGGGGGGGGGGGGGGGGGGGGGTGGACTGTGGCCAGTGTGAGTAGAAAATGCCAACTGATACGTTGGTATTAGTGGGAGGAATGGTGCCCCATAATTGGTATCAGTGGGATGATAGTGCCCTATGATTGGTATCTGTGGGAGGAATAGTGCCCCATGATTGGTATCGGTGGGAGGAATTGTGCCCCATCATTGGTATCAGTGGCAGGAATTGTGCCCCATCATTGTATCAGTGGAAGGAATAGAGGCCCATCATTGGTATCAGTGGGATGAATAGTGCCCCATCGTTGGCATCAGTGAAAGGAATAGTGCCCCATGATTGGTATCAGTGGGAGTAATAGTGCCCCATCATTGGTATCAGTGGGAGGAATACTGCCCCATCGTTGATCTCAGTGGGAGGAATAGTGCCTCATCCTTGGTATCAATGGGAGGAATAGTGCCCCATCATTGGTATCAGTGGCAGGTATAGTGTCCCATGATTGGTATTAGTGGGAGGAATAGTGCCCCATCATTGGTGTCAGTGGAAGGAATAGTGCCCCATCATTGGTATCAGTGGAAGGAATAGAGGTCCATGACTGGTATCAGTGGGAGGAGTAGTGCCCCATGATTGGTATCAGTGGGAGGAATAGTGCCCCCTCATTGGTATCAGTGGAAGGAATAGTGCCCCAATATTGGCATCAGTGGGAGGGATAGTGCCCCATCATTGGTGTCCATGGAAGGAATAGTGCCCCATGATTGGTATCAGTTGAAGGAATAGTGCCCCATGATTGGTATGAGTGGGAGGAATAGTGCCCTATCATTGGTATCAGTGGAAGGAATAGTGCCCCATGATTGGTATCAGTGGAAGGAATAGTGCCCCATCATTGGTATCAGTGGGAAGAATAGTGCCCCATCATTGGTATCAGTGGCAGATATAGTGCCCCATGATTGGTATCAGTGGGAGGAATAGTGCCCCAACATTGGTGTCAGTGGAAGGAATAGTGCCCCAATATTGGCATCAGTGGGAGAGATTGTGTCCCATCATTGGTACTAGTCAGATGAATAGTGCCCCATCATTGGCATCAGTGGAAGGAATAGTGCCACATCATTGGTGTCAGTGGAAGGAATAGTGCTCCATGATTGGTATCAGTGGAAAGAATTGTGCCCCATCATTGGTATCAGTGGCAGGAATTGTGCCCCATTATTGGTATCAGTGGAGGGAATAGAGGCCCATGACTGGTATCAGTGAGAGGATTAGTGCCCCCTCATTGGTATCAGTGGAAGGAATAGTGCCCCAATATTGGCATCAGTGGGAGGGATAGTGCTCCATCATTGGTATTAGTCGGAGGAAAAGTGCCCCATCATTGTAATCAGTGGAAGGAATAGTGCCCCATCGTTGGTGTCAGTGGAGGAATAGTGCCCCATGATTTGTATCAGTGGAAGGAATAGTGCCCCATGATTGGTATGAGTGGGAGGAATAGTGCCCTATCATTTGTATTAGTGGGAGGAATAGCACCCCATCATTGGTATCAGTGGGAGGAATAGTGCCCCGTCATTGGTATCAGTGGAAGGAATAGTGCCCCATCATTGGTATCAGTGGGAGGAATAGTGCCCCATCATTGGCATCAGTGGGAGGAATACTGCCCCATCATTGGTATCAGTGGGGGGAAAAGTGCCCCATTATTGGTATCAGTGGGAGCAATAGTGCCCCATTGTTGGTGCCAGAGGGGGAAATATTGCTTTGTATCAGTGGCAGGAATAGTGCCTCAAGGGTTGGATAAAAGCAAGCAAAGGGCCACATCTGGTCCCTGGACCACAGTTTGGAGACCACTGAGTTAAAGTGTCATTGTTAAAAGAGGACTGAGGGCTTGCCACTGTGGCTTCCTGAAGATAATGCTAGTTTCCTGGCTGTGTCTGGCTAAGTCCAGTACTTTTGAGTCATAGGCCCAGGCCCGGGCTTTAACCATGTCAGACTGTAATGCTTATGGTCAATTCCTTAATTCCTTTATATAGCATCTAGGTTCACCTAAACATACCTCCCAACTTTTTGAGATGGAAATGAGGGACACTTATTAGCAGTGGCAGCCTGAGCATTGTGGGCGCCGCCCCCCCATCCCTGCTGCCGCCTTCCTATCTATGCGCCCAGCCCCTTTCATGTGCCACGGGGGGGGGGGGGGGGGGTGGGTGCAGTCAGTGTGCCATGAGCCACCTGTGGGGGGGGGGGTGCTGTTAATGTGTTAATGTGGGGTGGGGGGTGTTTAGTGATACTATGTGATGCTGATCTATATACATTATCTGTGATGCTGATCTATATACATTATCTGTGATGCTGATCTATATACATTATCTGTGATGCTGATCTATATACTATCTGTGATGCTGATCTATATACTATCTGTGATGCTGATCTGTATACTGTATCTGTAATGCTGAGCTATATACCCTATCTGTGATGCTGAGCTGTATACTCTGTCCTGTGATGCTGAGCTGTATACTCTGTCCTGTGATGCTGAGCTGTAGTGGGACTTATGAGAAGTGGGAGGGGCCAAAAAGGAAGGGCGGGTTCTGGCGCCCCCCCATCCTAAAACTTTCCCAGCCGCCACTGCTTATTAGCAAAAGTATATAGGCATAGGACACACCCCCTGACCCCTTAAAGGAGACTTATACAAAAAGATTCAGACCAAAATGAGAGACAAATGAGCAGGAAAGAAGGACAGAGGGACTTTGTTACAAATCAGGGACAGTCCCTCGAAATCAGGGACAGCTGGGAGCTATGCCTAAACCCACTGTTCTGTCTGACACACAGGTATACTCGCCATATACACTATAGTGTCAAAAGTATTGGGACGCCTGCCTTTACACGCACACAACTTTAATGACATCCCAGTATTAGTCCATAGGGTTTAATATTGAGTTGGCCCACCCTTTACAGCTATAACAGCTTCAATTCTTCTAGGAATGTTTGACCATTCTTCCAGAAGCGTATTTGTGAGGTCAGGACTTTGTGCAGGCAATCAAGTTCCTTCACCCCAAACTCGCTCATCCATGTCTTTATTGACCTTGCTTTGTGCACTAGTGTGCAGTCATGTTGGAACAGGAAGGGTCTTTTTTTTCAGGGGTTGGTCTTGGCCCCTTAGTTCCAGTGAAGAGAACTCTTAAGGCAGGGGTGTCAAACTCAATTTTGATTGCAGGACACATCAGCATTATGGCTGCCCTCAAAGGGTCGGTTGTATATGTAAAACTAGACGCTAGATATCCAGAGCACTCCCACCATCAGAAGTCAATAGTCCCCCACTATCCCTTACATCACTGTGCACCCTCCATATCTTGTGCTGCTGCCGGGAAGAAGCTGGGCCAGAGCTAGGAAGCAGAACATGTGGGGTCTGGAGGAGGACCAGAGGAGGGCTGAAGCCAGCTGCCAGAGTCTGCTGAATGCTGGGACCAGGGGAGGCGGAGATGAGGCTGCACATAAAAATTAAGGATCCGGTGGAGGTGTTCTGTCCTCCTATCTGCTCCCGACTGCTGGGACGGGGGGGGGGGGGGGGGGGGGGGGGGGGGCAGAGAGGAGGAGAGGTGTGAGGGCCACATGAAATAGCCTGGAGGACGGGTTTCTGCCCCGGGCCTTGTGTTTGACACGTGTGTCTTAAGGCATCAGCATACCAAGACATTTTGGATAATTTCATGCTCCCAACTTTGTGGGAACAGTTTGGGGATGGCCCCTTCCTGTTCCAACATGACTGAGCACCAGTGCACAAAGCAAGGTCCATAAAGACATGGATGAGCGAGTTTGGGGTGGAGGAACTTGACTGGCCTGCACAGAGTCCTGACCTCAACCCCGATGGAACACCTTTGGGATGAATTAGAGTGCAGACTGAGAGCCAGGCCTCCTTGTCCAACATCAGTGCCTGACCTCACAAATGCTCTTCTGGAAGAAAGGTCAAACATTCCCATAGACACACTACTAAACCTTGTGGACAGCCTTCCCAGAAGAGTTGAAGCTGTTATAGCTGCAAAGGGGGCAACTCCATATTGAACCCTACGGACTAAGACTGGGATGCCAGTAAAGTTCATGTGTGTGTGTGAAGGCAGGTGTCCCAATACTTATGACAGTATAGTGTATATTGAATGCCCAAAATTCAAAATTAGCCAGCCCAACCCAAGGGATAGAAAATGATGGGCACCAAGTCACAGGAAATATGCCTTTCTTATGTATTATCTTGGTATAATATCTAGAAGTGCATTTGACCAATATGACTAAAAACTATCCAGTCTGACACACAAGAAACCACAAAGGTTTCAGGGTACAAGAACATGCAGATATGAAACTGGAGCACACCCATCGAATACGCGATCTGCCAAAACAGGATACAGGTGCCATTCGCTCAGACAAGACTGCGGACCACACATGTGTCTGCCAGTGCTAATCGTCAGCTCCAGAAAATCAAATAAAGAAATAGGAAATAGAGGTGGGACTTTACATGACACATGTCACTGTGGGAAGGGATAATATCTATGAATAAATGACATTTGATTTGATGTCATTAACCCCCCGAGGGTAGTCCATAAATGCTTCATTTAAATCAGTGGTCTCCAAACTGTGGTCCAGGGAACAGATGTGGCCCTTTGCTTGTCTTTATCCAGCCCTTGAGGCACTATTCCTGCCACTGATACAAAGCCATATTTCCCGCTCTGGCACCAACAATGGGGCACTATTCCTCCCACTCATACCAATGATGGGGCACTATTCCTCCCACTGATACCAACAATGGGGCACTATTCCTCCCACTGATACCAATGGTGGGGCACTATTCCTCCCACTGATACCAACAATGGGGCACTATTCCTCCCACTGATACCAATGATGGGGCACTATTCCTCCCACTGATACCAATGATGGGGCACTATTCCTCCCACTGATACCAACAATGGGGCACTATTCCTCCCACTCATACCAATGATGGGGCACAATTCCTCCCACTGATACCAATGATGGGGCACTATTCCTCCCACTGATACCAACAATGGGGCACTATTCCTCCCACTGATACCAACGATGGGGCACTATTCCTCCCACTGATACCAATGATGGGGCACTATTCCTCCCACTGATACCAACAATGGGGCACTATTCCTCCCACTGATACCAACAATGGGGCACTATTCCTCCCACTGATACCAACAATGGGGCACTATTCCTCCCACTGATACCAACAATGGGGCACTATTCCTCCCACTCATACCAACAATGGGGCACTATTCCTCCCACTCATACCAATGATGGGGCACTATTCCTTCCACTGATACCAACAATGGGGCACTATTCCTCCCACTGATACCAATGATGGGGCAAAATTCCTCCCACTCATACCAATGATGGGGCACTATTCCTTCCACTGATACCAACAATGGGGCACTATTTCTCCCACTGATACCAATGATGGGGCACTATTCCTTCCACTGATACCAATGATGGGGCACTATTCCTTCCACTGATTACAATGATGGGGCACTATTTCTCCGACTAATACCAATGATGGGGCACTATCCCTCCCACTGATGCCAATATTGGGGCACTATTCCTTCCACTGATACCAATGATGGGGCACTATTCCTCCCACTGATACCAATGATGGAGCACAATTCCTGCCACTGTCACCAATGATGGGGCACTATTCCTCCCACTGATACCAATGATGGAGCACAATTCCTTCCACTGATGCCAATGATGGGGCACTATTCCTCCGACTAGTACCAATGATGGGGCACTATTCCTCCGACTGGTACCAATGATGGGGCACTATCCCCCCCACTGATGCCAATATTGGGGCACTATTCCGTCCACTGACACCAATGATGGGGCCTATTCCTTCCACTGATACCAATGATGGGGCCTATTCCTTCCACTGATACCAATGATGGGGCCTATTCCTTCCACTGATACCAATGATGGGGCCTATTCCTTCCACTGATACCAATGATGGGGCACTATTCCTCACACTGATACCAATCATGGGGCACTATATCTACCAGTGATACAAATGATGGGGCACTATTCCTTCCACTGATACAAACCAATATTTCCCCCTCTGGCACCAACAATGGGGCACTATCCCTCCCACTGATACCAATGATGGGGCAGTATTCCTCCCACTGATACCCATGATGGGGTACTATTCCTCCCACTGATACCAATGATGGGGCACTATTCCTCCCACTGATACCAATCATTGGGCACTATTCCTCCCACTTATACCAATCATGGGGCACTATTCCTCCCACTTATACCAATCATGGGGCACTGTTCCTTCCACTGATACCAAGCATGGGGCACTATTCCTTCTAATGACACCAATCATGGGGCACTATTCCTTCTAATGACACCAATCATGGGGCACTATTCCTCCCATTGACAGCAAATTATTTATTAACGCTCTTTCCTGTGCATCGCATGTAGGGCAGCCCATTCATTTTGATGGGCTGCCCTGCACACGAGAAACGCGGAAAAGAAGTCCCTGACTCTTTTACAAAAATGCACCGTCCATTGTTAATGTATAATAATGCGTATGCACAGACATTAATTTGATTTGACGTCATTAACCCCTGACATGTCATTGTGGGTGGGGATAATATGTATGAATAAATTAAATACATTTTAATTTGATTTGATGTCTTTAACCCCTGAGGGTAGTCCATGATTTTTAAAGCATAATAAATAAAACAATATATAATACAGATATAATCATAAAAGATTAACAGAATAATAATAATAATAATAATAATGAATTTAATGCAAACAATCGATGGACATGATTAATACAATTGCATAAATCAATAAATGTACAAATCAGAAATACATAAATCACATGATAGAGGTACAGACAAGGGAGAATAATGTTCCATTAGATGGTTCTATATATTAATAGTTACCTTATTTACTTGATCTTTCAGTAAACACGTGCCTGTTACCCTTGATGATTGGCAGAAAGCCATGAAACGCGTCGAGTTTTCAACTAAGGGTGCCTAGCTAAGCTATGAATTCTAATAACATTATTCTCCCTTGTCTGTTCCTCTATCATGTGATTTATGTATTTTTGATTTGTACATTTATTGATTTATGTATTCCTTTTGTAAGAATTGTATTCATGTCCATCGATTGTTTGCATTAAATTCATTAAGAGCCCTTGCACACTGGGGCGGGGGGCGGCATCGGCGGTAAAACACCGCTATTATTAGCGGCGTTTTACCGTCGGTATGCGGCCGCTAGCGGGGCGGTTTTACCCCCCGCTAGCGGCCGAGAAATAGTTAAATACCACCGCAAAGCGCCTCTGCAGAGGCGCTTTGCCGGCGGTATAGCCGCGCCGTCCCATTGATTTCAATGGGCAGGAGCGGTAAAGGAGCGGTATACACACCGCTCCTTCACCGCTCCGAAGATGCTGCTGGCAGGACTTTTTTTACCGTCCTGCCAGCGCATCGCTCCAGTGTGAAAGCCCTCTGGGCTTTCACACTGGAATGCAAGGAGCGGCACTTTCGGGTCGGTTTGCAGGCGCTATTATTAGCGCAATAGCGCCTGCAAACCACCCCAGTGTGAAAGGGCTCTTAGTGTTCTTGCATAGCAAGACCACTTACTGTTATCTCACATATTTATTATTATAGCCAAATTTACCACCCTAACTCCTCCCACAGCTTTTAAACTACATAGACAGTAATATACCGAAACATGCGGATTGTTCCCGATTGGTGTGCTATTACTTTGTGGAACGTTTCGCCGAATGGTTCACGAAATATCGTCGTTTTTGCGGCAAAATTGGTCCCATAGGAATGAATGGCGAAATGTTCAAAACTAGAGTGGGAGGTGACAAAAGCTGACAACCCCATGATCAGCTAAAACATTATGACCACCCCATGAAAAAAAAAAAATAATAATAATTTAAAAAAAATATATTAATTTTTGAAAAAAACAAAACTCATTTTTGAGCAAAGAAAAAAAAAATCATTTTTAAGCAAAAAAAAAAAAAAAATCATTTTTGAAAAAGAAAATCATTTTTGAAAAAAAAAACATTTTTGGAAAAAAAAATCATTTTTGAAAAAAAAATCATTTTTGAAAAAAAAATCATTTTTGAAAAAAAAATGTTCAGCTCTTTAAGCAAATTATGGGACTTCTTCAACTTTTTTACTACTATTTACACTTTTTAAAATATGAAGCTTTTTAACACTTTTCACAGTTACTCCAGCCACTCCACCCAGTTACTCCGCCCACTCCAGTTGTAGAGGCAAGAACACTTTTCACAATTTCCCCAGAAATTGTAGCTTTTCTAGTTATTATTATTATAATTATTATGTTAATCTTTTATTATTATATCTGTAGTATATGTTATTTTATTTATTATGCTTTTAAAATCATGGACTACCCTCGGGGGTTAATGACATCAAATCAAATTAAAATGTATTTAATTTATTCATACATATTATCCCTACCCACAATGACATGTTTCATGCAAAGTCCCACTTCTATTTCCTATTTCTTTACAAATGATTCAGGGATGGAAGCATGCCCTTGTTATATCAAGGTTTGCGATAGGTCGCTTTTTCTGAATTTTCCAGCAAATCAAGGTAAGTGAATGTATTGATATAATAAATTCTTACCTATTTGTACCGAACTCCCATATTCCTGCACAAATGCATTCTTTGTGGTCTTTATGCCTATTCAGAACAGGGGACAGGGTCACTTTATCCAAATATCCCGCACAAGGTCACCCGATATCGGTAATGATGTGTAACTTAGCTCTGTCCTGTCCTATGATGTAAACATTCGATTTTATTTTGCCCACGCTGCAGTTAGGCAGCTAATAATAGTGGTGTGGCGGATTCTGCTGACAAGTCCCATTTACCCTCTTTAGACTTAATTACGTTTTCCTGGAATTTCAGCAGAACATTTTTTTGGTATTTCTGTATCATTTAAATTCACTGCTCAGTTTTTTTTTTTTTTTTTTTGCAGAAATTAAATAAAGGCTTCTAGTTGTATCACAGCAGCCTGTCCGTTTATGTCCGATCTCTCCATAGGAAGCAGCGGCGCTCCACAGGCCCCTCCCCGCTCAGTGAGCAGAGAGGGACCTGTCACCCGCCGGCTCAGCAGAGATCAACGGAGAGATCTCCCGCTGAGCCGGCGGACAGAGGCGGACTCCGAGGCAGCGGATCCGCCTCGTGAGAATGATACCTAAGGGATTACAGGCTAGATATAAGCATACCTCCCAACATTTTGAGATTGGAATGAGGGACACCTACTGGCAAACTTATGTAGGCATAGGACACACCCCCTGCCACGCCCCCTTAAAGGAGAATTAACCAAGAAAAAGTTTAATTAAATCCACAAGGGCTTTTTTTTTTTTTTTTTTTTTACCACTACTATTCCTTTATATTGGCTTTTAAAATTTACAAATGCAACAATTTAGAATTTGGAAGGTTTAGCACTGGGAAACGCTTTTTGAAAGATAAAAAGTTCATTTTATATACTATTAACTATATGGATCAGACCAAATGAGGGACAAATGAGGAGGAAAGAGGGACAGAGGGACATTGCTCCAAATCAGGGACAGTCCTTCAAAATCCGGGACAGTTGGGAGCTATGCATAAGCTAGAGGTCTTAACCCCTTCCTACCACTTCCCGACAGCTCTTTAAGTGGGTCCTAACTTGGACTTCCAGATCACATGGTCACTGTGATTGGCTGTGGTCACGTATTCAGGAGCCCATCTTGCTGGCTTCCGATCATAAAAAGAACCCAGGAGACTTCTGTGTGGTCTCTTGCCAGCCTTGTGCCGAGCAGCTCCCCGCTCTGTGCGCTGACCACAGGGGGTCGCTCACTTGGCGGCCCAGCAACCCCTTAGGTATGAGATATGCAAGCTGGTTCAAGTATGCATTAACCACTTAAGGACCAAGCCTCTTTTTCTCTTTTTGAGGTGTGTTGTTTACAAGTTAATAACAAGTTTTTTTTGCTAGAAAATGACTTAGAACCCCCAAACATTATACATTTTTTTTTCTAACACCCTAGAGAATAAAATGGCGGTGGTTGCAATACTTTATGTCACGCCGTATTTGCACAGCCCAATTTTTTTTTTATATTGTGAAAGATAATGTTACGCCGAGTAAATTGATACCCAACATGTCACGCTTCAAAATTGCGCCCGCTCATGGAATGGAGACAAACTTTTACCCTTTAAAAATCTCCATAGGCGATGTATAAAAAATTCTACAAGTTTTTTGAGTTACAGAGGAGGTCTAGGGCTAGAATTATTGCTTACGCTCTACCGATTGCGGCAATACCTCACATATGTGGTTTGAACACCATTTTCATATGCGGGCGCTACTCAGGTATGCGTTCGCTTCTGCAGGCGAGCTCGGCGGGACGGAGCGCATTTTAAAACATTTTTTTTTCTTATTTATTTTATCTTTTATTTTTTATTTTTACACTGTTTTTTGAAAAAAAAATGGTGTCACTTTTATTCCTATTACAAGGAATGTAAACATCCCTTGTAATAGAAAAAAGCATGACAGGACCTCTTAAATGTGAGATCTGGGGTAAAAAAGATCTCAGATCTCATATTTAGTCCTCATGCACACAGGCTGTTAAAATAACGTCATGAAAACGCCAGTATCTTTGCAGTGATTTTTTTTAACTTTTCTCAGCTTTTTTCAGCGTTTTTCCACGTTAGCGTTTTTTAGCGTTTTTTTTTTTTCAAATTTTTTTTTTTTTTTTTCAATGGAACAAAAACGTTAAAAAACGTTGGTGCATGACGTTTTTGAGCATTTTTGAGCGTTTTTCAGCGTTAGAGCGTTTTTACAGCTGAAAAACGTCTCTCAGAACCCACTGGTCCTGGGTTTTTTTTACAGCTTAAAAACGCCTATGCCACTTGCAGCTCAAAAGCGCCTAGGTGGGCATGAAGCCATAGACTAACATAGACAGGCCTTTTTTTAAGCTGCAAAAAAAGCTCAAAAAAGCAGCTGTAAAAACGTCCGTGTGCATGAGGACTTACACTTAAATACAATAAAAAAAAAAAAATAATTGTCCTTAAAAAAAAAAAAAAAAAAAATGGCCCTTTAAGAGCTATGGGAAGAAGTGAGGTTTTGACGTCGCTTCCGCCCTGCAATGTCATGGAGATGGGTGGGGGCCATCTTCCCCTCACTCGACTCCATGTCAAGCAAGGGGAAACATCCGATCACCTCCGCCGCTGCCGACGGCTCCGGTAAGAGGCGGAGAGCACCGGAGCACGGCAGGAGGGGGGGCCCCCTCTACCGCCACTGATGAAAGTGATCTTGAGGCGAATCCGCCGCAGAGACCGGAGCGCCGGCTGAAGAAGAGGATACTGGGGTTATGGCAGCTAGCTGCTGCCATAACAATGATATCCCTCTTCAAATTAAGGACGTACATCCTCGTGCGGCCGTCCGGAAGTGGTTAAAGATTACCCCTGGAGTTCAGCTTTAAGATGAACTTGTTGCTTGCCTTGCATAAGCAAAACACAGGTCACCTGTAAGGCTCGGTTTCCACTAGTGCGACTTGCCATACGACTTGGGACTGCAAAGGCGCATAACAAGTCGTACCCCATGATTTCCAATGAGCCCCGTTCATATCTGTGTGACTTCAAGTTGCAGAGACTTCAAAGTAGTCCCTGCACTACTTTGGTCCCACGTTGATGCGGCTTGAGGTCCAGAGACCTCAAGAATACACAGGCATTGTTTCAAGTTGCATCAAAATCGCGGCAAAAAATCGTGGCAAAATCGCACGACTTTCAGGTCGCAATAGTGGAAACCTAGCCTAAAGGGGATATCGAAAAATTATAAAGATTGCCTGTTTGGATAAAGCTATATGGTGTAGCAACATGGAGGAGGAACTTTAATGGCATCTCAGTCTTAGTCCGTAGGGTTCAATATTGAGTTGGCCCACCCTTTGCAGCTATAACAGCTTCAACTCTTCTGTGAAGGTTGTCCACAAGGTTTAGGAGTGTGTCTATGGGGATGTTTGACCATTCTTCCAGGAGTGCATTTGTGAGGTCAGGCACTGAAGTTGGACGAGAAGTCCTGGCTCTCCGCTCAGCTCTAATTCATCCCAAAGGTGTTCTATCGGGTTGAGGTCAGGACTCTGTGCAGGCCAGTGAAATTCCTCCACCCCAAACTGGCTCGTCCATGTCTTTATGGACCTTGCTTGGTGCACTGGTCCAAATTATTTGGTGGCGTTGTTTTTCAGGTGTTGGGCTTGGCCCCTTAGTTCCAGTGAAGGGAACTTTTAAGGTGTCAGCATACCAAGACATTTTTATGCTGCCAACTTTGTGGGAACAGTTTGGGGATGGCCCCTTCCTGTTCCAACATGAAAGCGCACCAGTGCACAAAGCAAGGTCCATAAAGACATGGATGAGCAAGTTTGGGGTGGAGGAATTTGACTGGCGTGCACAGAATTCTGACCTCAACCCCATAGAACACCTTTGGGATGACTTATGCCCCGTACACACGGTCGGACATTGATCGGACATTCCGACAACAAAATCCTAGGATTTTTCCGACGGATGTTGGCTCAAACTTGTCTTGCATACACACGGTCACACAAAGTTGTTGGAAAATCCGATCATTCTGAACGTGGTGACGTAAAACACGTACGTCGGGACTATAAACGGGGCAGTAGCCAATAGCTTTCGTCTCTTAATTTATTCTGAGCATGCGTGGCACTTTGTGCGTCGGATTTGTGTACACACGATCTGAATTTCCGACAACGGATTTTGTTGTCGGAAAATTTTATAGCCTGCTCTCAAACTTTGTGTGTCGGAAATTCCTATGGAAAATGTGTGATGGAGCCCACACACGGTCGGAATTTCCGACCAACAAGGTCCTATCACACATTTTCCATCGGAAAATCGGACCGTGTGTTTACGGGGCATAAGAGCGGAGACTGCGAGCCAGGCCTTCTTGTCCAACATCAGTGCCTGACCTCAGAAATGCACTTCTGGAAGAATGGTCAAACACTCCCATAGACACACTCCTAAACCTTGTGGACGGCCTTCCCAGAAAAGTTGAAGCTGCAAAGGGTGGGTCAACTCCAGCGTATGTTCACCTTACAGATCTAATGGAAAGGTGAACTTACACTTTAAGCTCTCAGGCAAAAAACGTCTTCTTACAAGGTTAAGGGCTTTTACATTAGGGGCTAGGGACAACCGGCTCTGCATTGACCTAGGAGGGCACTGCCCAGCTTAGGTTTCAGCTTCTGAGGTACGTGTAGGAGGTAGAGCTTGTATGTTAAAGGGGGGCAGAGAAAGGTTTGTATAAAAGTATAGTTGAGGAACAGGATTATAGGGTTCAGAAGGTGGGGCTTCACCTTTCCCCAATACCTGTTAGATTAACAGCTAAAAAAATACAAGAGTATTCCTATGTTTTTAATATTCCTTATAATTTTTCCATTGCCACGTGTGCACTTTTCTTACACAGATGAGATACTTCTAGAGTAGACGTCAAGTCCAGGCAGATATTTTTAATAGAAAAGTGCAGGACTTTTTCTCAGTGGGAATGTGGGGGGGAATGCAGTTCTGGCACCTCCAGCACTTAATGTATGTAATGCAGTGGTGTATTTAGGTTTTGTGCTGCCCTAGGCCTGACTAAGCTTGCGCGCCCCCTAATTTAACTATGACCCACTCCTTCCTGTCAAGGCCACACCCCTTCCTTTTTAAGATCCGCCCTGTCACCTTCATGGGAGGACAGAGGGACGCCACGGGAAGAGGACAAGGAGCGATACAGCATCTTTTCATTTGGGGGGTAAGGGGATATGTGCTGGGTGCTTTGGGAGGCTCTTGCACTGAAGTCGTGTCCCTCCTCTGTGGCTCTTCCTCCTCCTGGCTGTGTACTGAGTGTGTGTGGCTGACAGTGGGGAGAGAGGTGCCGGCTGCTACGGGAAGCCCATCGCCGCTTGTGGGTCTCCGGGCGGCAGATGTCCTGGGTGCCCACGCTGGCGCATCCCTGTTTGGCCAGTTACCGAAACTCGGTGCCGGAACTTGTTGGGAACTCCGGGACAGTGGCGTCACTAGGGTTGGCCTAGAGGATATCAGGTTAGACACTTCCTAATGGCTCAGTTCCTGGGAACAGTAATGTATAATGGCCAACAGGCTGTCTTACCAGACCCGGTGAAACTGCAACAGTGATCCCTCCGGCTGGACATGCGCTCACTCTGGTTTGCCCAGGCCAACTCTAGTCAGTAGTGTAGCATGTCTCTACCCTGGCAGTGGCTTCATCTTTCTCCCCCCTCTGGTGGTGCGGGTACAGCGTGGCTCCCTCTCTGGTGGTGCGGGAACAACGTGGCTCTCTGGTGGTGCATGTACAGCGTGGCTCTCTGATGGTGCGGGTACAGCGTGGCTCTGGTGGTGCGGGTACAGAGTGGCTCTGGTGGTGCGGGAACAACGTGGCTCTCTGGTGGTGCAGGAACAGCGTGGCTCTCTGGGGGTGCGGGAACAGCGTGGCTCTCTCTCTGGTGGTGTGGGAACAACGTGGCTCTCTGGTGGTGTGGGAACAGCATGGCTCTCTCTCTCGTGGTGTGGGAACGTGGCTCTCTCTGGTGGTGCGGGTACAGCGTGGCTCTCTGGTGGTGCGTGTGCAGCGTGGCTCTCTGGTGGTGCATGTACAGCGTGGCTCTCTGGTGGTGCGGGTACAGCGTGGCTCTGGTGGTGCGGGTACAGCGTGGCTCTGGTGGTGCGGGTACAGCGGGGTTCTGGTGGTGCGGGAACAGCGTGGCTCTCTGGTTGGTGCGGGTACAGCATGGCTCTGGTGGTGCGGGTACAGCGTGGCTCTCTGGTGGTGCGGGTACAGCGTGGCTCTCTGGTGGTGCGGGTACAGCGTGGCTCTCTGGTGGTGCGGGTACAGCGTGGCTCTGGTGGTAGGGGTACAGTGTGGCTCCCTATCTGGCTTCCCCCAGCACAGTACTCTCTTTTTCTCCTCCTGTAAACCCCCTCCCAGCAGACTGCATGCATGCTGGGGGCTGTAGCATGATGTCTGTGGACACACAGGGGCCGCCACTCTACAGGGATTACTTTTCCCATGATCCCCCCCGGAGTCTTCTGATTGGCCCTCTGCTGTGGGCAATCATGGGGAGGGAAACGGCGGGCAGGAAGCTGGGCAGCGGCACGGCGAAACCAATTAGAGCCGCTCTCTCTCTCTTCTCTGTTCGGCTGACAGAAAGGGGAGGGGGGCGAGCGGGGGAGATACACAGACAGCCCACAGCTCTCCTCTCCCTGTCACAACGCTGCTGCTCCATTTACCAGAGAACTCCCCCGCTCGCCCCCCTCCCCTTTCTGTCAGCCAAAGGGAGAAGAGAGAGAGAGAGAGCGGCTCTAATTGATTTTGCTGGGCCGCCGCCCAGCTTTCTGCCCGCTGTTTCCCTCCCCATGATTGGCCACAGCAGAGGGACAATCAGAGAGAGAGAATCATGGCTTTACGGGAGCGGCTTGACGGCTCCTGCTTTAACTGCTTTCTGGCCCCATCCGCGACGCCACTGCACTCCCAAGCTGTACTCCCCTGATGTGCCCTGCTGTGCGGGAGGAGGGCGCGGGCGGTTTTTTTGCTACCCCCCACAAAGTGCCGCCCTGGGCCTGGGCCTTGTTGGCCTAGACCAAAACACAGCACTGATGTAATGCAAGGGGTGCTGGGATGTGCTGAAGGGTCCATTGATGCTGGCTGCTGGGGATCTATTGTTTCTGAAGAAAATCTATTTTTGCATGGTGGTCTATTATTGCTGGGGAGGTCTATTATTGTTGCTGGTGGGAGAGGGTTTATGTTGCTGGGGGGTCAATTGTTGCTGGAAGAGATTTACTGTTAGGAGGGGTCTATTATTCCTGGCTGCTGGGGAATCTATTGTTGCTGGAGGGCATCTATTTTTCCGTGACAGTCTATTGTTGCTGGGCAGGTCGTGTTGCTGGTGAGGAATCTATTGTTGCTGGTTGAGCGTATGTTGCTGGGGGGTTCAATTGTTGCTGGAAGGGATCTACTGTTGAGGGAGGGGGTCTATTGTTGCTGGCTGCTGAAGAGTCTATTGATGGTGGGCTGGGAAATCTGTTGTTGCTGCTGGGATCTATTGTTGCTGGGGGAATCTGTTGTTGCTGGGAAGGGTCTATTGTTGCTGGCTGTGGGGGGTCTACTTTACTGCTTTTCTTGTTGTTATTAACAAATTCCATACAAATTACTTATCAACACAAAATAATACTTAGTTGTGTATTCTCTAATAGACATGTGCACAGCCAAAAAAATTCGTTCATATTCGTTTCATTTGTTTATTATTTTTTTCGTTTTTCGGTTCATTCGTTATGATCGCGATTCGTAAATTCGTTCATTCGTAAATTCGTTCATTCGTAAATTCGTAAATGCGTTCATTCGTACATTGGTAATTCGAACATTCGTTCATTCGTACATTTTTACATTTGTACATTTGTACATTCGTAAATTCGTACATTTGTAAATTAGAAAATTCGGAAATTTGTAAATTCGAAGTTTGAAAATCCAAAAACCCGAAAATTCTAAAATCTGAAATGGTAACTAACTATTAAATTATAGGTATTGTAATTTCCTTTCAAACTTGTCAGTGAACGTAACAAATACAAATTTAACCGAAGTTACGAATTATCCAAAACGAATGCTGCATCTAAACAAATGGAACGGAACAAATTAATATTCAATAATAATAATAAAACGTTGTTATTATTATTATTGTTATTTATTATTATTAATTCATTACGTTCCATTCCGTTTTTTCGGATCATTCATAACTTCGGATAAATTTGTATGTGTTACGTTCACTAACAGCCAAATTTGAAAGGAAATTACAATACCTATAATTTAAAAGTTACTCGTAATTACTAATAGTTAAGTTATTATTAGTTAACTATTATTTCAGATTTCCGAATTTACAAATTTACGAATTTACGAATTCACTAATTTACTAATGCACGAATGCACGAACGTACGAATGTACGAATGTAAATTGCGAATGTACGAATGCCCGAATTTACGAATGTCCAATTTTATCGAATTTACGAATATTCGGAAAAAATTTGTTAAACGGGTTTTCGTTAATTCGGATATTCCCGAATTAGCGAATTTGTCGAAATTCGTTAAAAAACGAATTCGGAACGAAACGAATTGCACATGCCTATTCTCTAAAAGGGGTGGTACTGGGAGTTGGGTGGGGGGTGGAACCAAGGGATGGTGCACCGAAGTGGGCAGGGGGCAGAGACAAGAACTGACTCAGAAGGGGAAAGTTCCTGCACCTTTTCTCTCATAAAAAAAGCCCTGGAAAAGTGTATTGAGAACTAAACTGTCAGTAAATTATACAACAAGTTAAGAGGAAGAAACGTGACTCTCATATCTATTTAATGTCATCCTTTTACTTAAATTTTATCTACAGTATTCAAATATGTTATTTCCCTTGGGTGCCACCCTATTTAATGGTGCTATTCTTCCAGTTGTCCAGAGTCAAGCAGGAGAAGACAACTCGCATAAAAATACGAACTGTAGAAGCTTGTGTTATGTAAAGATTATGTAAAGATTGGATAAACATTGAGGGACTCCAACCTTGGATGGGTGGGTTTATCTACACATTCTATGTGCAATCAATAGTTTGCATCTAATGCCCCGTACACACGGTCGGTCATTGATCGGACATTCCGACAACAAAATCCATGGATTTTTTCAGACGGATGTTGGCTCGAACTTGTCTTGCATACACACGGTCACACAAAGTTGTCGGAAAACCCGATCATTCTGAACGCGGTGATGTAAAACACGTACATCAGGACTATAAACGGGGCAGTAGCCAATAGCTTTAGTTTCTTAATTTATTCTGAGCATGCGTGGCACTTTGTGCGTCGGATATGTGTACACACGATCGGAATTTCAGACAACGGATTTTGTTGTCGGAAAATTTTATTGCAAGCTCTCAAACTTTGTGTGTCGGAAATTCCTATGGAAAATGTGTGATGGAGCCTACACACGGTCGGGATTTCGGACAACAAGGTCCTATCACACATTTTCCATCGGAAAATCCGACCGTGTGTACAGGGCATAATAGCAGGCTTACAAACTTGCAGCATTGGCACCATGGAACAGAATTGTTTCAGCCTCTTATGCCTTGGACTTTAAAAACAAGTCTAAGTTCCAACTTATTTATGCAAAGTCCTTTTCTCTTCCAACCGTTCACATGTTGCCAGCAGAGACCTTCAGGAGAAGCAGACTACCATGATAACTGAATGCAAACTTCCCTCTTGTTCCAACACAGCCCCCATCTCTTGGTACCACCACCTTCCTATTCCCTACAGTGAACAGCTACCAGTGAAGAGATGGCTATAAAACGTGTAAAGACACCAGCTGTAAGAAACATCTCACCTTTGTTGGTTCCTTGCTGGGCTCACTGTATAGACTTCGTATTCTCCTACGCTCCATCAGCTTGTTGTTACTGGTTACGTGCAGGTTGCATTCCCCCTTGAACTGGGAATTGTAACTGGTTTCCAGGGCTACCCTCGCTTCTGGAGGCTTGTACGGGACCTTGGCCTTCATTGCTTTCGCTGGCTTCACATCTGTCCAGGCTCTGAACTCATTTCTGATAAGAGAAGACAAGATTGATTTCAAACTAATTATGCTGCTAACACTGCACATAAATATCTCTGAGTACTACCCAGAGCTTGCTAAGAAAAGAGAATAAGTGTAGAGATTTTCATGTAGAGGTTTTTGTCAGGTTTTTTTTTTAGGTTCTTAGGTGACATTTTGGCCTTGCTTTTGCCTTATGGTTATACAGTGAGAGTACATCTATACTGTATGTAAATTTTCCCTCAAAGTGGTGTTCCGGCCGAAATTATACTTTTTAAATAAAAATACCCCTATAATACACAAGCTTAATGTATTCTAGTAAAGTTAGTCTGTAAACTAAGGTCTGTTTTGTTAGTTTATAGCAGTAGTTTGTTATTTTATAAACTTACAGCAGGCCGTGGCCATCTTAAGTGTGGGCATCTGAAGCCAGACTGTATTTCTTCCTGGATATCATCCTTGCAGATCTCGTACATGCTCAGTGCAGCACAAGCAGTGTATTAGGTTTCAGGTCAGGTTTCCATAGCAACGGCAGTTTCAGAGGAAGTTGCCGCCCCTTCCAAGAAGGCATTGCAAACAGGAAATGATGCGATGGGCCGCGGCCAGGGAGGAGGAAGTGAAAAATGAATACAGCAGATATACAGTAGGTGCTGAGAAAAAAAAATATCCAATTTGTTTACAGTACACAGTTTAGTGAGGGATGCTGAAGAGTTGTAAAAGTGGGTGGAACTCTTTAACTATATTTCTAAATTATTGACACTGTGTTTTAATCTTTCTCTACTTTATCCCAAAAGCAAAATATGTGGGCTCTAGATACACTTCAACTGCCTTGTAGGCCTTCATTTAATAAAGGCCTACTTATCTCCACCAAGATTTTACTTTGTGGAAGGAGGGTTTACAACGTGGTACCAGTTGATCCTATGGGAATATGTAATTTTGGGAAAGTGATACTTGCCTCCTGGCATATGAAATTATTCTTTAAAGGGTTAGATGGAGAGGATGCCTAGGAACTTCATAGATAAACAAGAGGAAAAATTAGAGGGTCCAGTAGACTTCCATTTACATAGTGATTTTTAGCACATTTCATCCACTTTATATCCATTGAGAAATATAATCTCATGTAAACTCCAGAAATTATGCAATCTACTGCTTAAAAGTTCAACTGATTCAACTGACCAAGATTTGATTTTTCTACCTGGTTTATGATAGGGGCAATTTTAGTAGAAGAGAACAAGAAGACCTGGACAGCCACACACCGGAATGGATAAATCTGTCTTTTTATTCAAGATACAGGATCATGGGGTAGACAACACGACAGCGGTACAAAAATAGCTGACGCGTTTCGCACTTACACCAAGTGCTTACTCATAGCATTACTCATAGGGGCAATTTTAATTCACAATTTTATGTCTTACAATTGCAATTACAATTTTGAAAAACTTGAATCCAAAAGTTTTGATTTCTCTATCAAATAGCAATGTGTTTGGCCAACTTCAGAACTTTATTCTAAATCAAGGAAAATACAATGATCGTTCGACATGCCTTGGGTCAACAGATGCTATATAAATAATGCTGGCTATACATTGGACAAATCAGGAACCTGCAGAAATTTGCTCAGTGGGTGCCCTGTTAGCCCAGTGTGGACATTGCAGTGTTTGTGCCCCCCACACCCAGAAACTGTGCCAGCAAGGTAAAAAAAAACACATGTTTGAATGGAATGGGGGGTGAGGGGTGGAAACAGAAATTTTCGCCTGGTGCTGAGTTTTAAAGAAGGAAAATAACAGTAACAGAATACTTTCCAGTTAAAAAAAAAAAAAAAACATGAAATCTCATTGGGCATTAAGCTCAAAGCTTGAAAAATCAAATATAATCAATAGATCAATGAGATATTCTACAGGTTGAGCCAAAGTGGTTACCTGAGACATAAACAGCTATGTAGAGAGGGGATAAAGCTGGGCAAGGGACAACCATGCTAATAATCTGAGGTTGCAACAGATATCGCAAATCTCACACGACAAGTGAGTACAGGAACACAAACGAAGGTGGTCATTGTACAGTACATCATCAAGGTCTCTCCCAAGCAAATATTTCACAGCAGACAGGTGCAATCCAAGCTCTTTTGCAGAAGCACAATCGGCAAGGATGAGGCCTGGAAATTCAGTGGTCAATCACAGAAATCAGGAGATGGGACCCTGGTACACCCATCTACAGTCTGTGGAATTCTTTTTAGAAGTGTTCTTCATGGAAGAGTTGTAATCAAAAAGCTCTGGAGTCAAAATGTTAAAAAATGTTACATTTCTAGTTCTAACAAATGCAATATTTCAGCCAAAATGTGACTGGTTAATGGATAGGTCTGCAAGAAATAGTAAAGAGTGGTGGACATTACGTGGAGGTTTGGAGCTACATATCTGCATATGGAGTTGGGTATTTGGTCACAGATGATACCCCTCACTACTGAGAGGCAGGCAATTTCTTATTCATCTAGAGCAGTGGTCTCAAACTGGCGGCCCTCCAGCTGTTACGAAACTACAAGTCCCATGAGGCATTGCAAGGCTGACAGTTGCAAGCATGACTCCCACAGACAGAGGCATGATGGGACTTGTAGTTTTGCAACAGCTGGAGGGCCGCCAGTTTGAGACCCCTGATCTAGAGAGTCACGGAGCCAGGGGGACCCTAAGCACAGGGACGGCATGACAGTGCTGGACTGCACATCTGCCTGTCCCTGAAAGGGTTACACTTCTCCTTTTAGAGAAGGGGAGGGGCTGCAGGAAGTTTTGTGTAGGAGATGTAGGAAGGGGAAGTGATGTCAGTTTGAGAGTGGTGGAGGACGAGATTAGAAGCACACCTCACAGCTCTCCACCTTCCCCTTCCTGATACACAGCATGGCAGCGATGGAGGGTTTTGTAGAGCAGCTGAGAGCGGCGGTTACCGCTAACGGCGCGGACTGGCTCCAGGAGCAGCTGCGTTTGATCACGGACGGCGGGGCGACGGTGAGTGGGGGGGTCACCAACTCCCAGGGCAAGGCGATCATGTCCACCAGAGAGATACAGCCCTGATATGGGCTCATCTAGAACAGCGCAGCGGGGGATGGCAGCGGGAGAGGCCCAGACACCCATCATACAGGCCAGGCAGAGGGATGGACGAGGATAGGCCCGGGGGAATCGGAGGAAAGTTGGAGGGACTGGGGGAAGGGTGCCCAGCAACGCACGCGGCTCTTCCCCCCCCAGCCAGGCGCAGATGCTTACAGCCCCCTGAGAGGTCAGCAGGAGAGGGACGGAGGGCGCGGGATGCACAAGAATGCACCGCGGCAAGTGGAGGAGGGTCACGGGCGACCGAGATGGACAGTAGTCCGCCGCAGGGTGATAGCGGGTCAGAGAGAGACGCCAGTGCCAACGTGAGGGGAGGTAATAGACGGTCGGCACGCACCCCGCGCAGCAGTAGACGCAGGAGTCCATCACCAGGGGTATCCAGCGGGCCTAGCGGTATCCAAGGAAGGAGTGGCCGTACACAGCACCGCAGGCCCTCGGCAACCACTGCATCCGCAAGTGGAGTGCAACGAGAAATCGGCAGGACGAACGAGCACGACGATCAGTCGGAAGGAGAGCTGTCCGGGTCTGACGGAGGCGACGATCAGGGACATCAAGCATCGCTGGTTCCAGGAGTGGCGGCTGTTGGGCGCGGTCCAGTGCAGCCCGGTGAGTGCGATTCTTCTAATCCTGTTACTATTCTTTTACATAATTTATTGGGACAAAATGTGCAGGGGGGTAGTTCACGGTCGGGGGGTGTAGTCAGGCCAGGGGGGGGGGGAGAAGGTATCAGCTCCACCGTCAGCAGCAGCGCCTCAAACAGGGAATGAGGGGTTGCGGGAGTTGTTAACTGGCCTAAAAGAACTTGTAGCACGGGTGGAATCAGGGTCAGGAGGTGGTCCGGCGACTGCGTGAACAGCAGAGAGGAATACCCCACAGACAGGGACCACCCCATCTGTTGCGGGTGAGGTTCAGGTTTCACCGGAGGCAGCTGTTTCAGCGGTCGTGGTGCCCCCCTCTGGCACTGCGGTGGCTACGACTTCGGGGGACCAGGTGAAGACAACTGAGAAAAAAGCTGATTCAGTTAGATTAGCAGATGCGGCAAGGAGCGAGGTATATGTCTGCTTTGAGGGCCCTTTGGGGGCTCATTTAAAAGCAGAGGTAAAGGAAAAAATATGGAAAGGCGAGTACGTGGAAATTTTCACGTTGCTGCCGCTAGAAAAATTTAATCTGGATAGGTTAAAACCGGTGGAAGGAAAAAAGGAGGATGAGGAGAAGCGTAGGTATCGCTTGATCCCGCGAACGTTCTCCAATTGGCTACAAGCGTTCGCCATTTTGGCGAGTGTGGTAGGTGAAAAAGCGCCAGAACATTGTTCAGCGCTGTTTGTGTACCTAGAGGCCATTAGTGAGGCCCATAGAACATACGGGGGCATGGCGTGGCTACGCTATGATGAGCAATTTCGTCAGAGGATGACGGTGCGACCGAATCTACGCTGGGATCACAAGGACATCAGCTTGTGGATGAGGTTGATGATGGCAGCGAGGGCCCCTAGTCAGTTTTTTCAGGCAGGGGTCGGAGGTTCAGCAACCCCAGGACAACTGGCCGAGAAAAAATGGGGATATTGCTGGCAATTTAATGAGGGAACTTGCAGATTTGGAGCCAACTGTCGTTTCAAGCATTTGTGTTCCGGCTGCGGGGGATCCCATGCATTGGCTAAATGTTTCAAAAAAGGAAAAGGACGCGCCGGAGATACTTCAGGTAAGAGGGAGGACCCCGGTACGGGTGGAAAGGATGCGGCCTTTCCTCAGTAGGTACCCTGACCGAACAGCGGCCGCCACGCTGGAGGCAGGTTTTAGGGAGGGTTTTCACATTCCTTGTGCCTTGGCGGAGGTGCCGCCTGAGGCCAAAAATTTGAGGTCAGCTTTGCTGCATGCAGCAGTGGTCTCTGAAAGATTGGAAAAAGAAGTGTCATTGGGACGCATGGCGGGTCCGTTTAAGGAAAGACCACTACAAGGGTTAGTGGTCTCTCCCTTGGGCGTGGTACCAAAGAGAGAGCCCAATAAGTTTAGACTCATACATCACCTTTCCTTCCCGAAGGGAGGGTCGGTGAATGATGCTATAGCCCCGGAAGATTGTGCGGTTACGTACACATCTTTTGACGCAGCGGTCTCATGGGTTAGGAGATATGGGCAGGGGTCATTAATGGCCAAGTCCGATATCGAATCGGCTTTTCGGCTGTTGCCAGTTCATCCCGACAGTTTCAGATGGCTAGGCTGTAAATGGGAAGGGGCCTACTATGTAGACCGATGCCTTCCAATGGGATGCTCTATATTCTGTGCTCTTTTCGAAACGTTCAGTTCGTTCTTGGAATGGGCGGTACGGGATGTGTCTGGTATCAATTCAGTCATCCATTATTTGGACGACTTCTTATGTGTGGGTCCAGCGGGTTCCAACATATGTGCAGTGCTTTTGGGTACTTTGCAGTATCTAGCGGAAAGATTTGGGGTGCCGCTAGCCCCGGAAAAAACAGAAGGTCCAACGGCGATTATCACATTTCTCGGAATAGAGATAGATTCAAGGAGGATGGAATGCGGGTTTCCGCAGGACAAACTGTCGAAGTTGAAAGAGGAAGTTCGAGGGACCATTGGAGTTAGGAAATTGCAACTTCGCCAACTCCAATCTTTGCTAGGTAAGCTAAACTTCGCTTGCCGAATCATCCCTATGGGACGAATTTTCTGCAGGCAGCTGTCAGCCGCCACTGCAGGGATCCGGGCGCCGACACATTTCGTGAGTCTGACTAGAGATCACAGGGAGGACTTACGGGTGTGGCAGGTATTCTTGGAGTCTTTCAATGGAAGGGCTTTATGGATGTCTGGGCCGGTCAGCAACTGGGACCTAGAGTTGTTTACTGACGCCGCCGGGTCAACGGGGTTTGGTGCTTTTTGTAAGGGCCACTGGTGTGCGGCTATTTGGCCGGCGGCTTGGCGGGAGGCTGGGTTCTTAAAGAACCTGGTACTTTTGGAGCTGTACCCCATTGTGGTGGCCATGGAGCTATGGGGCGAGTTGTTGCGAAACCTGAAGGTTCGCTTCAATTGTGACAATCTGGGGGTGGTGCAAGTGGTTAATCGGCTGACTGCGGCATCAGTGCCGGTGGTCAGGCTTTTGCGCCATCTAGTACTTCGTTGTTTACAACTGAATGTGTTCATTTATGCCGTGCATCTACCAGGGTCGGAGAACACCTTGGCTGACGCTTTGTCTCGTTTTCAGTGGGACAGGTTCCGGAGGTTGGCACCAGAGGCAGATCATCAGGGGGTCGCCTGTCCCAGCTGGGTATGGAACATTGCCTTGGAACAGCAGCAAAATGGATTCAGCGATCCGTGAGTATGGCTACATGGAATGCCTACTCCTAAGGTATGGAAGGAGTGGTTCGCCTTTCTGCAGGACTTGGGCATGGGATCAGATGATCCGGACGTAGACAAGGCAGTGCTGTATTTTATAACTAGGGACTTTGAAAAAGGTATCTCGGCAGCTGCCATCAATCGTGAATTGGCAGGTTTGGCCTTCCTTTTTAAGTGACAAGGGAGTCGGGACCATACGAAGGAATTTTGATTATGGCAAGCAGTCAAGGGATATAGAAAAGCTTATAAACAGAGGGACGGGAGGCGCCCTGTCTCTTTTGAAATGCTTAAGCAGTTGATGCTTAGTTTGGAAAGGGTCAGCAGATCCGAGTACGAATGCGCATTATTCCAAGCAGCGTTCGCGCTGGCCTTTTTTGGGGCGCTGAGGATAAGTGAGTTGGTGAGCCCGTCAAAGACGGTTCCGGGCGGGCTTTTCCACGGGGAGGTTGAAGTATGGGCAGATAGAGTCCGCATATGGATTCATAGGTCAAAAACGGATCAAGCAGGGAGAGGAAAATATCTGGAGTTTGGGAAGATTGCAGAGCATGACATATGCCCGGTTAGGCTTGTGGGAGCTTTCATGACGGTTAGGCCTGCCGTTACTGGCCACTTCTTGATACATGTGGACGGTTTGTGCCTTTCAAAATACCAGTTTGTAACAGTTTTTAGGAAATGCGTGGCCAGAGTGGGATGTGACCCTTTACAATTCTCATCACATTCTTTTAGGATTGGGGCAGCCACAGAGGCGGCCAGGGCAGGTTTGAGTCAGGAGGTGATTAGACGTATTGGCAGATGGTATTCGGATAGATTCAAACTGTATGTCCGCCCTAACATGGTTCAAATGTAATGTTAGCTGGGGTTGTTTGATGAGTGGGGTGTTGGGTTTAAAGTTCATGAGGTTGTATTATCTAAATTGTCTACAGGTCAAGATGCATGTCTGGTTTGGATACTCGGTCACTCCTACGTGTTTTGGGGGGCCAAGAGAGCGGACGTTCGGCCGAACGGCAGACAGCTTCGCATCCCCAGACAAGAGGCCCTCATCAGGTGGATTGGGGTTCCGGGCATGCAGTGGAATAGGGTATTGGGGGAAGTGCATAGATTCTCTCGCCTGGACAGGGCCCCTGATGTATTGTTATTACACGTGGGTGGAAATGACATGGGAGCTAGATCCATGAGGGACCTTATCAGGGACATCAAGTGTGATTTCCTGCGTTTAAAAGCCGCTTATCCCAAGATCGTATTAGTGTGGTCTGACATGGTAGGCAGGCTATCGTGGCGCTGGGCCCTATCAGATAAAAAAGTGAATAGGGCCAGGATAAAGGTTAATAAAGAAGTGAGCCGGTTTTTTATAAGGAATGGGGGCTTAGCCATTCGTCACAGGGAGTTGGAGGTTGACACATGGCGTTACTTGCGCAGCGATGGTGTACATCTCAATGAGGTGGGCACGGACCTATGGTCTCTAGGCTTGCAAGAAGGCATACAGAGAGGGCTTAGTGTGTGGAGGTGCTCGCAAGGGTAAGGGGTTACCCCTTTCGTGCTGTGGCAGTAGTTGTTTGTTCCTTGAATAGGATAAGTTCTGTTACAAGTTGTAACATGTGTACCCATCCAAGGATGGGGGGTTGTTTGATTGTACCCATCCAGATGATGGGAGTTTTGCTGGTACCCATACATGGAAGGATGGGGATTGTAGTTGGTACCTTCAGGCCCTAAGGGTTAACCTGCAGGTGTTAAAATGCCAGGTCACTGGGGTATGTTGTTATAATGCCGTGTCCGGGGTTTCCGACTGGCAGGTTTTAAATTAACGAGGTTGTACCAGTGACCTAGGTCATAGTCATAGTTCTTACTGAGTAAGTTACCTTAATATGTTATTTAAGGAAATACAGTTATTTATATATTTATGTTAAATTATATGTTTTAAATAAAAGGCCGCAAGGCCATTTTACTCCAGAAACTAGTCTGAGTCATCCCTGATGTTTTTGGAGGGAGGGTATGTACGGGTAGGATGGTATTAAGTATATGGGCTTAAGTCCTACAATGTCATGCATTGCCATCAGGGAGACATCTGGTTGTAACATTACAATGACCCCAAACACATGTCCAAAATAATAAAGAACTATCTAAAGCGAACAGAGGAATAAGACATCTTGAAATAGATTGCCCTATGCACAGTGCTGATCTCAACATTAAACCATTCTGGGATTAAGAAGTAAGTCAGCCAAAAACTGTGGTGGAACAGTGGCAAGTTCTCCAAGATCAAAAAGAGCTCAAAACAACCTATCACACAAGTACCTTCAGAAACTACATGCAGGTGTACCCAAGAGAATTGGTTCTGCGTTACATGCAAAGAGTGGTCACAGCAAATATTGATTTCCGTTGTGCTATTTTCTCTCTGCAGCCCTTTCTAGGAAGTTTATTGATTAATGAAAAAAAACTACTCATGATATTATTCTTGGAAGCATTCTTGATTTACCTCCTTTATTTCCACAACTGCCTAAGAATTTTGTACAATACTGTATGTCTTAAAGGACAACTGCATTTTTAAAGTAAGTATTGCAATGAACCTTGCACACCTATCAATTCAGCAATATAAATGCTGTACTTTTTTTTCTATAGAAACAAAGATTTTACAATGGTTGGCCCAACTTAACTCTGTTGCTAAAATCAACCAAAAAGGTGGACACTTTCATCATCCCTAGGTGACCATCTAGGCTCCTGTGGAGGATTGAGAACACAGGAAGTACTATCATGTGCGCAATAAGTCCCAGCTTTTAATGTACGTGATGAAACTCAATCAACCATTTGGTGGGCAGGATGAGACGAATGAATAACATTCATAGGTTTGCGCAGCCTATTGCATTAGGGGGTGCACCCCAAAGCTCAAACACACCTGCATGTGTGTGTCTACATAGACATATATTTATATATGGCCCCAGCACATAGATCTCCCTGTAGGCACAGTGAACACAGTGCATAGGCACTTCTCTTATGGCAGGGCTGGTAGTGGGAGATATTTCCCATCTCCCCACCTGCACACAGATCAATTATGCTAATGCGTGCAGGAGCCTGGCGGACAAGATGGGTGAACTAGAGATACTGTTCTATGGGGAGGATTTGGATTTTGTGGGGATTTCAGAGACTTGGTTCAACAGCTCTCATGATTTGCTGGCAACCAATCAAGGGTATACCCTTTATCGCAAGGATAGAGAGGGTAAAAAATAAAAGAGGGAGGGGTATGCCTATATATAGAGAATACTGTACAAGTGAATGTGAGAGATGACATCACAAGGGGGGCTAGGGAGGAGGTGAAATCCTTATGGGTAGAGCTCCAAAGGGATGAAGCTAAGGGGAAAATAATACTGGGAGTATGCTATAGGCCCCCTAACCTGAGGGAGGAAGGGGAGACAGATCTCCTATCACAATTTGGATTAGCAGCAAGGATGGTAAGTGTTATCATAATGGGGAATTTTAATTATCCAGACATAGACTGGGTGGAGGGAACCACGCATTCATCTAAGGCTCGCCAGTTCTTAAATGTCTTGCAGGGCAATTTTATGGGTCAGATGGTAGACGCACCAACTAGAAATAAAGCGTTACTGGATCTACTAATTACCAACAATGCAGACCTGATCACGGATGTGGAAATACGGGGCAATTTAGGTAACAGCGATCACAGGTCAATTGGCTTCAGTATAAATCACACAAATAGGAAACATAAGGGAAATACAAAGACACTGAATTTCAAAAGAGCCAACTTCCCTAAACTAGAAACCTTGCTAGAAGGCATAAATTGGAATAAAATCTTAGGAACAAAGAACACGGAGGAGAGATGGGTTTGCTTTAAGAGCCCATTGAATAAGGACATTAGCCAATGCATCCCATTGGGTAATAAATTTAAAAGAGCGAACAAAAGTCCTGGATGGCTTAACTCCAATGTAAAAATGCATATAAAAGCAAAGGAGAAGGCCTTCAAAAAATACAAGGTTGAGGGATCATCATCAGCATTTTGACTTTATAAAGAATGCAACAAGAAATGTAAGGGTACAAAAAAGGACAGCTAAGATAGAATATGAAAGCCACATAGCGGAGGAGAGCAAAAACAATCCCAAGAAAACAGTAAAAAAGGGAGGACATACCATATTGGCCCCATAAAGAATGAGGAAGGACATCTGGCTACAAAGGATGGGGAGATGGCGAAAGGTATTGAATTTATTCTTCTCCTCAGTCTTCACAAGGGAATCACGGGGCTCCAGTGACCAAAATTGCAGTGTTTATCCTCATGACACATCACAGGAAGCACCGCCATGATTAACAGAGGACAGAATTAAAATTAGACTTGGGAAACTTAACCTTATTAAACCAGATGACCAAAAGACCAGATGGCTTGCACCCAAGGGTATTTAGGGAACTCAGTTAAGTAATTGCCAGACCATTGTTCCTAATGTTTACTGACAGTCTACTGACTGGAATGGTACCAGCTGATTGGAGAAAAGCCAATGTAGCACCAATATTTAAAAAAGGCCCAAAATACATCCCTGGGAATTACAGGCCAGTTAGCCTAACATCAATAGTATGTAAACTCTTGGAGGGGATGATAAGGGACTATATAAAATATTTTAGTAATGAGAATGGTTTATTAGCAGTAATCAGCATGGATTCATGAAGAATTGTTCTTGCCAAACCAATCTATTAACCTTTCATGAGGAGGTGAGTTGCCATCTAGATAAAGGAAGGCCCATAGACGTGGTGTATCTGGATTTTGCAAAAGCATTTGACACAATTCCCCATAAATGTTTACTGTACAAAATAAGGTCCGTTGGCATGGACCATAGGGTGAGTACATGGATTGAAAACTGGCTACAAGGGCGAGTTCAGAGGGTGGTGATAAATGGGGAGTACTCAGAATGGTCAGGGGTGTGTAGTGGGGTCCCCCAGTGTTCTGTGCTGGGACCAATCCTATTTAATTTGTTAATAAACGACCTGGAGGATGGGGTAAACAGTTCAATCTCTGTATTTGCAGACAATACTAAGCTAAGCAGGGCAATAACTTCTCAGCAGGATGTGGAAACCTTGCAAAACTACATGGCAAATGAGGTTCAATGTAGAAAAATGTAAAATAATGCATTAATGTGGTAAAAATATGAATGCAATCTATGCACTGGGGGGAGAACCTCTGGGGAAATCTAGGATGGAAAAGGACCTGGGGGTCCTAGTAGCTGATAGGCTCAGCGATGGCATGCAATGCCAAGCTGCTGCTAACAAAGCAAACAGAATATTGGCATTAAAAAGGGGATACATTCTAGAGATAAAAGGATAATTCTCCCGCTCTACAAGACTCTGGTCCGGCTGCACCTAGCGTATGCTGTCTACTACTGGGCACCAGTCCTCAGGAAGGATGTACTGGAAATGGAGCGAGTACAAAGAAGGGCAACAAAGCTAATAAAGGGTCTGGAGGATTATAGTTATGAAGAAAGGTTGCGAGCACTGAACTTATTCTCCCTGGAAAAGAGACGCTTGAGAGGGGATATGATTTCAATATACAAATACCGTACTGGTGATCCCACAATAGGGATAAAACTTTTTTGCGAAAGGGAGTTTAACAAGACTCGTGGCCACTCATTAAAATTAGAGGAAAAGAGGTTTAACCTTAAACTACATAAAGGGTTCTTTACTGTGCGATAGCGGCAAGGATGTGGAATTCCCTTCCACAGGCGGTGGCCTCAGCGGGGGGCATCGATAGTTTCATTAAACTATAAGATAATCACCTGAACGACCGCAACATACAGGGATATACAATGTAATACTGACATATAATCACACACATGGGTTGGACTTGATGGACTTGTGTCTTTTTTCGACCTCACCTACTATGTAACTATGTAACTGTAATGTCCACTTGGTGATTAGGACGTGCCCAGGCATACCCTGCACACCCTGTGCACACCTCTATGATAACATTTGAACATTAACAAAATCTTGCTTTCTTATTGGGTATCGTCAGCAAGTGTGTAATGTCAGAGACAGGTGTATGGCTCTTCGGTTCATCACTGCTAATGCAGAATGGTGAATGTTCCTAAATCTCAGCATTTCCAACACCTGGCTAACAGATGCAGGGGATAAACTAAAAGGAGCTGACGGGAGCAAGTTTCCTTAGGTAATAGGACTTGTAAAGTACAGGAGAGCACTTCCTGTGTATGAAGGCCTGGGTAATGATGATGTATTTTGGTTTATTTTAGTGCTCTGCTATTGAAGCTTTTTCATTCATTCAGAATGGAACCCAAAGCACCCTGCCGACAGACACTGCTCTGCCGGAAATGCTACATGGGCAATTTTTGGTCCTTTGCATTCAAATTAATTGTCTGCACTAATACAACATGCCTTAACGTAGGACACAACACATGTAACACACTGCACTGGACTAGTCTGGCATAAATGGGCCCTAATACCTTCCCAGCCGGTTCAGCAGGCCCCCAAGCCAAGTCACGAAGCATCCATAACACAGAGAACCACCTCTCTAGTTTGAGCTGAAGCAAGCTGAAGAACATTAGCAGGCACACAGACAGGCTGCTATCACAGAAATGCAAAAAATAATTTTTAGCAAAAATACTACATCCCTAAATTAGCAACAGAGTTAAGCTAGCAGACGATTGCAAAATCTTAGTTCAAGCGTAAAAGAGTACAACATTTCATGTGTGCAAGCCTCGTTACAATACTGATATTTTATACAAAAGGTGTAGTTGTCCTTTAAATGTTATCCTTTTTTCATAAAATGTCTATTATACATGTGTTCTCAAAAGAGATAGACTTTTAATAACACTTATGCCCCGTACACACGGTCGGATTTTCCGATGGAAGATGTCCGATCGGAGCGTGTTGTCGGAAATTCCGACCGTGTGTGGGCTCCTTCGGACATTTTCCATCGGATTTTCCGACACACAAAGTTGGAGAGCAGGAGATAAAATTTTCCGACAACAAAATCCGTTGTCGGAAATTCCGATCGTGTGTACACAAATCCGACAGACAAAGTGCCACGCATGCTCAGAATAAATAAAGAGATGAAAGCTATTGGCCACTGCCCCGTTTATAGTCCCGACGTACGTGTTTTACGTCACCGCGTTTAGAACGATCGGATTTTCCGACAACTTTGTGCGACCGTGTGTAGACAAAACAAGTTTGAGCCAACATCCGTCTGAAAAAATCCTAGGATATTGTTGTCGGAATGTCCGAACAAAGTCCGACCGTGTGTACGCCCTATTATTCTGAGCCCCCAGGTCAACAGATCTGAAAGGAATACAAGATGGTGGCTTCTAATTTTGGGGCCCATGTGAACTCTGACTCGATAAGTAGAGACAAAATGGAGTTAGAATAAAATGGAGATTCAACAGAAAAATTAATCTGTGTGGAGCTTGGTGTTCTTCCTCAGCTCACATCTTTTATTTGTGAAGGATTAAAGTAAGATAAATGTGCCTGATTGATGTGGACAGTTTGACATGATGTCTCACATAGTCAGGACTTTCTCTATTCCATTTATCTGTGCCTGAAAAATGACTTCCAGCGTAAGATCCTGTAAATAAACCTACATAAGCTAACGCCGTTTTATTACAATTCAGTATAATATGCAGTGCATCCGGAAAGTATTCACAGCACTTCACTTTTTCCACATTTCGTTTTGTTACAGCCTTATTCCAAAATGGATTAAGTTAATTTTCCTCAAAATTCTACAAAAAATACCCGATAATGACAATGTGAAAGACGTTTGTTTGAAATCTTTGCAAATTTGTTAAAAATAAAAAAACAAAAAAATCACATGTACAGTCCATAAGTATTCACAGCCTTTGCCATGACACTCAAAATTGAGCTCAGGTGGATCCCGTTTCCACTGATCATCCTTGAGATGGTTCTACAACTTGATTGGAGTCCACCTGTGGTAAATTCAGTTAATTGGACATGATTTGGAAAGGCACACACCTGTCTATATAAGGTCCCACAGTTAACAGTGCATGTCAGAGCACAAGCCATGAAGTCCAAGGAATTATCTGTACACCTCTGAGACAGGATTGTATCGAGGCACAGATCTGGGGAAGGGTACAGAAACATTTCTGCAGCATTGAAGGTCCCATTAAGCACAGGGGCCTCCATCATCCGTAAATGGAAGAAGTTTGAAACCACCAGGACTCTTCCTAGAGCAGGCCACCCAGCCAAACTGAGCAATAGGGAGAGAAGGGCCTTAGTCAGGGAGGTGACCAAAAACCTGATGGTCACTCTGACAGAGCTCCAGCGTTTCTCTGTGGAAAGAGGAGAACCTTCCAGAAGAACAACCATCTCTGCAGGACTCCACCAATCAGGCCTGTATGGTAGACTGGCCAGATGAAAGCCCCTCCTCAGTAAAAGGTACATGACAGCCCAACTGCAGTTTCCCAAAAGGCACCTGAAGGACTTTTAGACCATGAGAAACAAAATTCTCTGGTCTGATGAAACAAAGATTGAATTCTTTGACCTGAATGGCAAGTGTCATATCTGGAGGAAACCAGGCACCACTCACCTGGCCAATACCATCACTACAGTGGCAGCATCATGCTGTGGGAATGTTTTTCAGCGGCAGGAACTGGGAGACTAGTTAGGATTGAGGAAAAGATGAATGCAGCAATGTACAGAGACATCCTTGATGAAAACCTGCTCCAGAGCACTTTGCACCTCAGACTGAGTGAAGGTTCATCTTACAACAGGACAAGGACCCTAAGCACAAAGCCAAGATAAGGAGTGGCAACGGACAACTCTGTGAATGGTCTTCAGTGGCCCAGCCAGAGCCCAGACTTGAACCCAATTGAACATCTCTGGAGAGATCTGAAAATGTCTGTGCACCGACGCTCCCCATTCAACCTGATGATGCTTGAGAGGTCCTGCAAACAAGAATGAGAGAAACTGCCCGAAATAGGTGTGCCAAGCTTGTAGCATCATACTCAAAGAGAATTGAGGCTGTAATTGGTGCCAAAGGTGCTTCAACAAAGTATTGAGAAAAGGCTGTAAAATACATGTGATTTTGTTTAGTTTTTTATTTTTAATACATTTGCAAATATTCCAAACTTCTTTCACATTGACATTATGGGGTATTGTTTGTAGAATTTTGATGAAATTAATGAATTGTATCCATTTTGGAATAAGGCTGCAACATAACAAAATGTGGAAAAAGTAATGCGCTGTGAATACTTTTCGGATGCATTGTATTGTGAAGGAATGCATTGCTATAATCTCAGTAATCCATAATCAGACTTTACTAGTTCTAAGGCCCCTCAAAGCTAACCTGTCATAAAAGAAAATAAGGAGCCTGCCACTGCAGTCAAGCAGTATTTAGGCTTCAACACCCACCTGGAACAAGCAAGTTTGGTGGCTTTACTCTAATGCCCCGTACACACGGTCCGTCTTTGTTCGGACATTCCGACAACAAAATCCTAGGATTTTTTCCGACGGATGTTGGCTCAAACTTGTCTTGCATACACACGGTCACACAAAGTTGTCAGAAAATGCGATCGTTCTGAACGCGGTGACGTAAAACACGTACGTCGGGACTATAAACGGGGCAGTGGCCAATAGCTTTTATCTCTTTATTTATTCTGAGCATGCGTGGCACTTTGTGCGTCAGATTTGTGTACACACCATCAGAATTTCCGACAACGGATTTTGTTGTCGGAAAATTTTATATCCTGCTCTCAAACTTTGTGTGTCGGAAAATCCGATGGAAAATGTGTGATGGAGCCCACACACGGTCGGAATTTCCGACAACAAGGTCCTATCACACATTTTCCGTCCATGCTTCTTCTGGGTGTATTGGAGTCAGAGACAGCCAGGCAACTCATATTTTCAAAAGATGGTCAGCAGTAGCAGCCTATATATTTAGGTATATTTAGGCCTCAGTGCCTGTGAAGGTTCTCATTTATCCAGGTCATCGTATGTCAACAGTTGTTCCTTAATGCCCCGTACACACGATAGGATTTTCCAACGGAAAATGTTCTATGGGAGCTTGCGTGTGTAGGCTCCATCGGACATTTTCCATTGGAATTTCCGTCACATAAAATTTGAGGGCTGGTTCTCAAATTTTCCAACAACAAAATCCGTTGTCGTAAATTCCGATTGTGTGTACACAATTCTGACGCACAAAGTTCCACGCATGCTTGGAAACTGGCACTGGCTATTGAACTTAATTTTTCTAGGCTCGCCGTACGTGTTGTGCATCACCGCATTCTTGACGTTCGGAATTTCCGACAAGATTTGTGCGACCGCGTGTATGCAAGACAAATTTCCGCCAGAAAAAAAACCATGGATTTTGTTGACAAAAAATCCTATCGCGTTTACAGGGCATAACTGTTGTTCTTTAATATTGAAGACGTTTTATAGCTTGTCCAAGAAGTAGTTTGGACAAGCTATGAAGTGGCTTAGACAAGTTAACCTTACAGAACAAGTCAGTCCAGTTGACTGTGACTACTACTAGATATTTTAAGGCTCATGCATATGCTGCATTCACATGATCGGACATTCCGACAACAAAATCCTGGATTTATTTCCGACGGATGTTGGCTCAAACTTGTCTTGCATACACACGGTCGCACAAATGTTGTTGAAAATTCCGAACGTCAAGAACCCGGTGACGTACAACACATACAACGAGCCGAGAAAAATGAAGATCAATAGCCAGTGTGGCTCTTCTGCTTGATTCCGAGCATGCGTGGAATTTTGTGCATTGGAATTGTGTACACACGATCGGAATTTCTGACAACAGATTTTGTTGTCGGAAAATTTTAGAACCAGCTCTCAAATTTTTGTTGTCAGAAATTCCAACAACAAATGTCCGATGGAGCCTACACACAGGTCGGAATTTCCGACAACAAGCTCCCATCGAACATTTGTTGTCGGAAATTCCGACCGTGTGTACGCAGCATTACAGGATGAATAGCGTAGGATCTGATGACCATGCAACGTTGAGAGTAGTTATTAAACTGCTGTTTGGGTCATAGGTGCCTACAAACCAGAAAGTGACCTTGAATGAGAACTTAAAATGCAGTAGACAATAGACCACCAAAGTAACCAATCAAAAAGATGATCAAGTACGGTAAAATCATTTTTATTTAGGTTGATAACCAACGTGTTTTGGGTTTACACATCTCACATTTCTTCAAGGCTTTGGAGCAGCTGCTGTCTGATATCATTGTTGTATTTTGTGCCAGATTATCATTGTAAGCCTAAAAAAATACTTAGCGGCATTTGTGGACAGCAAAAAGTTTTGGTCGATGTTTCTAATGTAGACATGGGGTGGCGTTTGCCTGGTTTGGAGAGCCAGGTCCTGTTGGGATGAATCAGTGATTCAACAAGTAACACAGTCTTGGTAAATATCATTCTTTACTGATAAATTGACAGTGCTCTCCCTCCTTCCCCTTCTCCAATGACATAAACGTTCAAGGTCTATGGAGCTGGCGACTCTGGTAGCTTGGTATAGTTGCTCTGTTTTAATAGCCGAGTCTGTCTTCAATATGTTTCAGTAACTCTTTTAATTATTACATTCTCCAAATCCTTTGTAGCGTGAATTCCTTCCATTATATTTCTTACACAAATGTACCACTGACAGGCTTACAAGGAGACAGAGTGGGATTAATAATTTATGAAGTGCTAATCCTGACATTTATCCTTTTTAATATTGGCTCCATGGGTTAGCATTGAATGGATTACATAGTAATCCCATGAATAGTTCTACACTTCTCTTCCCCGGTTTATGATAATTCCTAACTTTTCACCACTGTTTCACTTTTTTCAAGTTGACTGAGCTTTTCATTGGCTAAGAGATTATTTCTTTCATGAACAGAAGTCATTAATGCCTAGATGCCCAGACCAAATATAGCGACTTCAGTATGCATGATACAGCTATTGCTCTATGACTAGTTTACCTACCTAACATGCATGTAACATGATACTGTTTTAATAAACAATCAGCACAGATTTATTTTATTATAGGTTGAAAAAAAGTTAAAAGTAAAAAAGTATATTCATTTTTTATGTTTTTTTGCACAAACACATTTTAAAATAGATCTAAACCCAAAAACAAAATGTAATATATTACAGATTGCCAGTCCTTAGATTTGGTGACTGCATTTGTTTTCTTTTTTTTTTTTCAGGCTAAATATGAACTACAGCATGCCCCCCACCGTGTTATAGAGATGCCGAGAAGGGCAGGTGTGTGTAGTCCAAATCAGAAGAGTTTTGTACGGTGACAACACTGCGCTTCCATAGTTATTGTACAGTGAGAGAACGTTGTCACCCTGGAACAGAAAGTGCACTAGGTATAAATGACATAAAAAAAAATAATGTAGCCACCACATCTAAGAACTTGTGCTGAAATATATTAATTTGTTGTTTTTGGGTTTAAGAAAAAGATTTATTTTCAAATCAGAACCGGGTGCTACAAAAAAGAAAACGCACACAAAAAAAAGGCACAAGTCCATACATCTGTCCATTACATTCTGTAAATGCCTTAAAAGCTACGGTCACCTTTTTTTCTTTTTTTTCTTTTTTAAGATCCAGCTCCCCTGTGTACCAATATAGCATTAATGTACTTATTTTGAAAAAATAAAACAACTTTTCATTTATTCTACAGAGGCTTACCTCACTCTCTTCATAGCTGTTTAAAAAAAACACTGCTCGATTACTTCTGTCTTACTTCCTGGTCAGACTTTAGGTCATGACACAGGAAGGAGTTGACCAGCTGAGGGTAGATGATGCAGGGTGTGTGCTAATGAGATCAGCTAGTCAACTTCTTCCTGTGTCATGACCTAAAGTCTGACCAGGAAATAAGGCAGAAGTAATTGAGCGTGTGTTTAACTGCTTGCCGCCCGCCCACTGTCAAATGACGGTGCGGCTCTCGCTCTGGGAGGACTTCATATGATGATGCCCCAAAACGGCCGCGCGGGGGGCGCGCAGTGCGGCGATCGTGGCTGCGCCATGTTGCTAGGACACGGCATGATCCCGAACTCTGTAAAGAGCCACGCTCTTTAACCATGTGATCGGCTGTGTCCAATCACAGCCGGTCACATGTAAAAACGGAAGTGCCGTGAATCGGCTCTCCTCGCCTCACACTGACACAGAGTGTGTGGCGAGGAGTGACTATCAGTGGCATCTCCTCACAGAGGAGACTTGGGCAGGTAATCAGGGCACTGATCATCAGTGCCCTGATTACAGGAAAGTCCCAGCAGTGCCACCAATCAGTGCCCATCAGTGCCACCAATTCAGTGCTCATAAGTTCAACCAATCAGTGCCCATAAGTGATGGCAGTCAGTGCCCATCAGTGCTGTCCATCAGTGCCGCCTATCCATGCCACCTATCAGTGCCCACCAGTGCTGTCCATCAGTGCAACCTATCAGTGCTTACCATTGCTGCACATTAGTGCCACCTATCAGTGCGGCATATAAGTGCCACCTCATCAGTGCCCATCAGTGCAGCCTATCAGTGCCCATCAGTGCAGCCTCATCAGCGCACATCAGTGAAGGAGAAAAATTACTTTTTTACAAAATTTACTGACAGAAAAAAAGAAAAACTTTTATTTTTTCAAAATTTTTGGTCTTTTTTTTTGTAAAATATTAAAATCCCAACAGTGATTAAATACCACCGAAAGAAAGCTCTATTGTGTGTGAAGAAAAAGAAAAAATAATAATTGGGGTACAGTGTTGCATGACTGTGAAATTGTCATTCAAAGTGCGACAGCTCTGAAAGCTAAAAAATGGCCTGGGCAGGAAGGGGGTGAAAGTGCCCGGTATTGAAGTGGTTAAACAGCTATGAAGAGAGTGAGGTAATCCAGTGTATAATTAATGAAAAGCTGTTTTATTTTTGCAAAACAAGTACATTAATGCTATATTTGTACATAGGGGAGCTGGAATAAAAAAAATTTAAAAAAAAGGTGAACAAAGGTAAACTTTAATGCCTTTGTTTAGACACCTGTCTCAAATGTATTATAACAATAACACAGGTAGGGGCCCCTGTACGGAGTCATTGAAGGACAAAAGGGCCCACCAGGTATCAGCATAAGGAAGAGCCCTATGTAGTAGAGTCTGACAGCAATAAACATGAACAATTTTTATTAAATCTGCCACAAACCTGGGCAATCAAACATGTAATATAAAAATACTAAGAAAATGTTATCTTCAGTGAGAACCACGCATCACAAGCATCAGGGGGGTCAGAGCTATAAGCCGAAGTTATACACAAACCTGTAAAAACTGAGCCTGGCCCTGTCACGTCCTGAGCCTCCCTATTGGTACTTTAAGCAGATGGGTAGGTTTAATGAATGAAAATTTAAAAAATGCATTTTTGCTTGCACTTGATTGGATGATGGAAGTCAATAGAGCTTCTGCTAGTTTACTAAGCTCTGAAGCAACTGCTCTTGTAGAGTGTAAGTGCACTTTGCAAAGTGCACAGTCTATTTTTCTTTAGTAAATCATCCCCATAGAATGTACAGGTGGGGCCATGTGTGACTTTCACAGAAAAAGTCAAGATTGGCGCATAACTTTAGCTGCTGGTATTGTCACAGGATGTGCTGCGAGAGCCACTTAAGCAAGGTTGCTCAACCAGGGTTCCTCCAGAGGTTGCTAGGGGTTCCCTGAGCAATGGGGAGTTTCTGCCTCTCAGATAAGTTCCCACTGACACCATTGATCTTTTTAGCTATCTATAAGGGGGTAATTCTTCCCAATGACCACAAGTGTAAGGAGCATTCTTCCCACTGACCATCATACTAATCTATCATGAGTTGTAGATATAGTCATTTTAGCAGGTGTTCCCTGAGACTGAAAAGTTATTTCAAGGGTTCCTCTGTGTTGGAAAGGTTGAGAAAGGCTGGTATAAATGTTCTGGTCTTGGAATGTACCTATGATTGCTTGGATCCATTGCCCTGTCTACTTGTCTGGAGGCTGGACTCTGTTTAGGATCAGTTTTCCTGATGTCTGGTCTGTCCAACAGCCTGCTGACTCTACTACAATGTAATGTTTGCTGTGACCAGAGAAAGGCTGCATTATGATCTTGGACAGAAAATGGAGGTAAGCTGAAACCAGAAAGAGGTTATACAGAAGATGGTTTCTGTACCAACTGCCAGCTAAGAAATTAGATGGCCTGGCCAGGTAGCGCCAATGCATGTGCATACAGCAACAGTAATAAATGCCTTATGCGGAGTGGCAACCAAATGCAACCAAAGACTGGGACCAGGAAATTATTTTTGCACTATGACATAGTTCAAATCATACAACAAATCTACCCTCCTAATATACTGGAGTTCGGTGACACCCATATCAAGTAATACCTCTCACAAAGTCAAGGTCGCAGGTTATAAAACAAATTTTTTCTTCAGTGTCTGGACAGTGAAAGGTCATTATACACATTAATCATGAATGAGTTTCTACTGGCAGCTAGGTCAATGTATTTTCACCCAAGAGCAACTCAGAAAAATGTCATTATTAATGTTATAGAAAGAACTACAGAACATATACTGCAAAGTATATTCCCATGGGCAATACGTTTAAAAAGCTAAAAATAAAACCTATGCAGCTCACGGCCAAAGTTAAAAAACTATAAATAATAAGAAAAAAGCTTTTAAAAAATATAAAAATGAAGGAACACTATCATCGTTTAAATGTTACAAAGAATATAACAGAATATACTGTATAAAAAGGAAATCAAGGACGCGAAAATTCTAAACGAACGACTGATTGCAAAAGATAGCAGGACAAACCCCAAATAATTCTTCAAATATATTTATAGTAAAAAGGTCAGGGCTGAGCATGTAGGCCCTTTACAAAATAATCTAGAGTGGGTGACTGGGGACAAAGAGAAGGCAAATTTATTAAACATTTTCTTCAGCTCTGTGTATACAAAGGAGCATGGGGGAGCTTATGTCCATAATGGGGGTGGTAATGACACAGCCCCAAATGATCCACAATGGCTCAAAGGTGATATGGTCCAGAAATATTTAGACAGAATAAAGCACCTGGACCAGATGGCATCCATGCATGGATCCAAAAAGAATTGAGCTCTGTCATTTCAAAGCCATTGTTTCTAATTTTTAGGGACTTGTCAATGACTGGAATGGTACCACTAGATTGGCGTAGGGCCAATGTGGTGCCCATATTTAAAAAGGGATCAAAGTCTTTACCAAGTAACTATAGACCTGTTAGTTTAACTTCTATAGTCGGGAAGATACTGGAAAGTTTAATAAAAGCCCACATAGAGGAGTCCTTGTTGTAAAAAAATATTTTAAGCAGCAGACAGCATGGATTCATGAAAGACAGAAGTTGTCAAACAAACCTGATTCCTTTTTATGAGGAGGTAAGTAAAACCTTGGACTGTGGACATGGTGTACTTTTGCAAAAGCATTTGACATAGTTCCTCACACACGGGTTAGGTGTAAGGTAAAGTCTACAGGCTGTGAAATATCAGTTTTGTAAATGGATAGAAAACTGGCTAAGAAAACAAATTCAGAGAATGGTGGTTAATGATTCTTACTCTGAATGGTCTAAGGTTATCAGTGGTGTACCCCAAAGTTCAGTGTTGGGACCCTTATATTTTTATATCTTTATAAATGATATAGGGTCTGGGATTAAAAGTACAATTTCTGTCTTTGCAGATGGCACCAAGCTATGCAGTGGAATAACGACCTTACAGGATGTCTCCAATTTACAAGCCGACCTCAATGCTCTGTTTAATTGGGCAACTAGGTGGAAAATTAGGTTTAATGTTGATAAATGTAAAGTTATGCACTTGGGGGCTAAGAATATGCATGCATCATACTACTGGGGGTTTTGGCAGATCATAAGCTTAATGATAGCATGCAATGCCAAGCTGCAGTTTCCAAATCAAGCAAAGTCCTTTCTTGTATTAACCACTTCCATACCGGGCTTATTCTGGCACTCCTCTCCTACATGTAAAAATCATAATTTTTTTTGCTAGAAAATTACTCAGAACCCCCAAACATTATAATAAAATAATAAAATGACGGTCATTGCAACTTTTTATGTCGCACGGCATTTGCGCAACAATTTTTCAAACGCGTTTTTTTTCCCATGTATTAAAAAATATCAAAACAGTAAAGTTAGCCCAATTTTTTTGTATAATGTGAAAGATGAAGTTACGCCGAGTAAATAGATACCCAACATGTCACTTTTTAAAATTGTGCACACTCACTTCCGTACTTAGAAATCTCCATAGGCAACGCTTTAAATTTTTTTACAGGTTACCAGTTTAGAGTTACAGAGGAGGTCTAGTGCTAGAATTATTACTCTCGCTCTAATGCACACGGCAATACCTCACATGCATGGTTTGAACGGTGTTTACATATGTGGGCGGGATTTAGAGGTGCGTTTGCTTCTGTGCGCGAGCTACCGGGGACAGGGGCGCTTGAATTTTTTTTTCTTTGTAGCTGCAGGCATCATTCAGATATTCCCACTGAAAGTCAGGGACGTCACATGACGGCCTTGGGCTGGAAGTGGTTAAGAGAGGTAAGGACTCCAGAGAGAGAGATATAATTTTGCCCCTGTGCAAATCATTAATAACACCTCATCTGGAATATGCAGTTCAGTTTTGGGCACCAGTTCTCAAAACGCAAATCAGGGAACTGGAGAAAGTGCAGAGAAGGGCAACCAAACTGATATGAGGCATGGAGGAGCTCAGCTATGAGGAAAGATTAGAGGAACTGAATTTATTCCCTCTTGAGAAGAGGAGATTAGGTGGGGTATATGATCAACATGCACAAATACATAAGGGGTCCATATAGTGAACATGGTGTTGAGTTAGTCATTGTAAGGCCACCACAGAGGACAAGGGGGCACTCTTTACATCTAGAGGAAAATAAATTTAATCTCCAAATATTGAAAGTAAGAGCTGTGAAAAAGTAGAATAGAGTTCCTCCAGAGGTGGTTCTGGCCAGCTCAGTAGATTGCTTTAAAAAAGGCCTGGATTCTTTCCTAAATGTACATAATACAACTGGGTCCTGACATTTGGAACAGAGAATCTTTGGATCGGCAGCACACCCACACAGACAGTAAAGTATAAAGTCTTTATTGAAGCAAAAATATTAAAAACACTGGATGGGTACAGGCAGAGGAAATACAGATAGGTTGATGCGTTTCACACTATAGAAGTGCTTTGTCAAAACCACTGACATTTATAGGTAAAATTGATCCAGGGAATCAGGAAGGAATATTTTCCCCTTCGGTAGAAAATTGGATCATGCTTTGCTGGGGTTTTTGCTTTCCTCTGGATCAACTGTGGGTATAGAATTTTTTTTTTTTTTTGGTTGAACTAGATGGACTTGTGTGTTTTTTCAACCTGACTAACTATGTATTTATATTTACTGCTCTGTTTTCCTTCTATATACTCTCACTTGGGAAAAGACACCCAGGAGAATATTTAAAGTAGATGTAAACTTAACCACTAGATTCTCATATGAGTTTTAACATGTTATTGTGATCTTAAATGTTCAATTCAATCTTCTTACATCTGTAGCTTTCATTAAAAGAACCCCTGGTGATTCTACCTTGAAGATTCTTTCTCAGGCACTTCCTATTATAGATTGACAACGCTCTGTTGCTCTCACCCAAATAATCCCCCTAAACTCAATACGTAACATATCTCATGATATCAACCACAACACCTAATTTTAACCTTGACACTTCCAGAAGGTAAACAAGACTAGACAACCATCTTAATTCAACCAAATGAAAATGTTGTACAGATTGTCTCCTGTTCCACATATTGATAACTTGAAAATGATATATAACAAATGTATAATGGTAATGTTTTCCACATCTATAGAAACATTAGACCCCAGATGTCACCTTTGCCCCTAAAAACATCTGATCACACCAAGATGGGTCTGATCAGATGCTTTCAATATTTAAAAATGGCGTTGTTTACATCTGGGGGAAACCGGAAGTGCCGAAATGCTTGTCGCGTCCTATTTCTTATACCACAGAGCTCATCTGGGACCTTTCGGTCCTCGACGAACTCTATGGTAAACCGGTGGAACCACCAGCTTCATTCCAGGCACCCTAGGGGGACAGTAGAGCTCATAGAGGCTTGAATGGCTTTCACATAAAACCCATTTGCCTCCGGAAAAAAATAATACCATGATGATGCCTGTAGCTGCAGGCATACTGGTATAACCACTTGAAGTCAAATGATGTACATGTACGTGATTTGGCAGCAAGTGGGTAGACATCCTGCCATAAGGTTGCACTACATATACCGGACCAATTCTCTCTCTACCCCTATTTGGAGCACCTAGAGTAGATTCATCAGTTGGGGCTTCATGTGGTTTTCATGTGCTGAAATCTATCTGAATAAAGTATATTTGTGAACACCCCTCTTCTGAAGAAGAGTAACTCTGTGATCATCATCATACATCTATAGTGGAACCATTATTGGCCCCCCGGGGGGATTTCTGATATACTATGATGCCGTGGAGGGGTTTCCAAACCTGGACATAGAACATTTTTGGGGAAAGAAGGTTCTAAGAAAGTTTGTTTGCTTTTCTAAGCATTAGTGGGGTCAAATCGACGTTTGTTTTCAACTGCATTGACAAGAAAATTTGAAGGAGCAGGATGGAGATTTTTTTCTTTAACGAACAAATTTATAACAGTGTATGTGATTTTCATTGGTAAAGTTAAGGCCAGTGCAAGTATTTTTGTCTACTTAGGTGAAGATGCATTTTGGTGCGCCCCCACCCCCAACCGTCCTCCTGCTACCTCCCTCCCTCCCCAATGCAAACCCCCATATGGCATATACTTTATTTGCCTGCTGATGTTACATCATCAATGTTACCATACATTCAGTCATGAATGTAATGCAGTGTACATCGCACTGCATTACATTCTTTCCAAGCCTTGATGGCCGGGGGAAACTGTCAATGTTGCTCCTGGGTCAGGAACATGAACCCCCGAAGTGAAATTTACTGAGAGGGTGTCCAAAATTTACAAACAGCTCCAAATTTGTACTGGCAAAAATCATGATATTTACTTACAGAGCCATATTTTTTTTACCGACACTTCAAAAAAGTACAAAAAAGTACATAAAATGGCAGATTTCAGTGCAAAACAGTGCAAATATCAGTATTTAAGCTATATATTGTGCTGATTGCACATTCAACTAGTGTGATTAGCAATGTGTTTAAGATATAACAAAATACAAAAAAAAATATTTTGCCATTTATATAAAGGTCAGGTTAATATAACCCAGCACAGGGTTAGATGGTAAGACACTGCAGACATGGCACATGAGATAATCAGAGACTGTGGACATGGCACAAGGGATGGTCAGAAACTGCAGACATGATACAAGAGACAGTTAGAGACTGCGGGCATGGCATAAGATACAGTCAGAGACTGCTGGCATTGCAGAAGGGAAACTTTGGGGACTGTAGGCATGTCAGAAGAGACAGTGAAAGACTGTGGACATGGCAGAAGAGACAGTTAGAGACTGGGCATGGCAGAAGGACAGTGAGAGACTGTGGGCATGGCAGAAGAGACAGAGACTGTGGACATGGCAGAAGGACAGTGAGAGACTGTGGGCATGACAGAAGAAACAGTGAGAGACTGAGGGCATGACAGAAGAGACACATACTGCGGGCATGACAGAAGAGACAGAGACTTCGGGCATGGCAGAAGAGACAGCGAGAGACTGTGGGCATGGCAGAAGAGATAGTTAGAGACTGGGCATGGCAGAAGGACAGTGAGGGACTGTGGGCATGGCAGAAGAGACAGAGACTGTGGACATGGCAGAAGGACAGTGAGAGACTGTGGGCATGACAGATGAAACAGTGAGAGACTGAGGGCATGGCAGAAGAGACACATACTGCGGGCATGACAGAAGAGACAGAGACTGCGGGCATGGCAGAAGAGACAGCGAGAGACTGTGGGCATGGCAGAAGACATAGAGACTGTGGCAGAAGGGTAGGGCTGGTAAAATAATATTCACAGCCAGACAGATTATGACACCAAAAGACTAGAAGCAGATAGCTTGCCCTACCTTCCACAGAGATGGGATAGAGAGAGATCTTGATCTGTGGTGGTACCTGTTCCACACTCATGATCATCCTGGGCCTTCTGCTGGCATTGGCCCATGCCCCTGGTGTCACTCAGCTCCAGCCAGGCTTCTCCCCTGGCTCCCCCTCATTTTACATGCCCTCCAGTTCAGCGGTGATGGTCTCTGTGTGTTGCTGAACTGGAGGTCTTTCCTGACCTCTCCTGGCGCCCTCAGGCAACCGCCTTGGCTGCTTTATGCTGGCGCCGGCCCTGGATAAGGTCCATTCATACCGAAGTCAAATGTTAAAAGCAAACAAAATCTTTCAAACAATAAAGGAATGTTCTGAGAATTTTCAAACTCTTTTCCTGAAGACTTTTCCTAAGAATTTTCCTTCAAAATTCTATCCATCTATGGCCAACTTAAGAGATGTGTTTAGTGGGACCATATATTTTGTATGTACCTTTCTGTCTTGATTTTAAAGATAAGGAGAGTAAAGAAGGCCATAAATGGATAGAATCTCGGCCGGTTCAGCAGCAACCAGCTGAGATTCAATTTATCTATGGGCAGGCTGGTTGTACTGAATTTGATCCATTGACATCCACAACTGGCAGACATATTGAATTTCACATCTACGGATGGCAGTAGCCACTATAAACAGTGTTAACCAGAATTTGAACAGTCATCATAGGATTATGAAGGTGACAACCATCGTATGTCAAGTGAGACGTAACTGAATAGATAAAATATCATTACAAATACATTGTTGTAAAGTTTGCAACAGTGTGATGGTACCCAACATTTTCCATATTTTTGACACGGGGGGGGGATAGAGTGTCTGAGGGAGTACCTCAAAGCAAAGAAAAATAGAAACCAAAGTGAAGGAGAGAAAGAAATAGTATTGTGGCTTTCCCCCAAAGGACACCATCAATAATAGCAAGAGGAAAGACAAAAAAATAAAAGGGGCGAGTGGAAGGACAGGGTGAAACTGAAAATTATCAGTATTTAGAACATTTCCTAGGTTACCAGAACAGCTCAAACCTGATTTGTTGCAAGGCAGGATGGCCTGGCATCTCACACTATATTTTGCCAAGTAACTGTTGATATCTAGAGGAGAATTGAAACTCATTCAATAGTACCATTTTTTGTTTTGATCAGAGACCTTGTCCTGTATAGCTGCTGTAAGTTCCTTCATCTCTTGAATATCTTTCACTCTGGCAAACCATTGTTTCAGCGTTGGTGGGGAGTGAGGACCTACTCTTCCAGGAGCTAGGGATACACACCTTCGCTGTGTTCAGCAGCTGGAGCAGCAAGGACCTCTTGTATTTCTTACAGGACGTTGGGGTTAGAGGAGTATTGCTGTCAGGTTGCCAGCTAAGCTAAAACCCGTAACTTGGTGAATGATTTCCAAAACTGGACGCCAAAAGAATTGAAGTACTGGACACTCACAAAATGTATGAGGGTTCCTCTGTGAGTGCCACACATGTCCAGCAAAGATCATGACTGCTGAGGTGCAATAATTCCAGGTCCATACCATGATCTATCCAAACTTAGACCTTACCCCTTCTACCCATCCAATAAAGACCACTTACCACCATTCATGTTGGAAAGGGCAAGGCCACAGCTTTATTAAATTGAACTCTTTAACAACTTGAACATAACAGTTAAACATTCCACAGTGCCGGTCACAGTAGCACTGTGAGCACTCAATTCCGACTGGTGAAAAGGGAGATAACTGAGGGGCCTGTCCTTACCATAAGTGCCGGAACGGCCGTCTATCTCCCAATTAGCATGAATGGCGTACCTCTTACCGCCGTGTTTTGCTGGCAAGGTCACCAAAAACCGCAGCAAGCTGTGACGTACCAACCATAAATAGGGCGGGAGGGTGGGCAGCTCTTACCACTCTTCTTCACCAAAGGCCCAGAATCCCCTGGGGCAATCACCTTAGTGAGCTCAGGCCCAACCCCATCCCGTCCCCCCACCAATCCACAGTGACCCCTAGTCACCATACTCCGCCCTGGTTATGCCCCCATCAGTCAGGGCTCTCTTTCCCAATGGGTTCAAGAGGCCTGCACTCTTGGGAGTTTGAATAGTCTAGCTAGCACTGAAGGCATTCTGTAGCATTCGGAGACAATCTTGTAAGATATTTCTTGGTACTTGAAACTGATCGGGGCCTTATGCGCAAAAGTGAGAATTCTAGCCCGTTGTTCATCTGAGAAAAGTTATGTCCAGGTTCTCTCGCCATTTGGAGATGTGATCTTGATCCAGTTGAGAATGGGCATCTCGCAAAGTATGATAAGAGAGAGACAGCATGTGGCATGATGGTCCCTCAGAAAGACATGCCTTCTCGTACGGAGTAAGTTCCTGGGCGAAATGTCTCAGGGCCAGGAGAGAGTGTAAGGAGTTTGTCAATTGTATTTAGTGCCAAGTGTCAAGGGGTGGGGCTTCAGCATTCGCAGACAGCGAGGAGAAGTCCGTCCAGTTGAGTTGATGGAGGAAATCCTGAGCTCTAAATAGCCCCTTGGCAACCCAGACTCGGAAAAGTCTATCTGACCTACCAGGAACGAAGGATGGGTGTCCTAGTATGGGGTGCAGAGGCCATGGAAAGGTAAAGTATCTATTCATTTCTTTTAATATAGGACCTTTTGTAGGATGCTCCATTAGGAATCCAGGAACTGCATGGCCTGCCCAAGAAGGGCCTAAGAGTGGAACCGGGGAGCAGTCTTCCTCCAGGGATACCCAGAGTTTAAAGGCTCTGTGTTTAAACCAGTCTATGACTCAGTCAAGACATATGCATGGCTGTGTAATTTTTCAGTGGGTCAGGTAGCCCTACTCCTCCCCTATGTTTAGGTCTCGTTGAGACCTCTTTACTGATGCAGGGCATCTGGTTGTGCCAAATGTATGTAGTGCACTCCATGTAGGGAGCTACAGATGAACTGGGATCCCCCTACCATGCATTGCCAGACACACCGAATTTCCACAGGCACACTTGAGACAAGAAACAGTTCAGCAACTTGTTTTTGTATTTTATTTAGGGGTTAAAAAACGTGGATGGGGATGGGATGATTATGGGATGCCCACTGCACTGGAACAAACCTCTTCAGGGACACTTCAACTATATACAATGTCTACATACACTCTTTTCCCTCCTTGTGCACAAACTTGCCAGCAGATCCACTGTGGTGTTACCCTTAATAAAGTCTATAGCAAAGGCCCTTTACAGGCCGGGAGTGTGGGCCTCTATTCTTAAGAACGATGGGGTGACACCACTAGCACTTTCACTGCACTTCCTCCCGTGGTCACTGGTCCCAACACCATCCCTTCAGGTTCTGCCAGCCCATCTGGCCGCAGCAGCCCCTTTCACTAGCCCTCCTGGCTACATCCCGCAGTCCTCCCAGACTGCACACTCACCAACCCACCCGGCTGACTTCTCCTGGAGGCCTCCTGGACATGCTCGCTGGCTCCTGCTATCCTCACTCTTGCTCCCGTGCCTCTGGACAGGACTCCTCCATGTGTTATAATTTGCACCACGACCGGCCCGCATATATGTGAACTGGTTATGCGAATCGGATGCAGTGCAAAACACATCCGATTCGCATATATACTATATTGTCAAACGTATTGGGACACCTGCCATTACACGCACATGAACTTTAATGGCATCCCAGTCTAAAGTGACAATCGACACAGGGCTCTGTGCAGAGAGAAAAATCTCTCTGTTTCTTATTCCTGCAAAGCAGGGATAAAAAACAAAGAGATCTGTTAGTTAAAGCAGCAGATAATACACACATTACACATTGTTAGGCACACATTTAACTCCTTGATTGTCCTAGATCTCAGCCAGTGTCCTTAGTACAGTGACAGTGTATAGTATTAGCACTGATCACTGTATTAGTATCACGGGTGTAGCAGTCGGTCGGTTCCTCCCCAGCGTCAGTGTCAGATTGCCCACCATACTATCGCAGTCCCATTCTAAGTCGCTGATTACCACCTTTAGTAATATAAATAAATCCAATATACACTATATTGTCAAAAGTACTGGGACGCCTGCCTTTACACGCACAACTTTAATGGCATCCCAGTCTTAGTCCGTAGGGTTCAATATTGAGTTGGCCCACCCTTTGCAGCTATAACAGCTTCAACTCTTCTGGGAAGGCTGTCCACAAGGTTTAGGAGTGTGTCTATGGGAATGTTTGACCATTCTTCCAGAAGCACATTTGTGAGGTCAGGCGCTGATGTTGGAAAAGAAGGCTTGGCTCACAGTCTGCAATGTAATTCATCCCAAAGGTGTTCTATTGGGTTGAGGTCAGGACTCTGCGCAGGTCAGTTAAGTTCCTCCAAACTTGCTCATCCATGTTTTTATGGACCTTGCTTTGTGCACTGGTGCTCAGTCATGTTGGAACAAGAAGGGGTCATCCCCAAACTGTTCCCACAAAGTTGGGAGCATGAAATTGTCCAAAATGTCTTGCTATGCTGACGCCTTAAAAGTTCCCTTTACTGGAACTAAGGGGCCAAACCCAACCCCTGAAAAACAACCCCACACCATAATCCCCCCCTCCACCAAATGATTTGGACCAGTGCACAAAGCAAGGTCCATAAAGACATGGATGAGAGAATTTGGGGTGGAGGAACTTGACTGGCCTGACCTCAACCAACCCGATAGAACACCTTTAGGATGAATTAGAGCTGAGACTGAGAGCCAGGCCTTCTTGTCTGTGATTGGACACAGAGGGAGCAAATCAGCAGGTCAGGTGGATGCGATGTCTGCCGGGACCCACTGATCGTTGACTGGAGAGGCAGAACGACGGTCTGCCTATGTAAACAAGGCAGACCGCCGTTATGTCAGAGAGGAAAATAGAGAACTTGAGTTGAGTTTCTGCTAAGCAGAAACACGGATCTCTGCTTTCCTCCAGTTAAGCCATCCCCACACAATAGAAATCACTCCCTAGGAGCACACTTAACCCTTTGATCATCCCTGATGTTAACTCCTTCCCTGCCAGTGTCATTAGTACAGTGACAGTGCATTTATTTTTAGCACTGATCACTGTATTAGTGTCACTGGGCCCCAAAAAGTGTCACTTAGTGTCCGATTTGTTCGCTGCAATGTCGCAGTCCCGCTAAAAATCGCTGATCGCCGCCATTACTAGTATAAATAAAAATGCCATAAAAATATCCCACAGATTGTAGTCACGAAAACTTTTGCGCAAACCAATCAATATACGCTTATTGGGATTTTTTTTTTTACCAAAAATATGTAGCAGAATACATATTGGCTTAAATTGATGAAGAAATTCGATTTTTTTTTTACATTTTTTTATTGGATGTGTTTTATAGCAGAAAGTAAAAAATATTGTTTTTTTTTTTTTTTTTTAAATCGTTGTTTTTTTTGTTTATAGTGCAAAAAATAAAAACCGCAGAGGTGATCGAATGCCACCAAAAGAAAGCTCTATTTGTGCGGAAAAAAAGGACATCAATTTTTATTTGGGTACAGCGTCGCACGACCGCGCAATTGTTGGTTAAAGCAACGAAATGCGGTATCGCAAAAAATGGTTTACTGGTAAACAAGCTTGATAAGAGCCGGTTCACACTGGGATGGCTTGCCAGGCAACTTAGCCGCCTGACAAGTCGCGTCCCGTTCTGTACAAGGGAACCGTTCTAATAGGAGCGACACAAGTCGCTCCGACTTAGAAAAAGGTTCCTGTACTACTTTGGGGGTGACTTGAGGCGACTTGCATTGACTTCTTTATAGAATTCGTTTTGCAAGTCGCCGCTGCTGTCGTGTGCAGGTCGCCTGAGGCAGAATAAGTACCAACTTAGAGCACAGTTGAACCTTAACCACTTTCACCCCATTCCTGCCCAGGCCAATCTTTAGCTTTCAGCGCTGTCACACTTTAAATGACAATCATGCAACACTGTACCCAAACTAAATTTTATCTTTTTATTCACACAAATTGATCTATTTAATCACCACTGGGTTTTTTATTTTTTGCTAAACAAACACAAAAATACCACAAATTTTGAAAAAAAAATTTTTTCTGCATTTCTTGCAAATAACTGATGGGCACTGATAGGCTGCATTGATGGGCACCGATAGGCTGCATTAATGGGCACTGATGAGGCTGCCCTAATGGACACTGATGAGGCTGCCCTAATGGGCACTGATGAGGCTGCCCTAATGGGCACTGATGAGGCTGCACTGATGGGCACTGATGAGGCTGCACTGATGGGGCTGCATTGATGGGCACTGATGAGGCTGTATTGATGGGCACTGATTAGGCCACATTGATGGGCACTAATTGGCACTGATGAGGCTGCACTGATGGTCACTGATGTGCTGCAATGATGGACACTGATATATTGCACTGATGGGCACTGATATGCTGAACGGATGGACGCTAATATGCTGCACTGATGGGGCTGCACTGATGATCAGTGCCCTGATTATCAATGTAAATGTCCCCTGTAACTGGAAAGCGGGCAGACACTGACAGCGCTGAGGAAAGGAAATGCCAATAACCGATTGGACACAGCTGATCGAATGGTAAAGAGCCTACGTCATCGACTCTTTACCCTGATTGGTGATGCGCTGTGTCCGAGGCACACAGCTCACCACCGATCACCGTTCTGCGGAGAAGGTTTATTGAATTTTCAACTCTCTCTGAACCACAGACACTATTAATCTGTAAAGAGGAAATTAGATAAACGTATACTTTTGGGCAGCGGTCATCAACCCTGTCCTCAGGGCCCACTAACAGGCCAGGTTTGCAAGATAACTGAAATACATCACAGGTGATATCATTTGCTGTTCAGTGATTGCAGTATTCTAGTCTGCATCTCCCCAAGGTAATACATAAAGCCTGGCCTGTTAATGGGCCCTGAGGACAGGGTTGATGACCACAGCTTTAGGGCAATTACATGCAAGAGATCTCAGTGTGGGTTACCAGAGCTTTAGGTAGTAAAAGGTTCCTTTAAATATAATATGCAGGTAGAGTTCGAAGATGTTAACTTTTCTTTTGATGTGAAAATTCCTGCTGTCCTCTGCTAGCAATTGGGGGGGCCTTGTTATTAGTGAACACCGGTAATTTAAAGTAGGTAAACTGACTGTAGTGGTTCCTCTGTAGTTGTGAGGCTTTCAAACAAGTGTCTCCTGACTGCTGAGTTGGAAATGATGTCTGCATACAGTGTCTAGTGCTGACTGAAAGGGGTTGGGCATCCGCCCACTCACCAATCCTTTGGATGTCATGGCCTCCCAGAAACCAACGTCCTTGTTCAAGCTCCTGGCTGTTGCAGAGATGTGCAGGGTTACCGTTTGTCAGTCTGTGACTGGTCCAGACCAACCTTGTGAGAAATGGATGGTGCGATGGGTAGCGATCCTTGTCACCGCAGCGCTGAACTGCTGTGCTGCACCACTGTACCTTGCACTGGATCGATGAGCTATACCCCTGGGCTGAATCACTGTGCTTAATGGTGGTGGGCCTACGTCCTCCTTTTTCTCTCTTTGTGCTGCCAGGCCACCTCGTGTCCTCTCTCCTTCTTGGATCACCCTCTGCCTCTTCCTTCCTTCCTGGGCTCCAGACTCTCTCCCTGGTGATGCTGGGGGCTGTAGTTTTCTCCTTAAGGTCCCAAATAGGGCCGCCAGTCCTCAGGACTACATGTCCCATGATGCTCCCCTTGTGATTGGTCCCCTTGCTGCAGCCAATGGGGAGGGGAACAGAGTGGGCGCCTGTTCTGTCCAACACCAGTCTCCAGCACAGCATCGGGAGAGGGGGCGGGGAGGGGAGAAAGTCTGCAGCTGCTCTCTCTCTCTCTCTGTGATGAGCGACTCCATTGCCCTGCTGTCACTGCTCACCGTGCAGGAGGGGGGATGGAGAGTGCGGGCAGAAACGGCGGCTAGCACCCGCTACACAAAGGATGAAAAAAGGGTGAAAACGGGTATTTTATTACAGAAAACAAAATGGCAATTCTTTTTGATACACACTGCTTTCAAAAACAAAATGTCACGGTTAGGGTTTACATTTAAAATCTTACTAAACCCGCAACAGTAAAATCAGTCTGTATATGCAGTAAAGCATGCTTGTTATACACACTGTTGAACCTAAGGGTTTAATCTTGCGCATTGTGTAAAAAGGCTGTTTGATTCTATCTTCTCTGACCCTCCCCTTCTTCCACAGTCCCCAATCCATCTCCTGATAGAACAGAGCCTTGGAGTCACCCTGCATATGCTCAGTTTGGTGTGTATTGCTTGAGAGTTTGGTTTTTTTTCTTGGGAGGGTGCATGTGGTCAGCACTGTCATGTTACAACCAGAAACGTAAATGTATTTTATTTGTATTTTATGTGATAGACCAACACAAAGTGGCACATAATTGTGAATGGGAAGGAAAATGATAAATGGTTTTCAACATTTTTCACAAATAAATATGTGAAAAGTGTGGGGTACATTTGTATTCAGCCCCCCTGAGTCAATACTTTGTAGAACCTCCTTTCACTGCAATTACAGCTGCAAGTCTTTTTGGGGATGTCTCTACCAGCTTTGCATATCTAGAGAGGGACATTTTTGCCCATTCTTCTTTGCCCATTCTGCTCTGTCAGATTGGATGGAGAACGTCTGTGAGCAGCAATTTTCAAGTCTTGCCACAGATTCTCAATTGGATTTAGGTCTGGACTTTGACTGGGCCATTCTAACACATGAATATGCTTTGATCTAAACCATTCCATTGTAGCTCTGGCTGTATGTTTAGGGTCGTTGTCCTGCTGGAAGGTGAACCTCCGCCCCAGTCTCAAGTCTTTTGCGGACCCTAACAGGTTTTCTTCTAAGATTGCCCTGTATTTGGCTCCATCCATCTTCCCATCAACTCTGACCAACTTCCCTGTTCCTGCTGAAGAAAAGCATCCCCACAACATGATGTTGCCACCACCATGTTTCACGGTGGGGATGGTGTGTTCAGGGTGATGTGCAGTGTTAGTTTTCTGCCACACATAGTGTTTTGCTTTTAGGCCAAAAAGTTAAATTTTGTTCTCATCTGACATGAGCACCTTCTTCCACATGTTTGCTGTGTCCCCGACATGGCTTCTCGTAGCCTGCAAACGGAACTTCTTATGGCTTTCTTTCAATTAAGGCTTTCTTCTTGACAATCTTCCATAAAGGCCAGATTTGTGGAGTGCACGACTAATAGTTGTCCTGTGGACAGATTCTCCCACCTGAGCTGTGGATCTCTGCAGCTCCTCCAGAGTTACCATGGGCCTCTTGGCTGCTTCTCTGATTAATGCTCTCCTTGCCCGGCCTGTCAGTTTAGGTGGACGGCCATGTCTTGGTGGGTTTGCAGTTGTGCCATACTCTTTCCGTTTTCGGATGATGGATTGAACAGTGCTCCGTGAGATGTTCAAAGCTTGGGATATTTTTTTAGAACCTAACTACGCTTTAAACTTCTTCACAACATTATCCTTGGCCTTCATGATGCTATTTGTTCACTAAGGTTATCTAACAAACCTCAGAGGGCTTCACAGAACAGCTGTATTTATACTGAGATTAAATTACACACAGGGGGACTCTATTTACTAATTAGGTGACTTGAAGGCAATTGGTTCAACTAGATTTTAGTTAGGGGTATCAGAGTAAAGGGGGCTGAATACAAATACACGCCACACTTTTCAGATATTTATTTGTAAAACATTTTGAAAACCATTTATCACTTTCCTTCCACTTCAATTATGTGCCACTTTGTGTTGGTCTATCACATACAATCCCAATAAAATACATTTACATTTTTGGTTGTAACATGGCAAAATGTGAAAAATTTCAAGGGGTATGAAAACTTTTTCAAGGCACTTTACATGCGAAAATGTGTGCTGCGTTTAGTCGCACGCAAAAAAAGCAGGACACAGCTGCGTCAAGGGCAGCACAGATCTGCATATTTTATGCACATAAATGTGCATAAACGCATACATGTGTAGTCATTCATTGGAATAAAATAAGAAGTGTACGCATCCAAACGTGTGAGTGCTTTAGGTCGGTATTTTATGCAGGATCTTCTGCTAGCTCTGCCAGCAAGTACCTGCATTCCATGCAGAAAACACGAATATGTCTGGGAGAGTGAGCCCTAAAACCCCCTACTTAAAGCAACCTCGGTAGAGGGGTAGAATTATTACAATCTAGCCTGGTGCATAGGGTAGGGTGACCAGACGTCCCTGGTTTCCAGGGCCAGTCCCTGGATGAAGGACACAGTCCCCGGAGACCGTCTTTTCCCGGATTTGTCCCCGAATTGTAGGATGGGTGCTGAGGCAGAGGGGTCAGTATGGGGGGGGGGGGGGTGTCAGGCCGGTGTCTCACACTGTGTCAGCTTTAATTTGAGTCGCCAGGTGCCCGCTGTCACATAAAGTCCCGCCTCCTGGTATGGCTCTTTTGACACACAACACACTTGTCCAATGCCGGGACATGTGCTGTCTATCATAGGTGGGAACCGATCCAGGAGGGAAGACTTGTGTGACGGTGGGCACCCAGCGATTCAAATTAAAGCTGACACAGGGGGAGACGCCAGCCTATGTGATGATCTGCCTGGCTCTCCTCTCCGATCCTCTGCACTGGTGAGGCTGCATTCCTGGGCACAGGTGAGGCTGCATTCCTGGGCACAAGTGAGGCTGCATTGCTGGGCACTGGTGAGGCTCCATTGCTGGGCACAGGTGAAGCTGCATTCCTGGGCACAGGTAAAGCTGCATTGCTGGGCATTGGTCAGGCTGCATTCCTGCGCACAAGTGAGTCTGCATTCCTGAGCACAGGTGAGGCTGCATTCCTGGGCACAGGTGAGGCTGCATTCCTGGGCACAGGTGAGGCTGCATTCCTGGGCACTGGTGAGGCTACATAGATAGAAACTGGTGAGGCTGCATAGATGGGCACTGGTGAGTCTGCATTGCTGGGCACTGGTGAGTCTGCATTGGTGGGCAATGGTGAGGCTGCATAGATAGGCACTGGTGATGCTGCATTGCTGGGCACTGGTGAGGGTGCATACCTGGGCACTCGTAAGGCTGCACTGCTGGGCACTGGTGAGGCTGCATTGCTGGGCACTGGTAAGGCTGCATTCCTGCGCACAGGTGAGGCTGCATTCCTGGGCACAGGTGAGGCTGTATTCCTGGGCACAGGTGAGGCTGCATTCCTGGGCACTGGTGAGGCTGCATAGATAGAAACTGGTGAGGCTGCATAAATGGGCACTGGTGAGTCTGCATTGCTGGGCACTGGTGAGGCTGCATAGATAGGCACTGGTGAGGCTGCATAGATGGGCACTGGTGAGGCTGCATTGCTGGGCACTGGTGAGGCTGTATTGATGGGCATTAGTGAGGCTGTATTGCTGGGCATTGGTGAGGCTGTATTGCTGGGCATTGGTGAGGCTGCATTGATGGGCACTGGTGAGGCTGCATTGCTGGGCACTGGTGAGGCTGCATTGATGGGCACTGGTCAGGATGCATTGATGGGCACAGCTGAGCCCTGCATTCTTTTTTTTTCCAATAGGTTTTTATTGTATACAGAATATGAAATATACGGGTATACAGAGTCATAAGGTACACAATTTTAAATGCATTGTCGAGAAGATAGATGACAGTAATAATTCTAGCGTGCACAACGTATATGCGATCAAGGTTTATGAAAAACATAGTTTAAACAATAATATGTGGATAACCCAACGTATAATAAAAACAGTTACCTTCATGATGCGGGTACAGTGATTGAACAGAGTGCTGTATTTTTCCTAATGCATGTATTAGGGAGCTTGTTGGTTAAAGTGGCTGTGAGAGTGTATGTTTTATGTAGAATGTTCAAGGTATCCATATGTGTGAAAGCTCTTGATAATTATTGGTTTCGTTGTGTCTTCCACGGTTATTGGCCAAGTGTATATCTAAGTGATGGTTTCTCGTAGGGTTGCGGTCTCCGGACCACTAGCAATCCCTACAGAGTATGGTGGTTCAAATAGGCCTATTCTGTGGTCAGGTTAATCTATCACAACTTTAGGGAAGATCTGGTGTAGGTAGTGGGAATATGGGGGGAGTCAGGAGGAACTCTGACTAGGGGCGGAAGGAGCTTTCTAAAAGGGATTGTGGTGGAAGTGGGTGTGAAGGAAAAGGGGCAGTAGGGGAGAAGCTCATCGCCCGGGGACGGCTATGTGTGACCTTATCATCCCTGGCGGGCAAAGGGGTTGGGATGGGAATACACAGGGATATGCAAGGGCGTTACCTTCCTCCTCCTCCAACCTGACAATATGTTTCAGCAAATTTTTACCGGGATACTAATTGGGAATATTCAGTAGATGTCTCAAAGTGGCGCCAAAGCGACCAGGTTTTCTGGAATTTGGTAGGTGTGTCTCTGGCTTGATGAACCAGTTCCATGTCTGCAACTTTGTTTATGCGTCTGAACCAATCTACGATGGTTGAGGGATTTTTTGCTTTCCATTGTGCTGGAATACACATTTTTTCTGCGTTTATTAGGCGTAGAGCTAGGGATCGGTGGTATTGCTTTTTAGGAATGGATGAGTGATGTAGAAGCATTTGGGCCAGGGAAAAGTCTATTGGATATGTGGTTATTAGAGTAGTGAGACGATGTACTCTGTCCAGAAAGCTGAATTCGGGGGCAAGACCACCATATATGTAGGAGTGAACCGTCGTTGTCTGCGCACCGCCAACAGTTGGGGGGCACGGTGGGGAAAATTTTATATAGTCTAAGAGGGGTTTTGTACCATCTGGAGAAAACCTTAAATCCGTTTTCTTGTGCAGAAATATTGGTCGAACCCTTATGGATGTACGAATAGATATTTTCCCATTCCTCTTCTGAGAGGTTTATAGAAAGATCCCTTTCCCATCTTTGACTCGCTATGTTGGATATGGGATTGTGGTCCGAGAACAGGAGGGAGTACATGTCTGAAATTAGGTGTCTCTGTGGTTCTGTTCTTGTGCATAGTACTTCGCAGGGTGTGTTATGTCTAGCGTGCGCAGCACATGTATGAGGATTGTTCAAGAAATGTCTAAGTTGGATATATGACCAAAAGGGAAAGGGGTGTCCTGACGATTGTGTGGTCAGTTTGGCTAATGTTAGGAAGAAGTTTCTCCTGAAAAAGTGTTCAGTTTGCATGTCAGAGTGGGGCCAAACACCTGTGAAGGTGTCTGTGAGACCTGGTGGGAAGTCTGGGTTGTTACAAACAGTGTTAATTTTGGCATCAATTTTCGATTTAGGTTTAGTCTTATAGGGCGTACACACGGTCGGACTTTGTTCGGACATTCCGACAACAAAATCAATGGATTTTTTCCGACGAATGTTGGCTCAAACTTGTCTTGCATACACACGGTCACACAAAGTTGTCGGAAAATCCGATCGTTCTGAACGCGGTGACGTAAAACACGTACGTCGGGACTATAAACGGGACAGTAGCCAATAGCTTTCATCTCTTTATTTATTCTGAGCATGCGTGGCACTTTGTCCGTCGGATTTGTGTACACACGATCGGAATTTCCGACAACGGATTTTGTTGTTGGAAAATTTTATATCCTGCTCTCAAACTTTGTGTGTCGGAAAATCCGATGGAAAATGTCGGTGGAGCCCACACACGGTCGGAATTTCCGACAACACGCTCCGATCGGACAGCTTCCATCGGAAAATCCGACCGTGTGTACGGGGCATTAGTCTTAGGACTAAAATGGCATTTTAGTTTTAGTCCCATTTTAGTCTTCTGCAATTATTTTAGTTTTAGTCGTATTTAGTCGACTAAATCTCCAGTACATTTTAGTAGACTAAAATATCCTACGTTTTAGTTGACTACAATCTCCAGTACATTTAGTCGACTAAAACTCATTTTAGTCGTTTAACCGCTTCAGATCCGGGCCATTGCCAAATGACGGCAACAGCGCGGATCAAAATTGCCGGGACTACGTCCATTGACGTCGTCCCGTGCACGAGCGGCCTGCGCGCCCCCTGCAGGGCGCGCGCGGCGCGCTCGGTGATCAGCGAGTCTAAGAGACTCGCCTGATCACAGATCAGAGTAAGGGGTTGGTCCCGACCCCTTACCACATGATCAGCTGTCAGCCAATGACAGCTGATCATGTGATGTAAACAGAGCCGGTAAACGGCTATTTTTCATCCTCGCGCTGACAGCGCGAGGAGGAAAAAAAAAACCCGATCACCGGCGGCCGTGATCGGGACATCAGTCCCGATCACGGCGATCTGACAACACAAAGCAATAGGCAGCAGTGCTGCCTACCAGTGCCCACCAGCGTCACCCATCAGTGCCCACAGTGCCATCAATCAGCGCCACCCATCAGTGCCCACAGTGCCACCCATCAGTGCCCACAGTGCCACCCATCAGCACCCACATCAGTGCCACCCATCAGCACCCACATCAGTGCAACCTATCTGTGCCCATCAGTGTCACCTACCAGTGCCCATAAGTGCCCATCAGTGCCGCCCATCACTGCCCATCAGTGCCACCCATCAGTGCCGCCCATCAGTGCCCCCCCATCAGTGGTACCTATCCGTGCCACCCATCCGTGCCACCCATCCGTGCCAACCATCCGTGCCAACCATCTGTGCCAACCATCCGTGCCGCCCATCCCTGCCGCCCATCCCTGCCGTCCATCCCTGCCACCCATCCGTGGCCATCAGTGCCGCCTTATCTGTGGCCATCAGTGCCGCCTTATCTGTCCCCATCAGTGCCGCCTTAACTGTGCCTATCAGTGCCGCCTTAACTGTGCCTATCAGTGCCGCCTTATATGTGCCTATCTGTGCCCATCAGTGCAGCCTATCAGTGCCCACCAGTGCTGCCTCATCAGCGCATATCAATGAAGGAGAAAAATTACCTGTTTGCAAAATTTTATAACAAACTATTAAACATGATTTTTTTTTTTTCAAAAATTTCCATTTTTTTTTTTTGTTTAGCAAAAAATAAAAACCCCAGCTGTGATTAAATACCACCAAAAGAAAGCTCTATTTGTGGGAAAAAAATGATAAAAATTTCATTTGGGTACAGTGTTGTATGACCGCGCAATTGTCATTCAAAGTGCGACAGTGCTGAAAGCTCAAAATTGGTCTGGGCAGGAGGGGGGTTTAAGTGCCCAGTAAGCAAGTGGTTAGATATACTGCTGGAGTGAAAAATCTAATATGTTATTTATTATGACATTTAGGTATGAACATGCACTACAGACCAATGTTAATTTTGAAGTCAAATTTCAATTTAGTTTTATGCCCCGTACACACAGTCGGATTTTCCGGTGGAAAATATCCGATCGGAGCGTGTTGTCGGAAATTCCGACCGTGTGTGGGCTCCATCGGACATTTTCCATCGGATTTTCCGACACACAAAGTTTGAGAGCAGGATATAAAATTTCCTAACAACAAAATCCGTTGTCGGAAATTCCGATCGTGTGTACACAAATCCGACGGACAAAGTGCCACGCATGCTCAGAATAAATAAAGAGATGAAAGCTATTGGCCACTGCCCCGTTTATATTCCCGATGTACGTGTTTTACGTCACCGCGTTCAGAATGATCGGATTTTCCGACAACTTTGTGTGACTGTGTGTATGCAAGACAAGTTTGAGCCAACATCCGTCGGGAAAAAATCCATGGATTTTGTTGTCGGAATGTCCGAACAAAGTCCGACCGTGTGTACGGGGCATTAGTCTTTTGACTAAAATGGCATTTTAGTTTTAGTTCCATTTTAGTCTTTTGGCTAAAATGCCATTTTAGTTTTAGTCCCATTTTAGTCTTTTGACTAAAATGCCATTTTAGTTTTAGTCGTATTTTAGTCATCTCAGTTGTTTTAGTCATATTTTAGTCAACTAAAATAATATTCATTTAGTCGACTAAAATGTTTTAGTTGTTTTAGTCGACAAAATTAATACTGATTACGGATGGACGTTAGTGGGCCCGGTGCGGAGGATACCGTTGTGTGCTGTGAGGTGGTCATGGGGCGGGGGGGGGGGTCAAACATAATGGAGTTGAATGCTCATAGGAAATGTGGTCGAAGTGTGTCGCTAAAGGTCTTATAATAACCCGTCGTCAGACCACCTGGGCCTGGACTCCTTCCCAGTTTCAACTGTTTAAGTGCTGTGTCAACCTCTTCAGAGGAGATAGGGTGATCTAGGTCTCTTGCCTCAAAATCAGACAGTCGTTTGGGGCTATATTTTGTGAGGAATTCTTTGATCAGTTTGTGTCTAGAATTTTCTGGTCATGTGTCCATGGGTCCTAGGTTGTATAGGTGGGTATAGTATTTAACAAATTCATTCGCTATCTCGTCGTTGGTTATTATTTTATGTCCTGTTGATTTGTTGAGAGAGTGAATTGTTGTGGATTCTTTCTTAGATCGGAGGGCTTTCGCTAGGAGCTTTCCGAATTTGTTTCTGTATTCGTAGAATATTTTTTGGGTTAGTATATAATTTCGTTTAGTTTTTATATCGAATTCCTCCAGTAGTTCTGCCCTGGCTTGGACAAGTTTGTGTAGTGAGGATGCTGCTTGGGTGGATTTATGTGCTCGTTCTAACATGTGGATACGGGTCGTCAGCTTTTTAATGTAAGACTGTCTGTCTCTTTTGCATTTCATGGAGATTGTGATTAGTTCACCTCTCATGGTGCATTTGTGCGCCTCCCACCTCAGCATCGGTGATATATCCAAGGAATTATTTTCTCTGAAGTATTGGTGTAGTCGTTTGCTTATTTTGGGTGTGATCGTGCTGTCTGTGAGTAGGGAGGGGTCTAGGTGCCATATTGAGGATCGTGATGGGATGTCTGGGAATGCTATGGACATGGATATAGGGTGATGGTCTGATAAGTACATGGGGTCTATGGTAGCTGCAGTGAGCATCGTCAGATCTTTTTGCGAGATGAATAGGTAGTCAAGTCTAGAGTAACGGTTGTGGGGGGGCTGAGTAGAATCTATAGTCTTTCATGTTAGGGTATAGCATACGCCAAGTGTCCTGTAGCTTTAGGTCCTGAAGTTGAGTTTTAATTGTGCGTAGTGCTTTATACGGCATAGTAGAGGTTCAAGTAGATATGTCATGCAGGGGGTTAAGGGGGACATAAGTCTCCGCCTAGGACGAGGATGCCTTCCTGAAAGGTTGAAAGTAGTTGTAGTGTTGATCTAAAGAATGGGACTTGTTTGGAATGCATAGATATTCGCCAGGGTGACCAGTTTTCCGTGAAGGGAACACTACACAAAGAAGTAGCAGCCTTCCTTATCTAGACATGTCTGAAATTTGAAAAGGGCAATGTTTCGCAAAGAAGATGGAGACCCCTTTGGATCTAGAAACTTGGTTGGTTGCATGTAGGGAGGCTGGGTAACGGGCGTTAGAGAGTTTCGGAGTGGAGTCTGCTTTAAAATGTGTTTCCTGTAAGAAGATAATGTCGGCCTTATTTTTGTGCATTGAGAGAAGTACCGTATTTATCGGTGTATAACACGCACGGGCGTATAACACACACCCCAATTTTAGGAGGGACGTTTAAGGAAAAAAACTTACATTTTGAATAAAGAACTTTGAAGCAAAATTAGGGTCACAGCTCATCAATGCACCCTGTTTCCATACGTCTATTAAGGTCACGGAGTTGCAGGGAGTGTGTTTCTATAACTTGTTGGGCCCTGCAAATTGCATTGGACTGTGAAGCCGTCACTTTCTCTACCTCCTGGTGTCAGGGTACCATTGGCACCGAACCGGAGCGTCGGCGTACGCCTATGCGCCGGCGCGCTCCGTTGCGCGCTGTTCAGCAAATCCCTGTTGTTCTCGGGCGTCAGCGCGGCGCTAGGGCGCGCGCGGGTTCGCGGCGCTTGTGCACGCGCGCGTGTGCACGTGTACGGGCGTGCGCGCGTTCGCAATAGCGCCGATTTGGCGCCAAAGTACACATAAAAGTCCCCCTGTGCCTCTGACACATTGCTGCTTCGTCTCAGCTTCGTGATTCTTGTATTTGAACCTGATTGCTTGCTACCTATCTGACCCGGCTTGTCTGACCATCCGTCCTGCTCCAATCCGACCCGGCCTGTCCGACTATTCTTATACTACCTGCCTGATACCGTTGCCGATCTCTGCCTGCCTACCGACTCTGCCTCTGCCTGCTGTTTTTGCCTGTCTCATATCCTTGCTGACCCGGACCGTCTGACCCTGCTTGTTCCTGTTTAGTCCTTGCTGTTGCACCTTCAGCTTCAGCTCCAGAGACCTCTGCATCTCCAAGTGTTCCAGTTTGCTGCTTCCAGTCTCACCTGATCTGCAGTCCAACCATCCCTGTGGGATCTCTCATCACTTCAGCATCAGAGACTCAGCTCAACAGGCACTCCTACCCCACTGTGCTCAGGAGACCACTGTCCCCACTCCAGTGGCTCCTGAACCAGCGTTGTATGAGAGGTCTTCTCCTACAAGTCAGGCTCTCCTACCAGGTACCTAACACCTGGACCCGTCCCGCAATTGACTGTATGTCAATTCGGAGGTCTGTGATTGCAGCCATCGGGGTCTCCTTAATGTCAGCTGCAACTGAGTGGAGGTCGTTTAGGCTGGGTTGTTGGTGCGGTGTCAGGAGGATTTCCCCGTTATTAGGAGATGAGCGTGTGAGATGTTCCCGTTGGTGCCTGGCTTGTAGGCAGTTGCCTGCTTTGCGAGGGCACCATATTGCCTGTCTGCGTCCAGAACATTTCTGGAATGCTCTGGGTCAGTCCGCCGCCTAGATCGCGGGGAGAACGTGATCGTGAGGCGGAGGAGCTGCGGGAGGATGTCCCCATGGTTTTCAGGTGGTTAACAGTACGTATTACCTCCGTGGAAGTCAGTAGAATGTCTGTCAGCGGGAGCTTGCGGGTTAAGCGGCCATCTTCCACCGAGGTCAAGCCACGCCCTCAAGACTCAAGCCCTGCATTCTTTATGTAGCGCAGTCCTGAGCCCTGCACTCTTTATGTAGCGCACTCCTGAGCCCTGCACTCTTTATATAGTGCACTACTGAGCCCTGCACTCTTTATGTAGTGCACTCCTGAGCCCTGCATTCTTTATGTAGCGCACTACTGAGCCCTGCATTCTTTATGTAGCGCACCCCTGAGCCCTGCATTTCTTATGTAGCGCACTCCTGAGCCCTGCATTCTTTATGTAGCGCACCCCTGATCCCTGCATTCTTTATGTAGAGCATTCCTGAGCCCTGCATTCTTTATGTAGCGCACCCCTGAGTCCTGCATTCTTTATGTAGCGCACCCCTGAGCCCTGCATTCTTTATGTAGCGCAATCCTGAGCCCTGCATTCTTTATGCAACGCACTCCTAAACTCTGTACTCTGTTTTTTCTCTATCTTATCTTCATAACATTTGGTAGTCATATCTCAAAAAATTCTAAGATGTATCTTTTTTTTTATTCTTTATTTTTGGACAAAATGTGAGAAATAACTTATATATCATACAATCATTCCATAAACACATACCACATACACTGTGTATATAATTTGAGGAAAATATGCTTATATAATAGTTTACTATTTGCTAATAAGAAAAAAAAATAATGTCCCCGGATTTCATTTTAAAAATCTGGTCACCTTAGCATAGGGATGATGTTTTACCTCCAGAGTGGATATTCTATTTAGCTTTTCCTTTCATTGTATGAGAATAGAGCAATTTATCAAATACATGAGTCCCATCATCTATACCGAGCTGTCACCCAGAACAAGGACCTTGAAGGGTGGGCGGAGCCTCTGCCAGACACCATTGATGTGAGGCTAATTATATAGCAAGAATTAACGAGGTGGAAAGGGGACTGATGAATTTGTTTTTCTAAGGTCTCATTAGGATGGCTTTGGAAATAACCAGCCTGGGTTCAGATTTACTATAAAGGCCTACTATTGTTTAACCACTTCCAGTCTGAGCCAATTCTGACATTCCTCTCCTACATGTAAAAAAAAACAAATTTTATTTGCTAGAAAATGACTTAGAACCCCCAAACATTATATATATATATATATTTTTAAGCAGAGGCTCTAGGGAATAAGCTGGTGGGGTTGCATATTTTAATGTTACATGATATTTGTGCAGGAGTATTTCAAACGCAATTTTTTGGGAAAAAAATACACTTTAGTTAATTTGAATGCAGATAAACACAATATAATACCCAATTGTTTTGTAAAATATAAAAGAATGATGCGTAAATAGATACATGTCATGCTTTAAAATTGCGCATGGTTGTGGAACGGTGCCAAACTACGGTACCTAAAAAATCTCCATAGGTGATGCTTTATAAGCCTTACAGGTTATCAGTTTAGAGTTACACAGGAAGTCTGGTGATAGAATTATTGCTCTCGCTATAGTGTTCACAGTGATACCTCTGAGCACTGTTTACATATGTGTCCACGACCTACGTATGCGTCCACTTTTGCGTGCAAGCATGGGATGATGGGCGTTTTATATTTTTCTTAATTTTTTTTTGAACACCTTTATTGCTTTCATGGGCAGTGACAGGTACTCTTTACTGAGAGATCTGAGGTCTAATAGACCTCTCTCTTCTGCCCTTAAAAGCATCTGATCAAACCAAGATTGGTCTGATCTGACGCTTTCACAGGCCGGCAAAGGCCCGTTTACATTGGCTGAAACTGGAAGGGACAAAATACTCATCACTTCCGCTTTCTTAGACCATAGAGATGATTGGGGATGTTCCAGTCCTTGGTTATCTCTTTGGTCAGCTGGTGGGATGGGAGAGCCCGGGAAGAAGGCAGCAGGAGAGGGGGGGTCCCCTTCTGCCACCTGTAAAAGCGATCCAGCGGCTAACTAGCCACTAGGATTGCTTTTACATTAAAGTTATATCACAGTCAGGTTTTTTTCTTGCATAACAAACATGTTATACTTACCTGATCTGTGCGGGGGTCCCCCACCAGTGCTCCTAGCTCCACTCACCTGCCAAGTGCCCCTACAGCAAACAGCTTGCTGTGGGGGAACCCGAGCAGACTCGCTCCTGAGCTGCTGCTCTGCAGGTCCAATCAGACACGGATCTACGGCTCGGCCCCACCCCCTCTCTCTTCTCATTGGCTCACTGGCTGTGATTGAGAGCAGTTGGAGCCAATGGCTCCTGCTGCTGTCTCAGCCAATGATGAGGGAGAATCCCCGGAGGGCCGAGACTTCCGTGCACATTGCTGGATCACGATGGGGCTCAGGTAAGTATTGGGGGGGGAGGGGGCTGCTGCACACAGAAAGTTTTTTTTACCTTCATGCATAGGCCCTGTGCGAAGATGATTCCCACTGCAGCTGCCCTGCTGAAGTTTAGACTCCTGATATTTCACCAATGCCCTCCAACGGGGCTCCTAAAAAAATAATATTGTTCAAAATAATAAAACAATTAAATAATTTAAAAAAAAACTACTGACACCAATCTCTGCCCTACTGACACTGTCCACTGCTCTACTGACACCAACCTCTGCCCTACTTAAAAAGTCCACTGCCCTACTGACACGTCCACTGCTCTTCTGACACCAACCTCTGCCCTACTGACCGATCTACTGCTCTACTGAGACTGCCCACTGCTCTACTGACACCAACCTCTGCCCTACTGACCCATCCACTGCTCTACCGAGACCGGCCACTGCTCTACTGAGACCGGCCACTGCTCTACTGACACCAACCTCTGCCCTACTGATCCATCCACTGCTCTACTGACACCATCCACTGCTCTACTGACACTGTCCATTGCTCTACTGCCACCAACCTCTGCCCTTCTGATCCATCCACTTCTCTACTAAGACCGGCCACTGCCCTACTGACACCATTCATATTTTAATACAGTACATGAAAAATTGTCAGGCGGATATTATCTGTTGAACAGCGGCTTCACCTAAACAGATGCAGCTGTCGTTTGAAAATTCTGACAGCCGCAGCTGTCAGAATACAATCGCCCAGTGATGGCAAACCCGTGGCACGCGTGCCACAGCAGGCACGCCGAGCCCTCTCTATAAATAAACAAATATTACTGAGAGCTCTTCCACTCACTATCCAAAGGAAGTGGGGCTCAGTGGCCAAAAAGCTGCATACAATGGAGAAGGACTGTGCCAGGGAGAAGGAACATTCAAGGTGCCACAAAACAGAGCCACAGGGATATAGCCATCAAAAAAATAGAAAACAAAAATGATGGAAAATGTATGACAAAAATGTATTAATAAAAACAACAGGTCAAATACAAAAAGATGCTCCTCCACCTACAACCATCTAAAAAGATAATGTTGTGTAAAGCAAAAATATCTAGGCGCCGTTATGCATCCACATACCCAAACGATCGTGCAGTAACCATATAACCATGGAATGAATGGCTGGGTATACCCAATGCCCAGCAAATGCATCCTTACCAGTGCTCAGCAAATGCATCCTTACCAGTGCTCAGGAAATGCTTTCTTACCAGTGCTCAGGAAATTCATCCTTACCAGTGCTCAGGAAATTCATCCTTACCAGTGCTCAGGAAATTCATGCTTACCAGTGCTCAGGAAATTCATCCTTACCAGTGCTCAGGAAATTCATCCTTACCAGTGCTCAGGAAATTCATCCTTACCAGTGCTCAGGAAATTCATCCTTACCAGTGCTCAGGAAATTCATCCTTACCAGTGCTCAGGAAATTCATCCTTACCAGTGCTCAGGAAATGCATCCTTACCAGTGCCCAGCAAATGGATCCTTACCAATGCCCAGCAAATGCATCCTTACCAGTGCTGCATCCTTACCAGAGCTTAACGCACTCCTGATCTCTGCATTTTGAGCGTAAAGCACTCCTGATCCCTGCATTCTGAGCATAACGCATTCCCTTGAAAAACCACAAAAAAATGTTCTGGGCAAAAATCGTACGTTTTTGGTCCCTTAGGGCTGATTCAGAGGGATGATCAGTCCCATCCTCTGTACAGAGCCACTGGCAGGTTAAATTCCGTGTTGGCACTTTGAAATAAATAAGTTGATTTTCTGTCGCTCTTTGGGCACTCGGGCTCATAAATGTTCGCCATCACTGCAATCGCCCATCAGGGGATTCCTCCAACTGCACTATATAGTATAGACAGAAAATTCTGTAATTGTATGGCCAGCCTTACAAAGATTTGTAAACAGAAGGGCCAAATTTTGGCAAGTGGCTGCCAAATTTAGCGAAATTCAAAGACCGACCACATAGATAATGCAAAGATTTTATGGTTTGGCAGCATTGACTTTATCTTCATGCAATGACTTTTTTTTTTGACTTTTGAGTTTCTCTTTAACATAATTGAGACAGAATGTCTGCCATGTTTTGTACATGAAACCCCCTGAACATGACATTTCCCCAGCAGAATCTGGGATTAGATGTGACAGCCTCCAGCTAGGCTGTAAGTAAACTGTCAAATTGCTGCTTTCCTGAAGCCTCCACTCCGACAAGCAGCGGGGACTAGTTTGTCCTCTGCCTTTTTCTTTCATAGAATGTATGATATTTTCCCTTTTTTTTCCCGTCTTTGCTTCCTTTGTTCTTGAAGCTCCTCCTCGCCCAGCTTCTCGTACAGCCGCCTCTCTCCCATGACACCATGATCACTGACTACATCATATGAAGCTTCTCTGCAGAGCTGTGCCCTGTTCCATCATAAACATGATCAGCCCTAGGGCTTTGTTTATAAGCAGGGAGAGAAGATCTTCTCAAAAATGGCCTATTTTTCTCTCTGAATTAATGCCCAAAGCTGCTTTTAGATCTTAGAGATATAAATGGTTGATGACAAGTTCATAAGGTCCGTGTTACCCCATCCATCGAAAGAGACAACTCTTTGTGAAAATAGATTTTGGCAGCTTTGTCACTCCCTGACAACACAGTATCTAGAGAAACCTAGACATTTCAGAAAATGACAGCAGAAAATAACCAAGTGGTCCAGCAAGTCTGCCCTTTTTTTTCTCTTCTTTTTAACCCCATTCACACCTAAGGGTAAAACAAATCTAAATGCCTAAGCAAAATTTGCAATCTTGACATGTGTTAGTAAACCGTACATATCATCACAACTACTTTGTACATCCAGGTGGAGTATACATTTTTTTTCAGGACAAATTGAGCTTATATTTGATAGTAAATGGTTATGGTTATTTTATTAAGGTTCCTTTCATATATCCCGGATAACTATGCTGAGGAACCCAGGAGCCTGACATTCTAAAGAGCCCAGAGGTGGTTCACATGCGCGCTTTAACTTAGCTTAAGGGCAAAGTTGCACGCTCCAAGGTGAGCGTTTACTACCTAAGGGGGGCACCTGAGTGAAGACACCCCAGCACGTCTTGGATCACACTTTTTAATGTTCTTCAATTACACAAACTTTCATCACGTTACTAGAGACGCAGTTGGATGCGATTTATATGCACATGAGCACTTGGTCTTATGATTTGAATCACATATCTCCTGCAGTGTTGTTTATTTTCAGCATAGTCATTCACGACCTATTTGGACACTATGGGGTTGATTCAGGGCTGTGTTTTGGCCTAGGCCGACAAGGCCTAGGCCTAGGGCGGCACTTTGCGGGGGGCGGCAAAAAAGCCGCCCCCCCGCGTGAGAGAAAGTCCCCCCACCCGATTCCCGGCTCCCGCGGCCGCCCCCCGCACACATACAGCCCACGGCGGCCGCCTTGCTGTAGCTGCGCTGTTGTGTATGGGCGTGCTTGGCAGAGGGTGGAGAGGTGTGTGTATGGGCGTGCTTAGCAGAGCTCACGCCCCTCCACCCTCTGACAAGCACGCCCATACACAGCAGCGCCGCCCGCTACATCAAGGCTGCTGCCGTGGGCTGCATGTGTGCGGGGGCGGGCGCGGGAGCCCGGATTCAGGAAGACGGGTGGGGGGACTTTCTTTCATGCGGGGGGCGGCGTGTGACTCACGCCCCCATAAGCGGCCGATGACTGGCGGAGGTGGAGCCTTATGCTCCACCTACCCTCCTCCACACTGCTTGACCCTTCTCCTCGGCACTGGGTCTGGCAGTGACGTCAGGAAGAGAGAAACAGAGAGAGAGGCACAAGGGAACCCCGCAGAACAGCAGGTAAAGTTATTAAATAAATTATAAGATTTTTTTGGGAACAGTGTTGGCATTTGATGGCACAGTGGCTACAATTGATGGGGCACAGTGACAGTGTTTGATGGGGCACAATGGCTGCGTTTAAATGCACAGTGGCTGCAAATGATGGGGCACAATGGCTGCGTTTAAATGCACAGTGGCTGCAAATGATGGGGCACAGTGACAGCATTTGAGGGCACAGTGCCTGCAATTGATGGGCACAGTGGCTGCGTTTGGTGGGCACAGTGTCTGCGTTTGATGGGGCACAATGGCCGCATTTGATGGCACAGAGGCTGCAAATGATGGGCACAGTGGCTGCGTTTGGTGGGCACAGTGGCTGCGTTTGGTGGCACAGTGGCTGCAATTGATGGGCACAGTGGCTGCGTTTGGTGGGCACAGTGGCTGCGTTTGATGGCACAGTGGCTGCGTTTGATGGCACAGTGGCTGCGTTTGATGGCACAGTGGCTGCGTTTGATGGACACAGTGGCTGCGTTTGATGGACACAGTGGCTGCGTTTGGTGGGCACAGTGGCTGCGTTTGATGGGGCGCAATGGCCACATTTGATGGCACAGTGGCTGCAAATGATGGGCACAGTGGCTGCAAATGATGGGCACAGTGGCTGCATTTGGTGGGCACAGTGGCTGCGTTTGGTGGGCACAGTGGCTGTGTTTGGTGGGCACAGTGGCTGCGCTTGGTGGGCACAGTGGCTGCAATTGATGGGCACAGTGGCTGCAATTGATGGGCACAGTGGCTGCAATTGATGGGCACCATGGCTGCGTTTCGTGGGCACAGTGGCTGCGTTTGGCACAGTGGCTGCGTTTGATGGCACAGTGGCTGCGTTTGATGGCACAGTGGCTGCGTTTGATGGGGCACAGTGTCTGCGTTTGGTGGGCACAGTGGCTGCAATTGATGGGCACAGTGGTTGCGTTTGGTGGGCACAGTGGTTGCGTTTGGTGGGCACAGTGGCTGCGTTTGGTGGGAATAGTGGCTGCGTTTGATGGAACAGTGGCTGCATTTGATGGGGCACAGCGAGGCTGCAATTGATGTCTTTTTTTCAGAATTTCTTAGTTTGTTTGCACCCCCCCAAAAATTTTGAGCACCAGCCGCCACTGGCATGTGCAAAGTGCTCCATGCATGCTAAAATCAATGCAAACCCTTTAAACAGTCCACATTTAGTTGCAGTCTCCAGGGAGTGGGAAAGGGTACCTGTCAAAAATAGGTACCTGTTCCCCCCTCCCCCCTGAAAGGTGCCAAATGAGCCTAAAGAGGAAGGGGTGTGGTTTACAGATGATAGGGTGGGTCTTAAACAGGAAGGGGTGTGGCGTATTTAAATTAGGGGGGTGCATGAGTTTAGTCAGGCCTAGGGCAGCACAAAACCTAAATACACCACTGGGTTGATTTACTAAAGGCAAAAAAACTGTGCACTTTGGAAAGTGCAGTTGCACACGGCAAGAGCAGTTGCTCCAGAGTTTAGTAAATGAGCAGAGGCTCAGCTGACTTTCATCAACCAATCATGTGCAAGCAAAAATGCTGTTTTTTTTAAATTTTCCTTGCATGTGATTGGGTATTCTTTGCAAAGTGAAGCTTTACCTCATTTACTAAGCTCTGGAGCAACTGCACTTGCAGAGAGCAACTGCACTTTCCAAGGTGCACAGTCTATTGGCCTTTAGTAAATCAACCCCTATATATTGCACAGGAGCACTTTTTTTCTATATGTTATTTGTTTATGTTTATGGTTTTAAACACAGTTATGCACGAGGCACTTTAAATCGGTTTTGTGTGTATATCATATCAATTAATTAGTTATATTAATTTGATTAATTTTACATAGTTTTAGTATACACTACAATCTATATAGTTTTTAGCGCAACATATTCAATTAATGTATTAATGGATATCTCCTGTTTTTTTTTTTTATTATGAAAGGAAAACTGCTGAGGCAGCAGCCAAAGGCGTACACATGCTGCAGCAGGAAGCAGCAGGAATTAAGCCCCCTGTTGCTTTTGGTGCATGCTACCGCCTGCCAATCAGGACCTATTTAACCACTTCCATACCGGGCCTATTCTCTCCTACATGTAAAAAAATCATCATTTTTTTTTTCCTAGAAAATTACTCAGAACCCCCAAACATTATATATATATACAGGGCTTTTTTTCTCAAACAATAGGTGCTGGAACTCAACCCCTCCCCCCACACACACCCGCCAAATCACATCAAATAGTGGGTGCGGTCATATTTCACAAACAGTAGAAGGGTTTTAAAGGGCCATTAAATATCAGGATTGCATTAAACACAGAGTACAGAGCTGTCAGTTGTAAACACAGAAACCAGACTTCTGTGTTTACAAGTGATTGTGGTGAGCAGGCACCAAAGGGTCTGAGCCAGAGGTGGTGGAACTGAGTTCCACCAAGTTCCCCCTGAAAAAAAGCCCTGTGTGTATGTGTGTGTATATATATATATTTAGCAGACACCCTAGGGAATAAAATGGCGATCGTTGCAACTTTTTATCTCACACGGTATTTGCACAACAATTTTTCGAATGCATTTTTTTTGGAAAAAAAAAACAGTTTTGTGATTTAAAAAATAAGAAAACAGTAAAGTTAGCCCGATTTTTTTTGTATAATGTGAAAGATGATGTTACGCCGAGTAAATAGATACCCAATATGTCACGCTTCAAAATTGCGCACACTCATGGAATGACGCCAAACTTCAGTAATTAAAAATTTCCATAGGCGACGCTTTAAATTTTTTTTTTATAGGTTACAGGTTTAGAGTTACAGAAGAGGTCTAGTGCTAGAATTGTTCCTCGTGCTCTACAGCTCTTGAACAGCATTGGGAGACCCTATGAAAGTGTGCCTAGTCTGTGGAATGCTGTACCCTACGCTAATACTCAACTAGTGCATGGTAGCGTTCAAAACATTCACCAATGCAAAGACCAGGATTGTCAGGACAGGAGGGACAATAATAGCGGGTGTCACGTCTATATCTGCACTTGCTGCAGACACGACATCTTTTTTGGGGGGGTTCGCTGGGTAGGGGTACTCGGGAGGACATAAAGAAAATGCCTCTCATGCAGCCGACTGCATTTGGTTGGGGATGTGAATGGGGGAAGTACGGGCGCTGCAGAAGTGGTGGGTTCCAATTAGGATTGGCGAATGCAGCAGGAAGGGCACTATGGGCACGACGGGCCTGTATTTGTCTTTTTGGTGGCAGCGGGACACTACTTGTGCTTGCCACCTCACCAGCTTGAACTGCATTTATGGGACTCGCCACGTCACCAAGTGTTACTGCAGTGCTGGTTTGACTACGACCGGGGTACTAGGCCGCTGGTGCTTGCCAGTTCACCAAAACGCTACCAAAAAAACTGTTAGCGATCGCAGGGATCAGGCCTGACTCTGCGAACGCTGCAGTTATGCGTTTAGTGTTTTGTAAGTGACAGTGATCGATCGATACTGCACTTGGGTGGGCTGGGCTGGGCCGGGCGGAGGGGCAAAACGCAGGTGCTAGCAGGTATCTGGGCTGATCCCGCTAACACTGCGTTTTTGGGAACCCTAAACTGCTGGGGACACTAGTATAGATCTGATCGGATCAGATATTGATCCGTTCAGATACTATACCACTGAGGTGTATGCTGCGTGCGTGGGTGTTAGCGGTACTGGCGCTAATCTGACGCTGCCTGGGGTGACGCATATCACCGCCGGGCGATCAGGGGGCTAAACCTTTATTCGGTAATAAACGGCGGGTGCCCCGAATATATTAAAAATAAACAAACTAACCAGCGTCACCCGTAACAGTTATACGGTGATCAGTGGTGAAAGGGTTAACTAGGGGGCAATCAAGGGGTTAAAACATTTATTAGGTAGTATATGGGGGTCCCTGACGCTATAAAACACTGAAGGCGAACCTAAATATTGACCTCCTTAACTAGCGTCACCAGCGACACTAATACAGCGAAAGAATAAAAAATTACTGCGCTTCCCTACACCCCCAAGCTGCAGTTCTAATTCATAGGTACAAGAATCAGATATATAAAACAATTAACAGAACCGCGCTAAAAAACTATAGTGGATAAAATTCCCATCAATCAAAATATCTCAAATAATGTGTTAAAATCAAAACAACATATTATATTCTAAACCCAAATATCAACGCAACATGATTGTGATTAATTAAATAGTTAATGGATAATGTGACTGTATTAAAAAACTTTGAAGCAAATAAATTGTAAGAGGTGATAAAAAAGAATAAGTCCGTGACTGATAGTGACTTCAAATGAAAACAGTCCTTAATGTAGATAATTCCACCAGTAGTTATTGCAGCCTTAATGAACAAAAACACCTCGTGAGAAGGATCCACCACCTATAAAGATGTACGCTTACCAGAGGTAAGCTTATTCAAAACTTATGTTCAAAATCCACTCTGCGGGGACACCACCATCGGTCTCAGCATGGAGGGAGGATCACCTGGAACTCTCCGTCATAGAGGCCAAAACTCAGCAAAGGGAACCCAGGGAAATGAAAGACACATCCTCCATAGTGTGAATCCGCATAAACAATTTAATAAGCAAAAGTAAAAGTAGCACACTTACATAGAAGTATCGAGTAAACAGCATGTATTGTATAACAGTGAGAAAGAAACGATGACGCCAGCGCGTCTGCCTTCCTGACATCATCGTTTCTTTCTCACTGTGAACGGGTGCATGGGAGAGATGACATCATTTCCTCCGCCTCTGTGTACTATGCAGAGGCAGGGGAATGATCTCATTGGCTGGGAGCGATCACGAGTGGTGGAGCACGAATGGATGGCCCCCTCTCATCTCTGAACGCTCCCAGTCAGAAGCCGACCGCCTCGGGCACCGGGGGGGGGGGTGTGTCCGATCGGACCCCCCGCCCGCGGCAAGCAATCACTTACCAGGTACGTAATTTTGCCTGCCTGTGCCATTCTGCCGCAGTATATCTGCATTAGGCGGTCGGCAAGTGGTTAAAATATGCAGTTATTGTACTAATGACACTGGCAGGGAAGGGGTTAACATCAGGGGGCAATCAAGGGGTAACTGTGTTCCCTGACTGTGTGTTCTAACTGTATGGGGGAAGGGCTCACTGGGACAACACACAGATCCGTCTTCCTGCTTAACAGAAAGACAGGATCTGTGTGATCTCCCCTGTCAGAACAGAGATCTGCCTTGTTTACACAGGCAGATCCCCGTTCTGTCACTGCGGGGGAACGATCGCCGCTGATTGGCTCCCCCGCTAGCCAATAGGAGCGTGCACGCGCCCACAAAAGCGAGTTCAGGAGCCGACGTACACCTAAGGCGTTTTGCGCAGCCGAGCTACCTAGCCGCAGTATAACTGCGCCAGGTGGTCGGCAAGTGGTTAAAGAGGACTGCTTTGGACTCTTGTTTTGTTTTTCTTTTTATGACATTTTAATTTTATTATCTTTTATATTTTTTAAATTTTCTTTACACATGGAATATTATATATATTCGATCATTACATTTTTGTATTGAACACTGAATTAATTAGGTGTTCGTGTTGCGCTACTGTGAATTTTCCTATATATGCACTTTGATATATATATTTCATTTTTACTGGTTTTGATGTTTTGTTTTCTGCTATAAAACATATCTAATCAAAAAATTTAATTTCTTCATACATTTTGGCCAAAATGTATTCTGCTACATGTCTTTGATAATAAAAAAGATGCCAATTAGTTTTATATTGATTGGTTTGCATGAAAGTTATAGCATCTACAAACTATAGTATATACATTATATTGTCCAAAGTACTGGGACGCCTGCCTTTACACACACATGAATTTTAATGGCATCCCAGTCTAATGCCACTTATACACGGTCGGACTTTCTGACGGGAAATGTTCAATGTGAGCTTGTTGTCGGAAAGTCCGACCGTGTGTAGGCTCCATCGAACATTTGCTGTCGGAATTTCCGGCCACAAATGTTTGAGAGCAGGTTCTCAAATTTTCCAACAACTTCACTTGTTGTCGGAAAGTCAGATCGTGTGTACACAAGTCCATCGCACAAAAGCTCACGCATGCTCTGAATCAAGCAGAAGGAGCCGCTCTGGCTATTGAACTTCCTTCTTCTCGGCTCGTCGTACGTGTTGTACGTCACCGCGTTCTTGACGTTCGGAATTTCCGACAACATTTGTGTGACCGTGTGCATGCAAGACAAGTCTGAGCCAACATCCTTCGGGAAAAAAATCCACGGTTTTGTTGTCGGAAATTCCGATCGTGTGTACGTGGCATTAGTCTGTAGGGTTCAATATTGAGTTGGCCCAACCTTTGCAGATATAACAGTTTTGATTCTTCTGAGAAAGCTGTCCACAAGGTTTAGGAGTGTGTCTATGGGAATGTTTGACCATTCTTCCAGAAGCGCATTTGTGATGTTGGACAAGAAAGCCTGTCTCGCAGTGTTCGCTCTAATTCATCCCAAAGGTGTTCTATCGGGTTGATGTCAGGACTCTGTGCAGGCCAGTCAAGTTCCTCCACCCCAAACTCGCTCATCCATGTCTTTATGGACCTTGCTTTCACTGATTCAAATCCCAACTTTGTGGGAACAGTTTGGGGATGGCCCCTTCCTGTTCCAACATGACTACATGCCAGTGCACAAAGCAAGGTCCATAAAGAGTTTGGGGTGGAGGAACTTGACTGACCTCAACCCGATAGAACACCTTTGGGATGAATTAGAGCGGAGACTGTGAGCCAGGCCTTCTCATTCAACATCAGTGCCTAATCTCACAAATGCGCTTCTGGAAGAATGGTCAAACATTCCCATAGACACACCCCTAAACCTTGTGGACGGCCTTCCCAGAAGAGTTGAAGCTGTTATAGCTGCAAAGGGTGGGCCAACTCAATATTGAACCCTACGGACGAAGACTAGGATGCCATAAAGTTTATGTGCTTTTATGGCAGGCGTCACAATACTTTTGACAATATAGTGTATATTGGATATTTTTTTTTATACTACTAAAGGTGGTAATCAGCGACTTATAATGGGACTGCAATAGTACGGCGGACAATCTGACACTAACTGACGCTGGGGGGGGGGGGGGGACGACGACCGCCACTGACATCACCTGTGATACTAATACAGTGATCAGTGCTAATACTATACACTGTCACTGTACTAAGGACACTGGCTGGGATAGGATTATTATCTAGGACAATCAAGGAGTTAAATGTGTGCATAACAATGTGTACTGTGTGTATTATGTGCTGCTTTAACTAACAGATCTCTTTGTTTTTTATCCCTGCTTTGCAGGAATAAGAAACAGAGAGATTGTTCCCTCTGCACAGAGCACAGGGCTCTGGGCTGTGGTTGGACACAGCTGATCAACCGGTCCCGTCCATGAATCATTGCTGAAAGACTCTCATGCGTGCGCCCTAAACCTGGAAGCAGGCAGCGACGTACGGGACGGGTACATCACTTTACCTGCACGGGCCGCCCGTTCACAGTACATTGCGGGCAGGCAGTACACAAGTGGTTAAAGGTTTCAGTCATGCCCCCCCCCCCCTTTTCTTTCTTTGCCCCAAACTGTCAATATTAAGTATTCACAGTCTCTCCTGATCTATTTTATTCCTTTCACCATGTTTGTTGCCTGTCTCTGGACTCTCTCTTCTATCTTATCAATATATTTTTGTAATTGAGGTCTCCAAAACTAAACACAGTATTCTAAATGAGGTCTAACTAAGATCTATATTAGGGGAATCAGGATCTCCTTCCACTTGCTTGTAATCCCTCTGGTGATAAGTGTCTATAATATATAGGGGAATCAGGACCTCCTTTCTCCTGCTGGTGACCCCTCTAGTGATAACTAAAGATCTATATAGGGGAATCAGGACTAGTGGTGAACCATCTAGTGATAACTAAAGTTCTATAGAGGGAACAGGACCTCCATCCTTTCTTTTTTAAATTCTTTATTTGCAAAGAAATAAGATACAAAGAGCACACATACATTGGTACAAAGATCACAACAAATTTGTTTGTATTTTATATATAACTCGACAGGTCTGACCATGTCAACCCAACAACACGAGATGATTGTTTGTAGAAACCTGTATAGACATGAACTTGGTGACTGGCCTTGAGATTAGGGAGCTCTCTGTGTTCCTTGTAAAATTGAGCTCCGCTGTAAGCATAAGTAGTGTGGGGGGGGGAAGCGACCTATGTGTCGTCAGCCCTAAAAGGGAAATTTATGCCGCGCACACACGGTCGGACTTTTCGACCGGACTGGTCCGACGGACGCCGACGGACCAAAGCCGGCGGACAATCCGACCGTGTGTGGGCTTCACCGGACCTTCAGCTGACTTTTCCCGTCGCAAATCTGACGGACTTTAGATTTGGAACTTGCTTCAAATCTTTACGACGTAACTACGCCAGACCCAGAAATCCGCTCGTCTGTATGCAATGGACAAAAACCGATGCTAGGGCAGCTATTGGCTACTGGCTATCAACTTCCTTATTTTAGTCCGGTGTGCGTCATCACGTACGAATCCGTCGGACTTTGGTGTGATCATGTGTAGGCAAGTCCCTTCGTTAGAAAGTCCGTCGGAAAATTTGTCGGACCAGTCCGGTCAAAAGTCCGACAGTGTGTACGCGGCATAAGAGGCGATAGCAGGAAAGATGAGAATAAGAAAGAAAAAGAAGAGGGAAGGGGGGGGAAGAAGAGGGGGAAGAGGAAGGGGAGGGTTGGAGAGGGGAAGTGTAGGGGGAAGGGGGGACCCCTCCTCCAGTCCCTCCATCGGTTTCTCAGAAATCATTCCGGGCAGGGCTGGTGCAAGGATTTTTGACACCCTAGGCGAAACCTCATTTTGCCGCCCCCTTGGCTTCACCCCTGGCTCCACCCCCTTTGCCCTGCCCATGTATACCCCGCCTTTTTAATGAAGCACCTATCAAATGCAGTCTACCAAGCCCAGGGCCGGTGCTAGACTATTTTCCACCGTAGGCAAGACAAGCTACTCGCAACCCCCTGCCCCCCCCCCCCCCCCCCCAAAAAAAAATTCTAAATTTTTAAAACACAGGTCACTGCACTATGGGTCAGCAGAGTCTTAGGTAGAAATGCACCTAGCTGTAGGTGTTGATCTAAAAGGATCCTAACCACATGGCAAAGCTGCATACGTCTGCCATAATACACATGGCCACACTTATTACATGGCAATGCTACATGACAGAGTACCAACTGGTGCTATCCTTGACATATGGCAATGCCAGAAAACACTATGGTACCAACCACTGCTATCCTTATGACATGACAATGCTTTAAGACTTTAAGGTACCTACCACTTCCATCATGCAGATGGTCATCCTTATCAAGCTACCAGACATTAGGGTACCTGCCACTGCCATCCTTATCACATGGCAATGCCACCAGACATAAGGATACATATCATAGTCATCTGTACCACATGGCAATGCTAAATGACAGAGTACCAACTGCTCCCATCCTTGACACACTGCCAGATGCTGCCAGATATTTGGTTACCTACCTCTGCCATCCTTATAAAATGGCAATGCCACCATACATAAGGATATCTACCACCTATAACACATGGCAATGCTTCAAGACATTAGGCTACATATCACTGCCAACCTTATGACATAGCAATGCTACAAGTCTTTAGGGTTCCTACCAGTGACACCATACACATAGTCATCCTCATCACATGCCAGTGCTACAAGACATTAGGGCACCTACTACTGTCATCCATAGCATTGCTTTAAGACAATATGGTACCTAGCATTGCCACCCTTACCACACAATAATGCTACTAGGCACCTATTTTACATGACACTGCTACCAGATACTGGGGTACCTACCAGTGACACCATAGACATGGTCATTCTCATCACATGTCAGTGCTAAAAGATATTAGGGTACCTACCACTGCCACCTCATCACTATAAAACATCAGAGTCCCCCCAGTCCATGGTATATACATAGCAGTATATAATATCACTGGGCTGCCCCCCCCCCCCCCCCCCACCCCAGGCTGATGTCTTGAACTTTTAATATTCAGGGATGTCTTTCCTAAAGTTTCCTTTTCTTATGTTCCTGACTTCCTGTACATGTAATGGTAGTCTCTGGCCATCCCTTGTGAGATCTGCTCTAAGCCTTGTACTCCTATCAGTGCCCAGGCACACGGCACTGCCAGGACAGCACTCACCTCCAGCTCACAGGGGATCATGTCAGTGGGCGGAGTCAGTGGATGCTGGCTCTGGGCGCTCAGTGCTCCGTGCTCTCCAGTGAGTGGCTGAGCGGTGTGTAGGGTCTCTGTACAGGACACATGGGCTGGGAGGGGGAGCACACACACAGTACAGGGAGAGGGGGAGCGCTGTGCTGTGTGTCTGTCTGTCTGTCACGCGGATGTCTTACACAGGCCTGTTCTGCCCGCTTTCTCCTTTGGCTGGCTGCTGTTGGAGGGAGAAGATAGTGACAAAACTCCCTCTAACAGCTGTTGCAGCTCCCGCTCTGTGCCCCGTTCACCAGTTACCCAAATGAAATGAGTAACGGCGGCGCCACTCCCATCATACAGTAGGATAGAGAGCGAGAAACTGACAAGCTCCCAGTGCCTCCTTCACAGTACAGCACGGCGCCCAGAAAGGATTGACAGCGGCATTACAACTGACACAGGCGGATAGAGAACAAGGCACTGACAAGTCCCCGGCGCCCTCTCCTCCCGGTGGAGGGTAGGAAAGCCAGCGGCAGTGGCTGCGCCCTAGGCGGCTGCCTACTTTGCCTAGTGGTAGCGCCAGCCCTGATTCCGGGTTTCACCAAACACAAGGTATTTATGCCATCAGCCTGGCATACTCCTCTGAATGGAAGAATTTGAGCCAATAGAACCACTTCTTGAGGAACTGCTCTCTGAGTCCCCTGTCAGCTGCCACCAGATCCTCTATTTTGTGGCTATCAGCTATCCTCCTCAACCAGACATCTACCACCGGAGGCTCCGTCCGCTTCCAGAACAGGGGGATACAACTTTTTGCCGCTGTGACCAATAGAGGTAGGATTGATTTCCTGTAGGCCTTGCTCAGTATTTCATGATGGTGTAATAGAAAGAACTCGGGAGTTCTGGGCAGCTCCCGGTCTGTGAACTTCTGTGTAATGCGATGGACCTCCGTCCAGAAGGGGGTCAGGAGCCTACAAGACCAGAAGACATGCAGAAGAGTGCCTGACTCCTCCCCACATCTCCAACACGTGTCTGAGCTCTGGGGGAACATCCTGTGTAACCTAACTGGAGTGTAGTACCACTGTGACAGCATTTTAAACCCTGCCTCCTGCTGGTTGGCACACACCGAAGTTTTACACGTAAAGAGAATTATTCTCTCCACTTGTCTCTCGGTTAGCTGTATTCCCGTCTCGTTCCCATTTAGTAATATAGGAAGATCTGTACCCCTTGGGGGGTGTGACAAGGAGTTGGTATGTTAATGAGATTGTATGACGCACTGGTTCTTGCTCAGTGCATAAAAGCTCAAAAGACGTCAAGGTTCTCTCAAAGGGCGCCGGAGGGGGCTGCGATCTAATGAAGTGGGCTAATTGGAGCTTTTGCCAGAAGGAAAGGTTCGTTAAAGGAGGGTCTTCCATGATGTTTTCTCTGGACCTCCAATTTCCATTGCTGGTGAATTAACGGAGCTGATATCTGTCACTCCCATTCAGGCTTTGAAATCTGGGATCACTAAGTCTCGGGCTAAAATCATAGTTCCCAATTACTGGGGTAAGCGGTGAAGGGATTGGTGCGATCAAGTGCTCGCGAAAGGTTTTTTGGGCTATCCGCCATGTCTCTCCTACCGTAGGATGGTTAATTGCATGGCCCGGAAGGTTCTTCTGGCACCAAGGCAACCTGCGTAACTCCATTCCCGACAGGAGCTGCTCTATTTGGATCCATTGTTTCAGTTCCCCATGGCGACACCAGTCAGTGATTATCGTCATATGACAAGCCGCGTGATACAAACATCTGGGAGGGCCATACCTCCAAGCATTTTTGGTAAGCGTAAGATTGACTGGGCCAGCCTCAGGGGTTTCTGGGCCCAGATGAACGTGACTATTGCTTGGTTCGCTGCTCTGAGGAAGGCATTCAGAATCCTAACGGGGAGGTTCTGCAGGTGGTATAATAGTCTGGGCATAATGTTCATTTTTATTATGCTGCATCGTCCAAACCAGGAGAACATACCCTTTTGCCACTTCCGTAGGTCTTTTTTGATGGCCATCAACAGGAAGGGAAAAGATATCCTCCGTCTTACTTGGCAGGAGGATGCCCAGATATTTGATATAGGAACCTGCCTATTTAAAAGGGAAATCTGCACGTAGCAGTTTGTCCAAAGAGGTCGGCATGGAGACATTTAAAGCCTCTGATTTTTGGACCTCCATCCTTTCAATCGTGAACCCCTAGTGATTACTAAAGTTCTGTATAGAGTAATCAGGGCCTTCATCCTCCTGCTGATGATCCATTTGATGATAACTAAAGAACTCTATAGGGAATCAGGACCTCTTTGCTTCGGCTGGTGATCCCTCTAGTGATAAGTCAAGATCTATATATAGGAATCAGTATCTCCTTCCTCCTGCTGCTGATCCCTCTAGTGATAACTTGAGATCTATGTAGAGAGATCTGGACCTACTTCCTCCTGCTTGTGATCTGTCTAGGCATAACTAAAGATCTATACAGAGCAAGCAGGACCTCATTCCTCCTGCTGGTGATCCCTCTAGTGATAACTAAAGATCTACAGTATATAGAGGAATCAGGACCTCCTTCCACCTGCTGGTGCCTCCTCTGTAATGCCGTGCACACACGATCGGACTTCTCGTCGGAAAAAGATATGACGGCTTTTCCGATGGGATTCCTCTCAAGTTTGCTTTGCATACACACGGTCACGCAAAAGTTCGCTGAAATTACGACCGTCAAGAACGCAGTGACGTACAACACTGCGACGAGCCCAGAAAATGGAGTTCAATGCTTGCAAGCATGCGTCGAATTGTTTTCGAGCATGCGTAGAAATGTTGCGCGTCGGAATTGCCACAGACGATCGCATTTTTGGATAGGAACTTTTTCCGACCGAAAAATTGAGAACATGCTCTCAATCTTTTGCTGGCTGGAATTCAGCTAGCAAAAGTACGATGGCGCATACACACGGTCGCATTTTCCGACGAAAAAACTCTCATCGGTCTTTTGCGGGCCGAAATTCCGATCGTGTGTACGCGGCATAATGACTAAAGATCTGTATAGGGGAATCAGGGCCTCCTCCCTTTTGCTGGTAATCCCGTCCAGAATGCTATTTGCTTTTCTCACTGCCTGGCCAGACTGTTTATTCATTTTACAATTATCTGAAAGAGGTACCCCACAATTTTCTTCCTCTGTAGTTCTGGCCAACACTTGTACTCTGTCTGGGGATTGTTTTTCCATCAGTGCATTATTTCTCATTTAGGAATGCTGAACTGCAGTCTCCACTGTTTTGACCAGTCTTCCAGCAATGCCAAATCATGTTCCATGTTACAGACACCTCCAAGAATATCATCCCAATTGTACACCGTTGTTGCATCAGCAAAAAGACATAACCTACCCACCAAACCTTCATCTATATCACTTAAAAAAAAACAGATTGCATAGAACAGGATCTAGTACAGATCCTCCTGAAGGGTTAAGTCCTAGTTTGTACAATTTTATTATTATATTATTACATGGAACTGTATCAAATGCTTTCCTAAATTCAAGCAAGGCTATTACCACAACACCACATTGATCCAAACATTTGTGATATAGTCTAACAATTCAATCAGATTACTCTGGCATGATTTGCCCTCTGTAAAGCCATGCTGCTTTGGGTCAAGGGTCCTTTGGGTCCTTCTTTTTAGAAGAGATTCCATTAACTTTACTATAATGCCCCGTACACACGGTCGGATTTTCTGATGGAAAATGTCCGATTGGAGCGTGTTGTCGGAAATTCCGACCGTGTGTGGGCTCCATCGGACATTTTCCATCGGATTTTCCGACACACAAAGTTAGAGAGCAGAATATAAAATTTTCCGACAACAAAATCCGTTGTCGGAAATTCCGATCGTGTGTTCACAAATCAGACGGACAAAGTGCCACGCATGCTCAGAATAAATAAAGAGATGAAAGCTATTGGCCACTGCCCCGTTTATAGTCCCGACGTACGTGTTTTACGTCACCGCGTTCAGAATGATCGGATTTTCCGACAACTTTGTGTGACCGTGTGTATGCAAGACAAGTTTGAGCCAACATCCGTCGGAAAAAATCCTAGGATTTTGTTGTCGGAATGTCCAAACAAAGTCCGACCGTGTGTACGGGGCATAACGGATGTTAAAAGCTACTGGCTTGCTGTTGCCAGCTTCTTCTGTACTACCCTTTTTTGGATAGGTACAGTATTAGCTGTCCACCACTCATGGGGAATCTCTCTATAGTTGCCATGTGACCGGTATTTTACCTGCCTGACCAGTAAAAAATGTGATTTGTTGCCAATTTTTATCATAAAAGGGAACTTTTTGCATCCAGATCCAAGTGAATGATAAAAATACCAGCTCCAGTATTCTTCTCAAATGTCAGCAATAAGTGATGTTAACTCTTATCCATGCAGATGCTTAACCACACACAGTGCTCGAAGGGAGATTACCAGATTAGCTTGACCCTCAAAGAAAACCATGATGTTGAATAATCCCTTTGGCTGCTGCAACCATCCAGGCTTGCCACTTTTCATAGTGTAAATATCGAAGATTAAAAATAGAATTTATCTTATAGGACCAAAAGTTATAAAAGTTGAAAACAGAGACCTCTGCACATACCCACATATGAATACCCCATCCGGCATGCATGTGTGGCGATGTACGCTCCAGCTCTTCCTGACATACGTTTCGTCAAAGGTGACCTCATCAGGGGTTCAGTTTTAGTACAGGCTATACTACAAATATTGCATATAAGTGTTTTTTATTTATGCCCTATTTGTGAACAGGTTCGAGAATATATGGTGTCAAGATATTGTGTGAGCTGTTACATTATAGCCTTGTTACAACTAGCGCAGATATTTCCCCTTCTCTATACTGTAATTATATATAGAAAAGTGGCAACCTTAGCCATATCAGATGTAAAAAGGTATGCAGACCATTAATAGTAAATTACAGGTTTGCGTGTCTCCACAAGGCTGATTAACCCCTTGACGCTGGCCGCACGCATATATGCAGCTGCTCAGCAGGTGGGCCTTAACGCCAAGCGGCTGCATATATGCACCCCTGTTAAAGTAACTTACCGTGCTGAGAGTGCGCTCCGTGTGTGCTCCCAGCATGGTAGCTGGCGGGTACTGGAAAGCTGCCGATGCATACTAGCGATTGGGAGCTTTCCAATCATGTGACAGCCAATCACAGCAGTCACGTGACCCAAATGCCCAACTCCGCCTCTCAGCTTTTTGAATCCTTAAAGGGCTAGGAGGCAGTCTGTGGGAAGGGGTTAAGGATAAATAGGGCCCTAGGTAAAGTAACATCTTTGGTCCTCCATGCCTGAAACCAGGGGTTTTTTCAACACAGTTCCAGCACCTCCAGCACTGAATGTATGAAATGGCGAGGGGCGCTGGAGGGTCTATTGATGCTGGCTGCTGGGGGATCTATTGTTGCTGGAGAGGATCTATTGTTGCTAGGGTTAGGTCTTATGTTGCTGGAGAGTCAATCATTGCTGGGAGGGATCTACTGTTGAGGGAGGGGTCTATTGTTGCTGGTTGCTGGAGGGGTCCATTTTTGCTGCCTGCTGTGGTGGATCTATTATTGCTGGGGAGTCTATTTTTGCTGGCTATTGGGAGCCTATTCTTGCTGGCTACAGGGGTTTTATTTTTTTGCTTTTCTCGTTATCATTAACAAATTTCATACAAATTACTTACTCATACAAAATACTTAGCCATAAGTGACATAATAAATACTTGGTTCTGTATTCTCTGCTTGGAGGTGGGGAGAAGGGCGGAGACAAGGGGTGACTCAGAAGGGGGAAGTTCCCGCACCTTTTTTTTTAAGAAAAAAAAACCCTGCCTACAACTAACATTGATCAATACACCGGCCAACAGTGACTGTAGAATTCCATTCAATCAATTGAATGGCCACACTTTTGCTAGCTAAAAAAAAAGAAAACACTGCACTCCAAGCTTCTTCATGGGACCTAAACCCAAGACAACTTTTATCACATGGTCTCTGGCTCTATGTCATCAAAAATCACAGAAATCTTGGGTGATCGGCATGATGAGAAGATCAGTCACACAAAAAACACATTGTTCGTCGTGCATTTAACCTATAGGATCCTCAAAAAAATGTTTAATTAGACTGAGCTGGTTTGATGGACTGCAAAAAGAGCAGTGACTACAAAGAGATTCCAACTCTTAAAGGGTATTTAAACCTAAGAACAAAAATGTGAATTGTAGCTTACAAATCCTTAGATGTGGTGACTTTATTCTAGATTTTTTTTTCTTACCAGGTGGTTGTGCACACTTCTTGTCCTATGCTAACAACACTCACCTACTATTTCTTTGAAGGAGCAGCATTTTAACCATAGCTCAGGGCTACAGAACACCTCCCCCTCTTCATAACAGGATGGGGAGGTGTTCTGCAGTCCACAAAGACAACTGGGAACAATGCTAACTGATAAAAGGGCGGCATAGGCAGAGAGCCTAGGAAGTTATCAGCAAACTTTATTTCTGCCAGGTTTGACAGGTATATTTTGTGCAATTGTATGTATAGTTCATACGCTTTCAATAGTGTATGTATGTATGTATATATATATATATATATATATATATATATATATATATATATATATATACACATACATACACACACACATACACTGTTCAAAAAAATTGAACACTATACCATCAAGTCAATTAAACTTTTGGGTACATTGATCTCTTCAGTTAAGTAGCAGAGGGGGTTGTTAATCAGTTTCAGCTGCTTTGATATTAATGCACTAGATGGGCAACAATGAGACGACCTCCAAAACAGGAATGGTTTTACAGGTGGAGGCCATTTTTTTTCCCCTACTCATCTTTTCTGACTGTTTTTCACTAGTTTTGCATTTGACTAAGGGTCAGTGTCACTACTGGTAGCATGAGGGGATACCTGGACCCTATAGAGGTTGCACAGGCAGTCAGAAGGTTTGCTGTGTCTCCGAGCACAGTCTCAAGAGCATGGAGGAGATTCCAGGAGACAGGCAGTTACTCTAGCAGAGCTGGACAAGGCCATAGATGGTCCTTAACCCATCAGCAAGGCCGGTATCTGTTCCTTTGTGCAAGGAGGAACAGGATGAGCACTGCCACTGGTGTAAATGTCTCTGACCAAACAATCAGAAACAGACTTCATAAGGGTGGTCTGAGGGCCCAACGAGCTCTAGTGGGCCCTGTGTTCACTGCCCGGCACCGTGGAGCACTTGCCATTGAACACCAGAATTGGCAGGTCCACCACTGGAGCCTTGTGTTTTTCACAGATGAGAGCAGGTTCAACCTGCGGAGAACGTATTGCTTCCTGTAAAATCGTTCAGCATGACTGGTTTGGTGGTGGGTCAGTGATGGTCTTTTACGTTATAAAAAGTCCAAGAAAAGCTCAAGAATAATGCACCCCTTTAAAATGTATGTATGTCTTCATACTGGTCTGTTGCGCTTTCATTGCAGTGTTAAAAATCCTGCTTGCCGCAGTTTTGGTGCATATTTGGTCAGTTTAAAAAAAAACGCACCTCCCCAATTGAAAATGCAGCAAAACATGTGTTGTGTTTCTGATGTGGTTTTTAAATCACATGATCTGTGAAAAACGCTCCATAATTGCGGTAAGATCGCGCCAAAAACACATGTGTTTTTACTGCGTTTTTGCTACGGATCGATGTGAAATTGCCTAAGCTATATATCTCTGTATGAAACGCACTCCTGAACCTTGCACTCTGTACATAGAGCACTCCTGAACCCTGCACTCTGTATGTAGAGCACTCCTCAACCCTGCACTCTGTATGTAGAGCACTCCTGAACCCTGCGCTCTGTATGTAATGCACTCCTGAACTCTGCACTCTGTACATAGAGCACTCCTGAACCCTGCACTCTGTACATAGAACACTCCTGAACCCTGCACTCTGTACATAGAACACTCCTGAACCCTGCACTCTGTACATAGAGCACTCCTGAACCTTGCACTCTGTACATAGAGCACTCCTGAACCCTGCACTCTGTATGTAGAGCACTCCTGAACCCTGCGCTCTGTATGTAATGCACTCCTGAACTCTGCACTCTGTACATAGAGCACTCCTGAACCCTGCACTCTGTACATAGAACACTCCTGAACCCTGCACTCTGTACATAGAACACTCCTGAACCCTGCACTCTGTACATAGAGCACTCCTGAACTCTGCACTCTGTACATAGAACACTCCTGAACCCTGCACTCTGTACATAGAACACTCCTGAACCCTGCACTCTGTACATAGAGCACTCCTGAACCCTGCACTCTGTACATAGAGCACTCCTGAACCCTGCACTCTGTACATAGAGCACTCCTGAACCCTGCATTCTGTACATAGAACACTCCTGAATCCTGCACTCTGTACATAGAACACTTCTGAACCATGCACTCTGTATGTAGAACACTCCTAAACCCTGTACTCTGTACACAGAGCACTCCTGAACCCAGCACTCTGTATGTAGAGCACTCCTGAACCCTGCACTCTGTACATAGAACACTCCTGAACCATGCACTCTGTATGTAGAGCACTCCTGAACGCTGCACTCTGTACGTAGAGCACTCCTGAACCCTGCACTCTGTACGTAGAGCACTCCTGAACCCTGCACTCTGTACGTAGAGCACTCCTGAACCCTGCACTCTGTAGGTAGTGCACCTCAGATACATCCGGCCCTTTGAGCGCAACCATACTGCTGATGCGGCCCACAATGTGATTGAGTTTGACACCCCTGTCCTAGGGTAACAATGCAGCTCTTTTATAGACACAGTACAGTGAGTGAGTGTCCGTCTTTTGCAAGAAGTGTGTTACTGGCATGATCACCAGGTGAAAATAAAGAAAAAACACAATTAAAAAGAAAAGAAATGCAGCCACCACATCAAAGGACTGGTAAACTGCAATATATTACATTTTTGTTAGATATGCTTAATTGTTTATTATAAAGTATATATTTTACATATAGGCAAGCGGGATCCGTTTTCTTTTTTTTTTTTAATACTTACCTGCTCTGTGCACTGGTATTGCACAGAGCATCCCCGATGCTACTCTTCTGGGGTTCCCCACCAGTACTCTGGGCTCCTCCTTATCTTGGTGCGTCACAATAGAAAGCCACTTGGAGGCGCACCTGCAGGATTGCTCCCGAACCAGGCTTTCTTCATCTATAGACACACACAGCAGGGCTTGGCCCCGCCCCTGTTTTCTCCTCACAGGATTTGGCTGGCCAATGGCTTGCACCGCTGCCTCTGTGCCTGTGTGAAGAGGGAGAGAGACCTGGCTGCTGACAGACACAGATCTGGATCGAGATAGGACCCAGATAAGTATAAAGGACTAGGGGGGGGGGGGGGCATACATTTACTGAGACATTTATCTTATTGCAGAGAATACATTAAGATAAAAAATGTCTGGAACCACTTTAAGCCCTCGTTCACACTGGTGCGACTTCAGGTGTGACAAGCGATTTACAAATCGCACCTGAAGTCACATCTAATGTCTTTGTATGGCAAAGTCTTAATAGGTGCGATTTCAAGTAGCGCAATTTGAAAAATAGTTCCTACCCTATTTTTCCTGATTTCACGTGCGACTTGCAATAACATCTGTGCATGTATTTGCACCGATGTCAGCAAGCCGCAGATGAAATAGTGCTGTTCTGCGGCTTTGAAATCACGCTGAAGTAGCGTGATTTCAAAGTTGCATTCAGTGTAAACGGGGGCTAAGGAATTAATTGGCTGAATAGATCTGTACATAATGTAGGGGCACCATAAGCCACCTGATTTTTAAACACCGCAGGTGCCATTCCTTGAAAATGCAAAGCAGGACAAAGTTATTTTCTGCAACAACTGCCCTACATTGTACGTATTTAGGAAGATGCGGCAGGCGGTGTCTGACTCCGAAGAGACTACATGACATTAATAAATGAGAATCAATCTGGCCCTTCAGATGGAACTTATAACCCCCCCCCCCCCCCAAAAAACAAACTGTGACACAGCTGGCACCATGCAATGTCAGCAACATTGGAAGAGCTTGGTAGCATTTGTCAAAAGCAGAGTGCATAGGATTGGTCAGACCTCACCCAAAAACTGGATCCCTAATTAATTATAAATGCGGTTATGCTGCAGTGTATTTAGGTCAGATGTGTGCTGCAAACCTGATTAAAAAAAAACAGCAGCATATACAGGGGCATCTCAACAAATTTGAATATCATCAAAAAGTTAATTTATTTCAGTAATTCAATTCAAAAAGTGAAACTAAAATATTTTATATAGATGCCTTATACACAGAGTGATATATTTCAAGCATTTCTTTTTTTATTTTATTTTGATGATTATGGCTTACAGCTAGTGAAAAACCAAAATTCAGTATCTCAGAAAATTAGAATATTACACAAGACCAATAAAAGAAAGGATTTTTAATACAGAAATGTTTGTTTACTGAAAAGTATGTCCATGTACAGTATAGTATGCACTCAATACTTGGTCGGGGCTCCTTTTGCATGAATTACTGCATCAATGGAGCGTGGCATGGAGGTGATCAGCCTGTGGCACTGCTGAGGTGTTATGGAAGCCCAGGGTGCTTTGATAGCGGCCTTCAGCTCCTCTGCATTGTTGGGTTTGGTGTCTCTCATCTTGCCCCACAGATTCTCTATGGGGTTTAGGCCAGGTTAGTTTTCTGGCCAATCAAGCACAGTGATACCATGATCATTAAACCAGGTATTGGTACTTTTGGCAGTGTGGACAGGTGCCAAGTCCTGCTGGAAACTGAAATCAGCATCTCCATAAAGCTGGTCAGCAGAGGGAAGCATTGAAGTGCTCTAGAATTTCCTGGTAGAGGGCTGTGCTGACTTTGGACTTGATAAAACACAGTGGACCAACACCAGCAGATGACATGGATCCCCAAACCATTACGGACTGTGGAAACTTTCTTTGTTACTGGTGTAAATATTGGTGAGGGGACACACTGGGCATCTTTTCTGCCATTGTGCTATATGTTGGGTCTCCAGTGTGCCCCTGTACCTTTAAGGAGGATTGGGCTACCTCAAAGCCCACCTTCCCCTTATCTATCCATTAGAATGCATGTGCTCCCACTGTTGGAGGCTCTCATAAATTAACAAGGGTTAGGACTGCAGGTAAAACAGGAAGTGTCCTTGCAGCTTACGCATGCATTTGCAAATGTGTGCTAACTAAACTCCTGTTTTTAATGCATACTGTTGGACAAGTTAACTCAGTTGGTAAGCAGACTGGTCAGTAAGTTGAGCTGGAAATTTCTCTGGTTTTGCCTTGCATGTGTTGCCCTTCCAAGTCGTCCTTGCTGTGAAGGCCAATTATAGATGGGGCCAGGGGATAGGGGCCATTTCTTTGTTACTACACTGTCTGGCAGGGCAGGAGACCGTATTTTTGCTCTACTGCAGGTAATACACATACAGGTCTATGCCCCTCCCCCAGCTGTGAATGGACAGTGAAATGAAAAGCAGTAGACTGATGAGCTCATCTCTCTGTCACTCTACTTTTGTCTCCTATCAGCATACCAACTGCTCCTTGTGCTGCTTCACCCTATCCCAATCTAAGTTCTGCTGTTTAGGGACTACAAAAGGCCGATACCAAGTCAAACCCAGGTACTGCTTGAACTTAAAATTTACATTTATTGATGGATTAAAGTGTAAGAAAACCCTAACTATAATTTTATAAAAATGTCCCCCACCTCCTACCTATCCTGCCTAACCTGTACAAAAAAGATGTGTGTACTTACCTGTTTTCAATCCACTCCAGCCATGTGATCCTGCAGCTTTGTGTAAGGGGGCGCTAGAGAACGGCTGTGAATTCCTAGAGGAGTGACGTCACCCATAGTCTCCCGTGGCTCACCTGTAGTTGGCGCTACCTCCTCTCCCATTCAGCAGCTCACTGACACAGGGGAGCCTGAGCTGCGGGGCCCCGTGACCGGACCGGACCAAAAATAGGTAAGTACACACATCTTTTTTTTATACAGGTTAGGCAGAATAGGTAGGAGGAGGAGAGGGTGGTGTGGTGTGCTGGTGACATTTCTTTAGTTGGAGGAGGGGTGAGGGAACATTTTTAGGCTTAGGTATAGTAGGGCTTTTCTTCCACATTAATGATTACAGCGCTGCATTCATTAAAAAGCCTCCCGTGCAGCAGCTCCCCTAATACTTACCTGAGCCCCATCTCTGTCCTCGATTGTCTCAGCCATCCGATACTCTCCCGCCTGATTGGCTGAGACACAGCAGCGGCCCCATTGGCTCCCGCTGCTGTCAATCAAAGTCATTCAGCCAATCAGGAGAGAAAGAGGGCGTGGCCGGACCCAGTCTGAATGGACACAGGGAGCTGTGACTAAACTCAGGTGCCCCTATAGCAAGCTGCTTGGTGGGAGGGGCTAGGAGCACTGAAGAGGGACCCGAGAAGAGGAGGATCCGGGCTGCCCTGTGCAAATCCACTGCAACAGAGCAGGCAAATATAACACGTTTGTTATTTTTATTGAAAAAAAAACAAGACTTTACAATCACTTTAAGGGAATTCATTATAAGAGAAATGTGGAGGCTGTCACTGCTGACCTCTCTGAATCAGAATGCTAATTGCCTGGCTGTCATGCTTTTCCTGGCTTTAACACTGTTACTGACATGAAATTAGTATAATGGGATGTAGTCAAATTTTACATTTTCTCAAACTTTCATTTGGATGCATTCTTCTTTCAGAACAGAGTGCTAGTATTGTGAGGGAATGCTTGGCACCCCGATTAGGTGCTTCCACCAAACAGTGCCTCCTGCCCTACAAACCGTTCCAGCAGACTGAGAGCTAATACCAGCCCCTTTACTCCAAGCATCGTACACAGACAAGATTTTGAGGTAAAATCCAAAAGAATGACCGTTTATTTAACAGAAATACAGGTTTTTATACACTGCAAAAGTAGATCAGTCGCCACATGAATATTAAAACCAAATATTTATCCAAAACATCACACAATGGTTAGATAACAAGCTAAAGTTGATACAAGGCTAATCCCATCATAAGAACCTCCAAGAGTTTGCCAAATTAGCCAACAGACAGAAACAATAGGTGACTCAATTAACTCAATTAACAATGGGAATGCACACCTAGGAGGCACACAAATAATAAACACATAACACCTTAATAAAAAGACTATAGCAGGAGACCCCCAGCATAGGGTCTGCTCTGAGTCTCACAGTCTGAAGTAGTCATTGCTGGTTTGAGCATAGAGACCCCAAATATGTATATGGGTCCTCTAGTTCCCAGAGTCTGTGAGTTTTGGGGAAACATACAGTACCTGTAGACTTGAATCCGAAGCAAGACCACTCCAAGGGTCCCCCAGGCACACACCACCCAAAGAGTAGTGTTCACTTAAAAGCCAGGGCCCATAATCAGGAGGGAAGAGGCCGCCCTGCAGTCCCCTCCAAAAGTCCCTGTCCTGGTTGGGTCTGTCACATCCATATTCTCTCATGGCAGGTGCACTTAAACCCAAATAAAGAGAAACTCTAAGAGCCCTTGCACACTGGGGCGGTTTGCAGGCGCTATTGCGCTAATAATAGCGCCTGCAAACCGCCCAGAAAGTGCCGCTGCATTCATTCCAGTGTGAAAGCCCCGAGGGCTTGCACACTGGAGCGATGCGCTGGCAGGACGGTAAAAAAAGTCCTGCCAGCAGCATCTTCGGAGCGGTGAAGGAGCGGTGTGTATACCGCTCCTTTACCGCTCCTTCCCATTGAAATCAATGGGACGGCGCGGCTATACCGCCGGCAAAGCGCCTCTGCAGAGGCGCTTTGCGGTGGTATTTAACCCTTTCTCGGCCGCTAGCGGGGGGTAAAACCGCCCCGCTAGCGGCCGCATACCGACGGTAAAACGCCGCTAATAATAGCGGCGTTTTACCGCCGACGCCGCCCCCCGCCCCAGTGTGCAAGGGCTCTAATGGTGCATATTTCCACCTCATTTTAATGCAGTTGGGAGGACTGAATCGGAATAGAAGCACAACATCCAGGAATGGTTCCCAGGTTGCTCTATATAAATATAACCAATGAAAAATGTATATAATGTAAGTGGGCAGACACAGGCACAACTATTACAGGGATTCTGAAATTGGATTCTATATTCCCTACCACTACAAAAAAAGGGGAGCAAAGGTCACTATAGGACTCTTATTAACGTGTGTACATTACATTTTGCTATCGAATATTTTTTATCCTTACGCTGCTAGCATTAGTAAATAGACAGGAAAATATATAATATTTACCGTATATACTCGAGTATAAGCCGACCCGAATATAAGCCGAGGCACCTAATTTTACCACAAAAAACTGGGAAAACTTATTGACTTGAGTATAAGCCTTGGGTGAGAAATGCGCAGCTACTGTAAGTGGAAAAGAGGGTCAACAATGCCCATTTGCAGCCTCACTGTGCCCATTTGCAGCCATAGGTCCCCGGAACTTCAAACTCGGTAGTTAAGGGTTCCTAGATGCCCCCTAGCTGCAGCCAAAATTTGGGGTCTCTGGACCTAAAGGGTTCCGAAATGACATTGCTGCAATTGGACACAGCTGACCGACTTTGGGGCCCTGTACCTCGGGGCCACTTGGTGCTAGGGACCCCAGCTTTGGATATGTTGTAGTGCTGGTTCAACTGGGTTTCCTAGCACCAAGTGGCCCTGAGATACGGGACCCCAAATTCGGTTCAGAAAATGTCAAGTACTTTTCTGCAGCAGAGAATGACATTTTCCGAACCGACTTTGGGGCCCCATATCTCGGGACCACTTGGTGCTAGGAACCCTAGTTTGGATATGTTGTAGTGCTGGTTCAACTAGGTTTGCACACCAAACTTGGGGTTCCTAGCACCAAGTTGTCCCGAGATACGGGGCCCCAAAGACAGTTCGGAATATGTCATTCTTTGCACCAGAAAAGTACTTGACTCGAGTATAAGCTGAGGGGAACATTTTTAGCACAAAAAAATGTGCTGAAAAACTTGGCTTATACTCGAGTATATACGGTACGTGTTTAATCTTTTTTTTTTTACATTTCTTCTGTCACTTCCTGGTTTCTGGTCTTGGACAATGATGTCATACATACCAGGAGTATTCAGGAGGGGAGGAAGGGCCTTCTCAGCTAAGCACACCCTGCTGCCTGCATGCCTGAGCTAAGGGCAGACGAATTCCAGGAACTAAATGCTATACGAATCATCTGCCTTTACTCACGATGGCCAGAGCCAGAAATGCTAGGGGGATGTTTTTCAAAGTGAATTCTCAGCAAAATAAAGCATGGAGGCATGGATGGATGGGGGAGGGCGGGGTGTTTTGATTATTAAAAATAAATGAAAATGCATTTTTGGTTTGTGGTCCTCAGATGCCATGTAGTTCTGCTTTTAACTGTGTGCAGGACTGGAAAGGTATAACCGTGTATCCATTCCCCTGGGAGGGGGCAGATTAATTTGGAGCCTCCCTTATTGTAAAGAAGGCTTCCTGATCTAAGACCCCCTGATATTTCCCCCATCTACTTCTTGGTGTATTGGAGGTAGAGAAGGAGCCCCTGTCCCTCAACACTGGAAAAATAGTGCCTTGCAAGGAAGACGGGAGGATTTCCCCCTTCCCATTGCAAGGTATCTTCTTGATGTTGAAAAGCTTATGACCTGGTCTGGTACAGGAAAGGTGGGATGGGGATTATACTTGTTGCCATCCCTTTCATGGTCACCCAGGCTGCATGTCTGAATGAGGATCCAGGTGGAATTGTAGTGGAAACCCTCTTCTTTTTTTTTTTGATTACTACATTCTACTGTTTCATAACACAACTTGCAGCTTTAAGGCATTACTCAAGCGTGTTATAAGGTCCCCTTTCACACTTAAGCATTTTTCTGCTCTAAAAAAATGACATCATTGGTGTCAGTGGGAGGAATAGTGCCCCATCTCTGGTGTCAGTGGGAGGAATGGTACCCCATTGTTGGTGTCAGTGGGAGGAATAGTGCCCCATCTCTGGTGTCGGTGGGAGGAACAGTACCCCATTGTTGGTGGCAGTGGGAGAATTAGTGCCCCATCTCTGGTGACAGTGGGAGGACTAGTGCCCCATTGTTGGTGGCAGCGGGAGGACTAGTGCCTCATTGTTGGTAACAATGGGAGGAATAGAGCCCCATTGTTGGTATCAGTGGGAGGAACAGTGCCCTATTGGTGGTGGCAGTGGGAGGGATAGTGCCCCAAAGGCAAGCAAAGGGCCACATCTGGCCTGCGGGCTGCAGTTTGGAGACCTCTGCCCTACGCTCAAAAAAATACTTGAGCTTTTATTTTAGTGTATTCAGCCATTTTTTGGTTACAGAGACTTCAGTATGAACATCTGTAAACGCGTGATACGTGTTCTTATGCCTAAAGAAATTTTCTCTTCTTATAGAACTGCTCTTCTCCCTTTGTCCAGCCCAGGAAACAAACTCCTGATATTTAATACACATGCAAAATACACCTGTATATACCTGAAAACGCCTACCCCCCCCCCACCCCCCAAAAAAAAAACCCTCAAAATCACCAGGAATATGCCCTGCTCAGTTGTGAATGCAGTCTAAGCCACAGGAAAAGACCCCCTCCCTGCTGAATGGTATTAAAAAATATATATATTTGCATTGGTACAGTACATGTTTCCCATAGGAGTGCCCAGCTCCTCATGCCCTTTCTTTAAACAATAGCTGGCCTAGTAGCTTTAAGAATGACCAGAATAAATTTTGCCTCCTTTAGACTTGACAATGGGGTTCAGTGCTAATTTTGGGGTTCACAAACCTATTGCTGGGTTTGCTGAACCTCCAGAGAACCAAACCGGCCAAGTTTGAACACCTTGACTTCCAGGACCACCCGATTATCGGCAAAAAGCTAAAAGGTGGATCGAAACAACACAGTAATGCTGGAGCAAAACCGGAGCCCTGATTGGGTCTTTTTTTTGTTTCTTTCTGTGAGCGTCTCAAGGCATGAGTTTAGGTTTTGCCTGGAGGGAACCCTTTGATAATCTGCTGTCAGTCGTGGCATCAATTATCGGGGTTTTCCTAGCTGCTACAATGGGGAATACTGGGATTTACTGCCAGCTCCATCTTGCTGCCATAATCTGGCTGCTTTATTATTCTAGAATATTTATTATATTATAAAAAATGAATTACAGAAGATTTAAATAAGCATGGCCAATAAGCAAGTCACTGGAGGACGGCTGATCATGCAGGCCCAACACAACTGTGTCCCAGCAAGGGGAGAGGCAAGTTGCTCTTAGAAACACGTAATGAATGAATGTTTGATCAAGATTTTTTAAAAATGATCGCCCACCACTTTATTCAGTGGGAAATAACAGACGGAAGACTAAAGAAGAAGATCATAATGTTCTGGGTTTTTTGTTTTTGTTTTTTTAGGATCAGTCCTCCTTCTGTTTGCCATTTCCCACTATATACACTCAAATAAATGGTAATGAATACTAAAAAAAATGTTGTGTTGTGCTGAAGTGCATGAATAGCACCTCTTATTGAATGGTAAGGCAGCACAGTGGCCAAGTGCTTAGCACTAGGGACGTTGGTTCAAATCCCACCCATGGCACTACCTGCCTGGAGTCTACATGTTCTCCCTGTGCCTGCATGGGTTTCCTCCAAGTACTCCTGCTGTGAATGTACTGTGTATACACAGTGTGTGTGTGTATATATATATACAGTGGGGATGGAAAGTATTCAGACCCCCTTAAATTTTTCACTTTGTTATATTGCAGTCATTTGCTAAAATCATTTAAGTTCATTTTTCTCCTCATTAATGCACACACAGCACCCCATATTGACAGAAATACACAGAATTGTTGACATTTTTGCAGATTTTAAAAAAAAGAAAAACTGAAATATCACATGGTCCTAAGTATTCAGGCCCTTTGCTGTGACACTCATATATTTAAAGTGTAGAGGGCCACCCTAAAAAAAAAAAAAAAAAATACATTAACATTCTTAAAAAAATATTTTTAAAAAATTTGAAAAAAGAAAATATTTTTACTCACCAGAAACCCCTGTTGCTAGGCAGTCTTCCTAATCTGCCTCTTCCTATTCCGTGGCGCTGTTTCTTCAATTCCTCCTCCTCGGCGAGCGGCCCCGTTGTCTTCTGGGACATGTGTGTGTCCCAGGAAACAACGGGGCCATTCACAAAGCGCCGCGCGGCTCGCGCATGCGCAGTAGGAAACGGGTAGTGAAGCCGCAAGGCTCCACTGCCTCTTTCCCTTAGTTAGAATGGCGGCGCCGGCAGCCGATCCGGTGGACGGATCAGCCTCGGGGGGACGACAACGCGGGCTCGCTGGACAGGTAAGTGCCCTTATTAAAAGTCAGCAGATACAGTGTTTGTAGCTGCTGACTTTAAAAAAAAAAAAAAAAAAAAAACGGCCGGAACACCCCTTTAACTCAGGTGCTGTCCATTTCTTCTGATCATCCTTGAGGTTCTACACCTTCATTTGAGTCCAGCTGTGTTTGATTATACTGATTGGACTTGATTAGGAAAGCCACACACCTGTCTATATAAGACCTTACAGCTCACAGTGCATGTCAGAGCAAATGAGAATCATGAAGTCAAAAGGAACTGCCTGAAGAGCTCAGAGACAGAATTGTGGCAAGGCAGAGATCTGGCCAAGGTTACAAAAAAATGTCTGCTGCACTTAAGGTTCCTAAGAGCACAATGACCTCCATAATCCTTAAATGGAAGACGTTTGGGGCGACCAGAACCCTTCCTAGAGCTGGCCGTCCGGCCAAACTGAGCTATCGGGGGAGAAGAGCCTTGGTGAGAGAGGTAAAGAAGAACCCAAAGATCACTGTGGCTGAGCTCCAGAGATGCAGTCGGGAGATGGGAGAAAGTTGTAGAAAGTCAACAATTCTGTGTTTTTCTGTCAATATGGGGTGCTGTGTGTACATCAATGAGGGAAAAAAATGAACTTAAATGATTTTAGCAAATGGCTGCAATATAACAAAGAGTGAAAAATTTAAGGGGTCTGAATACTTTCCATCCCCACTGTATGTATGTGTAGCGTTGGTAGATTTGCGATCTACTATATGTTAGGTAAATTTAGTAATTTGCTCGTTAAATAGGTTAAGTTTGCCTCTGTTCCAGCTTGGCTGACGTTGTGTGTATTTCCAGACTGACCGGTGGGTGTCGCTGTTATCACTGGTTAGTGTTGGAAAGGCAGCGTGTCTAAGTGTATAGATGCTCTTCTGTCCCGGAGACAACTCGGTGGAGGTGGACCTCCGAGTTGCATTCTGGGCAAGGGTATTTATGGGACAGACGCCATGTTTTGGGGTTCGTTTTACAGCCACCTGCTGGCCCTCCTGGCCGACAGGCATGCGTTAGAGAGCTATCTCGTGGTCCTCTGTTCCAGAGGCCCACGCCGATGCGGCGCAGGGGTGGGCCCAGAAGCTTGTCTGGGGCCTACCACAGCAGCAGAGGAATGGTCCTGAGCTGTCTATCCAGAAGGGTAGAAGCTGGACAACCGAGGAGATCCCAGGGGAGGACCCGTCATGGAAGGATCATGCAGCGTGCTGGTCTGGAGAGGGGCCTGGTGACTCGGTTGGAGGACATATCCTAAAAAGTAACTATACAGCATAGTGCTGCCGGGTTGGCTTAACGGTTCAAGCACTGTGACTGACGTTCATTGCAGAAAACCGATACATCCTGTGGCAGAGGGTCGTATAGGTTTATCCCAAACAAGTCTGTGGCAGAGACCTTTGTTCGTGCTACGTACTGGCTGCTAGGCAAGTGAGAGAGGCCTATCCAGGCGAGCAAAGAGTGTTTCCCACGAGGGGAGGGCATTCTATTAGATCATCCAAATTCTACCAGGACATTTGTCAAGAACCTTACAAGAAGATATTTGAGTTTCTTCTGCAGTTTCCCTTCTGCCTTTTTCCTGCTACTTCCTTAGTAAATCGTTTATTAAAGCATTGAAAACGTATTCAAGTGTTGGTGCGTGTGTCGTCCAGAAGTAAACTCAACGGAACCCTAGACCCGGTGCCGGTAAAACAGAGGGAAGGAGAGTGAAGGTAACAGACCCGCTTAAACCAGCAGCTCCGCCGAGAGTTAGTCCTACATATGTATACACACTATTATCAAAAGTATTGGGGCGCCGGCCTTTACACGCACATGAACTTTAACCACTTGCCGACCGCCGCACCCTGATATACGTCGGGACAATGGCAGCGGTGGGCAAATGGTCCCCTGTAATTTGCGGGGCTAGTGGGCATGCACGCATTCCCATCGCGTACTGCCTGACCGTGCCGGTGGGTCCCGTGGACTCGATGTCCGCCGGTATGCCGCGATCGTGTCATGGAGCGGCAGAACAGGCGGACATTTCCCTGTTCTGCCTAGAAACATGACAGAGATCTACTGCTCCCTGTCATGTTGTAGTGAGCCCATCCCCCCCACAGTTAGAATCCCTCCCTAGGACACACTTTAACCCCTTGATCGACCCCTAGTGTTTAACCCCTTCCCTGCCAGTGTCATTTACACAGTAATCAGTGCATTTTTATAGAACTGATCGTTGTATAAATTACAATGGTCCCAAAATAGTGTCAAAAGTGTCCGATGTGTCTGCCGCAATGTCGCAGTCACAATAAAAATCGCAGATCGCTGCCATTACTAATAAGAAAAAATAATAATAAAAATGCCATAAATCTATCCCCTATTTTGTAGACGCTATTACTTTTGCACAAACCAATCAATATACGCTTAGAAGGATACATAATGGCCTAAACTGAGGAAAAAAAAAAATTTTTATATATTTTTTTGGGATATTTATTATAGTAAAAAGTAAAAAACATTGCTTTTTTTCTAAATTGAGGTCATCAAATACCACCAAAAGAAAGCTCTATTTGTGGGAAAAAAAGGACATCAATTTTGTTTTGGTGTAACATCGCATGACCGCGCAATTGTCAGTTAAAATGACGCAGTGCCAAATCGGGTGCTCTGGTCAGGAAGGGCTAAATCCTTCCGGGGCTGAAGTGGTTAATGGCATCCCAGTCTTAGTCCGTAGGGTTCAATATTGAGTTGGCCCACCCTTTGCAGCTAAACAAAAAAGCTTCAACTCTTCTGGGAAGGCCGTCCACAAGGTTTAGGAGTGTGTCTATGGGAATGTTTGACCATTCTTCCATTAGCACATTTGTGAGATCAGGCACTGATGTTGGACGAGAAGGCCTGGCTCGCAGTCTCTGCTCTAATTCATCCCAAAGGTGTTCTATCGGGTTGAAGTCAGGACTCTGTGCAGGTTAGTCAAGTTCCTCCACCCCAGACTCGCTCATCCATGTCTTTATGGACCTTGCTTTTTGCACTGGTCCCAATCATTTGGTGGAGGGGGGATTATGGTGTGGGGTTGTTTTTCAGGGGTTGGGCTTGGCCCCTTAGTTCCAGTGAAGAGAACTCTTAAGGCGTCCCGCATACCAAGACATTTTGGACAATTTCATGCTCCTAACTTTGTGGGAACAGTTCGGGGATGGTCCCTTCCTGTTCCAACATGACTCAGCCAAGCCTGAGGCCGCTTCCTACTACCAATACATTGTGGGCTGTTGGGAATGCGGCGTCTTCACATTGCACATTTCCTCTTTAGGGTGGCAACGCAATGTCCTTGTCTACCAACTGTTCTCCTGCATTGTCACCCTGTCACAGGGTGTAGGCTTCTGATGGAGAGTACAAGTGGCCATATCAACACATAGGCATATTTCACTGTTGTTACCATCAGGAAACCAGCTATGAGAAATATCATTCAGCCATTACTGAAAAGCAGTGTGAGAAAAAGTAAAAACAGTAAAAAAAAAAACGGCAATTGTTTGACACACAGCGGTTTAGCAAACGAAATGTCAATCAGGTATGGTAGTCATTCTCAACCTTTATACTCCGGGGAACCTTTGAAATAATTATCAGGTTTCGGGGAACCTCTACTGAAGTTAAATCATCAGGGGTTAATGGGAATGATGCCACTTACATTGGTGGTTAGTGTAATGAACACCGTTCTTACGGTGGTGGTCAGAATGCCACCTTTTACAGACAGCAAAAAAGATCATTGGTGGCCTCTACCAAGGGGCACTGGACCTGAAACTATGTAGACATCATCAGATGAAAGATCAATGAGCCACAGCTCAAAGAAACCCAAGGAACCTCTGAACCTTCCATAGAACCCTGGTTGAGAATGGCTGTTTGCTTTTGTACCTTTTTAGGAGAAGGAAGAAGGACTGACCAGAACAGACCAGTAAATACGGAGATTTACCAACAGGTTCTGATGGTTAGAAGTGCCATTTCCTAGTCCTACCATGGGTGCTCACTCTGTGGCCCTCCAGCTGTTGCAGAACTACAAGTCGCATGAGGCATTTCAAGCCGCTGACAGTTAGAAGCATGGCTCCCAAAGGCAGAGGGATGATGGGAGTTGTAGTTCCGCAACAGCTGGAGGGCCACAGGTTGAGCACCAATGCGGGCCTAAACAGTTTAACCTTTGCCCCAAGTCTAGTACCAGGGGAGAGTTAATGTATTTTAAACCAACCATATAGGTGGAAATCTTATCCTTCAACCTCAATTTTCAATAATATTTTTCACAACAAAACAAAAATTGAAATAATAGTTTATAGCAAGGATATGCAATTAGCGGATCTCCAGCTGTTGCAGAACTACAAGTCCCATGAGGCATAGCAAGACTCTGACAGCCACAAGCATGACACCCAGAGGCAGAGGCATGATGGGGCTTGTAGTTTTGCAACAGCTGGAGGTCCGCTAATTGCATATCTCTGGTTTATAGGTTTCAATCAACCTCTGTACAATCGTGTTTAAGAAACCCCAATCAAATGCTGCAGCAAATCCAATCGCTGTCCATCAGTTTACTTGTTACCATTTTCAGTCTATTGTTATTTGATCACAAATATTCTTTCCTTGTATTAAATATATTGTAATCCTTCAAGTTAATGGAAGATTGCTGGTCAGCCAAGTTTTCCCATGTATGGCAAGCATAAGCCACGTGGTTTTCAATCTGTCAGAGAATACTGACAGATGATGAGAGATTGAGAAACAGTAAAGGTCAGCCACTGTGTAGCACTACTAAGCAGGAAGCAGAATCTGCATATGTAATAAATACATATGACCTTCATCATGAACGTACTAGGTTTATGGTCACAAACGACCTATAGAAACCATTTTTAAGCATAATAGACATTGAAAACAATTTTTCATATTAAACAGTTCGCATTCACAGAAGTAGCATATCTAAAATACATTTTTATAAAAGACCATTGACTATTGATTTTCTTTAAGTCCCAATGCACTATGGCAGCACACTTCAAGACACGTGTTTTAGTGCACCACAATGCACAGATGTGAGCCATCTATACGTTGTGGGGTTGATTTACTAAAAGTGGAGAGTGCAAAATCTGGTGCAGCTGTGCATAGAAACCAATCAGCTTCCGGGTTTTATTGTCCAAAGCTTAAACTGAACAAGCTGAAGTTAGAAGCTGATTGGCTACCATGGACAGCTGCACCAGATTCTGAGTGCTCCAGTTTTAGTAAATCTCCCCTACTGCGCGCTGCATTAGAAAAATGCTAAATTCAAACATTCTAAATGAATGGACTGTTAACACACAGGAGGTAAAGCCCTGCAACACAGCTCTCCAGTCTGGATGGGGCATTTGGTCTTATATTGGAAACGCTCACAGTACGTGTATACATTATGAGCATCTGATATATAAATGAAAGGAAAAACATAACCTAAAAAAAAAAAACATATAGAAAATATAACTACAGTAGTTGACTTCACTGCAATTATGTCCACGGCTGAAAATTGAAGCCAATATTGAAATCCCCATTTTATCTATCTTAAGACCAGGAGCAACAGGTTAAGTATAGTAAGCTTCTGCTACCAATCAGAAATAACCTTTTTATTGGTCTGGTTACCCTAAACTGGTTACAGTACATATCTGATTGGCTGCAAGAAGCTACTGTACATCAATAATAAATAGATATTGCCATTATACTCTTAAACAGATATGAAGGTCATGAAGCCAAGGCCTCAACTTTTCATGTGAATAAAAGGTGAAGGCTTGCCCAGAGAGTTTCCAGCAAGCTGATGAATCTTAATACATAAAAAAAACATGCTTTTAATGCTTACAAGTGCTCTTAGTCAGTCTATGTCTACCCCCTGCAAGGCACAGTGGATCTTGAATCTACTACACAATTTTTCTTACATTTGTTGTGGTCATGCTTAGCTACCTGTTGGTGAATTTTCTCCTTGCTTGCTACCTCTTGTTACACTACACCTGTAGCTCCCTCAATTTGGTCATACAAACTAGAAAGAGTTAAAATTGAACTTAACCTGTATGAAGAGCCCCTTCCGCTGCCCTCTTCCGCTGGACTTGTCTCCTTGGCAGGTGGTTTGGCCATCAGCTCCAGATGTTGAATGACTTTGCTTTCCTCCACTACAGACACCAAAATCTCCGGGGTCACGTTATACGCGATCGCCACCCTTCCTTTCAACAACCTGTGCTCGGCGCTCTCCCTGGGGTCAGGATCACCGATCCTCTTCTCCAAGGGTGGCAAAATAGAGCCCATGACATCCGTCTTCCTTCTTTCTGGAATGATAGGATGGATGTGCATTGAGGGGCTAGGAGGGATGGGCTTGGGGATCCAAGGGTGGTCACCTTGGCGAGGGATCGGCCAGGATCGATAATCTTTCTTGTACTGGGTCTCCCTTTCTAAAGGAGCTTCGGAAGGCTGGTACTCGCTTCGAGGTTTGCAGCTTGGCTCGGGGGTGGATTTCCAGGGCTTGTAGTCCTGTCTCATGACGGAGCCCCTCGAAGGCAACTCTTTTGATGACCTAGACTGGCCCCCGTAGTACGGCTGGGTTTCTATGGCAGCAGACCTAGGGCGTGGTAGAGACTGAGAACCGTCTGTTACCTCCGAATATTTCGAGAACATTAAAGGGACGGAAATGTCCCCCTTGTCTTGCTTATTGCCAAAACGAGCGATGCAACATGCCCTGGTCACGCAAGGCCAGGCCATCTTCGGCAACCTTGTGCTGAGCCTAAGCCGGCTTCCAGGTGTGGCACGCTGAGCTTTTTTTTTTTTTTTTTTTCAGCTAACCTTCTTGCAAATAAACAAAAATGCAGCAGTGGTTGGTTAGCAAATATAAACAGCAAATGATTTCTTGTTAGAAGAAAAAATTGTACAGTGGCTCCTTTGCAAGTGCAAGCAATTTTCTCCTCTCCCGTTAAGTCGCTTGCATAGATACGGTAGGGTTGGATCAGGTGAGTCTTCTGACGGAACTTGCCCTTTCATGCCTCTTCCCTGGTAATTATAAATTGTAATTCTGCAGTCGGAGACGGGTAGCCATAGTCAGAAGGAATACGGTGAGCATCTCTAAAAGGGAGGACCCCACCCACCTTGCTCTCTGCATCCCCAGATGCCAAGTAGGAAAAGGAAGGAGGAGGGGGGGGGGAGGAGGATTGGATGCTGGCAAAGAGATCTCCACTATGCAGCACCTAAAATGTAATAGTACGGGAGGAGAGGGGAGGGAAGGACTCTGATGCATTTAACCCTCAACGCCCAGGTTACATCTTCCCCCCGCTAGCCAATCGCATGCCAGCTTCACACTGCAGCAGGCAACACATCTCAGCTGTGGCAGCCGTAGCGTATAACATCTATGAGAATCTCCTATCGATGGATAATGACAGCTGGTTTACAGCTTGCATATTAACTAGCTGCCGCTGGTTAGGGGTCTTCAGCTCTTTAGTCTGATGCAATTCTTTATTTTTACTGGATTCCCAACAGTTCCTTGTTGGTAACAGCATCAGCCATGTGCCTTAATCGCTATCACTGTCAGAGAGCAGGTACCGTCAAAGCTGATGGTGTTTGATGTCTTGGTTGGCCATTGTCTCCATGCAATACATCAAAAAACTAGATGATTCAGATCAGCACTGCAGACCTGGACAGTTCCAATGTACAGTATCAACAGCAGCACAAAGCCAACAACAAGCCTAAAGCCTTATAATGCAAAGTGCTGTATGATGTGCCATCATCCATAGTGACCTGTTAGCAGCCATTGTTCTGACTGCTCCTTTACGCTTCCTTATTTAATCAGCGTAGAGCCTACCATCTACTGTAGGGAGCAGGGGCAAAGAGCCATGATGGCGTCTGAAGTGGAATGCCTAGCAACTAAGCAATGGAAGGTGAAACTTACGGTTGCTATACATACAGAATTTTTCATGTTGTTGTTGCTTTTCACAATGCTTTGTTAAAAAAAGCAAACCAAGGGCACTCTCATTAAAGAACGGTCACAGCCACATATATCAACCATCTGCCACTATTCACTGTAATTACAATAGTTTGAGCTTTTCCCGGTGAAGGCAAACAAGGATCGAAGACTACCACACAGGAGCAAAGGTGAACTTGGACACCAGAAAGCGACCAATCGAGGAATCGGCGCCGATACATTTTACACCATTTGAAAAAGGCCAATTTTTTTCATTGCCGTCGGCAAATGTTACATTGTCCATGTTATAAATAGCACTAATGTTACGAGGCCTGGATTTTCCTTTGGAAAAACCATATATTGCATGATGCCATGATTAGGCAAAATAAGAACGAATGTAGACAGCAGATATCATTTATAGCTAAAATGACATTTTTTTGCACCCAGAAAAGCAGTCAATGACCAGCTGACCATCATCGATATTAATAATTACAGATATGCCTACAGATTCAATGTTGTTCTATATTGCCCGTCAAGTTGATTTTACAGCATATCGTTTTGCGGTTTCCATCTTCAAGCATTTAATAATTCAGCTGATTGCTATAAAGGGCTCATTCACTGCACTCTTTGCACACAATGTTGTAGTAGGCTTTACCAAAAATTATCAACAATAAGCCAATGGTTTTACAAGGACCCAGGAACTACTAGCTGTACTGGCAGACAATTAGGATTTGCATACACAATGGGGTTGATTTACTAAAGGCAAATCCACTCTGCACTACAAGTGCACTGCAAGTGCACTTGAAAGTGCACTTGTAAGTGCAGTCGCTGTAGATCGCTGTAGATCTGAGGGGAAGCTCTGAAATGAGGAGAAGCTCTGCTGATTTTATCATCCCATCATGTGCAAGCTAAAATGCTGTTTTTTTTATTTTCCTTTCATGTCCCCCTCTACAGCGACTGCATTTCCAAGTGCACTTGGAGTGCACTTGTAGTGCAAAGTGGATTTGCCTTTAGTAAATAAACCCCAATGCCCGATGTGATCTACTGACACAATGGGGTTGATCTACTAAAGGCAAATAGACTGGGGGTTATTTACGCAAAGCAAATCCACTTTGCACTACAAGTGCAAACTACAAGTGCAAAGTGCACTTGAAATTGAACTGAGGGTACACTTGGAAGTGCAGTCGCTGTAAATCTGAGGGGTAGATCTGAAATGAGGGGAAGCTTTGCTGATTTTATTATCCAATCATCAAGCTAAAATGCTGTTTTTTATTTTCCTTGCATGTCCCCTTTGGATCTACAGTGACTGCACTTCCAAGTGCACTTTTTTGTGCAATGTCAAGTGCACTTTGCACTTGTAGTTTGCACTTGTAGTGCAAAGTGGATTTACCTTTAGTAAATAATCCCCACTGTGCACATTTGCAAGTGCAGTTGCACTCTGCAAGTGCATTTGCTCTAGAGATTATTAATTAGGGTAAAGCTTCACTTTACAAAGAATACCCAATCACATGCAAGGAAAAAAAAAACATTTTTGCTTGCACATGATTGGATGATGCAATCATGTGCTGGAGCAATTGCACTTACGGAGAGCAATTGCACTGGCAAAAGTGCACAGCCTATTTGCCTTTAGTAAATCAACCCTAATATCGGAACCAATACTATTCTCATTAATTTATTCGAGCCAACGGCAATGCTTGATTCAGTTATGCAACTACATTTTTCTGAATATAAACCAAGCATTTAACAGTGATGCCTTGCAGCACTAGGTTTCTTGGCTCAGTTGCCTCCAGGGTAACTGTATGAAGCTTGTATATCCTTCTGTGGCTTCTGAAATAATATTACGCCGCGTACACACGAGCAGACTTCTCGTCGGACTGAACTCCGAAGGACTTTTTAACGGAGTTCTGACGAAACGGACTTGCCTACACACGATCCCACCAAAGTCCGATCGTTTCGAACGTGATGACATACGACTGGACTAAAAAAGGAAGTTCAATAGCTAGTAGCCAATAGCTGCCCTTGCGTCGTTTTCGGTCCGTCGGACTAGCATACAGACTAACGTTTTTTTTCGATAGGAATCGAGTCCGTCGGAAAGATTTGAAACGTGTTCTATTTCTAAGGTCCGCCAGATTTTTCGACAGATGAAGCCCACACACGATCGGAATGTCAGACGGATTAGTTCCGTCTGACCTTTTCTGCCGCAAAGTCCGCTCGTGTGTACGCGGCATTAGAAGGCCGGTCAGCTTCTGAGCAAACTGGACGCGTACACATATAAATTATTGGTGCAGGTATATTGAACGTCAAGATTCACCAGGGCAGGGACATATGGGAATTGTTCAGCGTCCTTTGTAAAGGCACCGCAAATAATATTGGCATTAAACAAATTCATGAAATTTGACTGTGTACATAGCTTTAATAGATTATACCACGCTAAAGTTTATCCAGGTTTCCAGTTAAAAAAAAAAAAGAAATCATTTAAAAAAAAAAAAAGTTACAACAATTAAGGCATATTTTAAATAATATAAAGTATAATAAGCTAAAACACTAATAAGGAATGTATTGGTTTTACCGATGGTAAATGTTACCTACCTAATATGTTTTGTTTTTGCTTACCAACCATACCTATTCTGGAACAGGCACACTTTTGTTAGTGATGATCATACTAATTATTATTATTATTATTATTATAAAGTAATTAGTCATTATTATTATAAAGCCATTGCCGAGGTGTCTAGCAATGATGCAATCAATTACTGATATACTGAATGCTCTGTTTCCCCGGCTGTGGACTAGTATTTTTCATCTTTTCTTTTCTATACTGTTATTTTGTTTTTATTATGTAGTCTGCAGTCATAAAAACTGTTATTTCATCTTTTACTATTTGCAAAAGTCTGGATAAACAGATTCTTAATTGTGTACTTCTTAAGCTATTCATTAGTACAATTTAACCTATTTATAATAATGTAGAAAAGATTCAATAATCGTTGCTTTAGCGGCTCAACCGGTGTTTGTTTTTATTTTGTAGTCTGCAGTCATAAAAGCTGATAGTTTGATTGGTTGCCATGAGCCACACCTACACCTTCCTTTCCTTTGCACTAGATTTTTATAACTCGATCCATCCTAGTTATTTGACGTTACATGGCGATAAGGAAAAATACATTGCCAGCGTTTGTGATACGTTTTCTTACCTTTTCTTTCAACTTTTGTATCTATAATGGAGCTTAGTGCTGTTTCATTAAATAAAAACGGTTTGCCTTGTGTACGGCAGGGGCGCACTTGCAGTCAAATCTGCTTATTCAGCTACGGCAGGGCCCAGTAAGAAGGTTTTGTTTATTACGAGAGAACAACAACTTCTAGAAAATGAGAAAATCTGCAGCTATGTAAATTTTATTGCAAAGCTTTGGAATCGACTTGGGAATCTCGCATTTCCTTGTTTTAGAATAGCAAGCACAATTGGTACCAACCACGTACAAGGGTGGAATTGCAATCGTCATAACATGACGCTGGTCCATTAGGTAGGGTTTGCCTTCAAGACAAGGTTTAAAAGGCCAAACTAAATTTGCTGTGAGACATTGTTATTTATATTTTATATATTTTATAATATAATATAAAATATATTTAATTAAACCCACTGTTCTGCCTTTTTTTCTCCCCATTAAAGAAACTACACTTATGAATGCATGTCAATGGCAACAATTATACATATGCAGATTAACTGATAGGGCAGGCAGAGATTATTGTAGTTAACATCGGTTCCTGTCAGAAAATCTTGACCAATGTACCTTAAATTACTACACTTAAAAAATTGGTGAAGAACCTTGGGGGGTCCTGAGTTTACAAAATCCTTAAATAACGTTTATAAGAGAGGACCAGGACATTTGTTAAAAAGTAGTTGTAACGCATCCCTATTGGTGGTGCTATTGCAAGAATGAGTTAACGCACTAGCTCATGGAATGACATTAACTTGATGTATCCCTTAGTAGCAGCGCATAGCAACCAATCAGATCATTTTCATTAGTCTACTGTTCTCTTGTAGGTACAAAAATTGAGGCCTCGTTGGTTGTTGTACAAAAATTGAGGCCTCATTGGTTGTTGTACAAAAATTGAGGCCTCATTGGTTGTTGTACAAAAATTGAGGCCTCATTGGTTGTTGTACAAAAATTGAGGCCTCATTGGTTGTTGTACAAAAATTGAGGCCTCATTGGTTGTTGTACAAAAATTGAGGCCTCGTTGGTTGGTTTCAAGAAACAGTTCATGTCATTTAAGTTGGAAGCTTATACTGGAGTGTGGCCAAATATCAGTTAACAAAACAGCTGGTATTAGCCTAAAAGTCTTAGAACAATGGTCAAGATATATAGGCTTATTTATGAGAATTTAAGAAATTTCTATAAGATGTCTTGTTATTGTGAGAACGGTTGGCCTATTTCCTGCAACAGTTGTAAAAGTCCTCTCAGCTGCCAGTAGAAAACTTTACACTGACCTGTATGATGAAGCAACGTCTCCTTCCTCTTTGATTTGCTGGTTGAGTATATCAACTGCATCTCTAGATCTCAAACCTTCCATGTGCCGCCTTTCAGAAGGAGATTTCTCCCTGGACTTCGTCTCTTTGGTCTCCTTAGAAGTCGACTGTATGTCGGCCGCACTGCTAAAAGTGACGGAAGTCTTGACTTTCGACACCGCTGGTTCTGAAGTATCCACATGAGCTGACTCTTCAGTGTTTTTCACTGGTAAAGCTGCTGGTGGTTTCTTCTTCTTGGCCTCAGTGGAAGCTGTTGGGGCCGTGAGGCCTGGAGAGGGTTTTGGAATCCAGGGATGGTCACCACGGCGAGGAATAGGCCAGGCCTTGTAATCTTTCTGGTACTGCGTTTCCTGTTTAAAAGGAGTTTCGGATGGATGGTACTCGGTTTTGGGTTTGCAGCTAACCCCCGGATTCACTTTCCAGGCCTTATAATCCTGACGCATAACAGAGTCCGAGGACTCCTTGGCTTGGGTGGTCCCAGGCTCTTGGGGTTTGTCTCTAGTGGGCCAGGAGTGGTCACCATGATCGGTTACTATACCAGCTGGCTGTAACTCAATGGTGGTTGAACTAGAGCGGGCTTGCGGCTGTTGGAGGTGAGCTTGGTACTGTTGACTTCCTTCAGTGACCTCGGAGTACTTTGAAAACACCAATGGCACTGCGATATCACCCTTATCCAGGTTGTTCCAGAACCGGGCGATGCAGCATGCCCTGGTAATACAGGGCCATGCCATCGTCTCCACCCTGGCAGAAGAGTGGAAACCCTTCCTAGTTAGTAAAAGGTGTTGCTATAACGAGCAGTCTTCACTCCACCCCTCCACCCACTCTTCACGATGCACAACACAGAATGTAAGAATAGTCACACCAGCCTCAGCTGGCAATTCCTAGTGTTTTCTTTCCAGAAGAAACTGGGCTCCACAGTTTGTGCAGAAAAACACTCCCAAAAGCTTGGCTATTTTTCTCTAAGTCATGTTGCAGATAACAGTTGCCTCCTGTACGTCCTTTTGCTGCCTCCTCCCTGCTGTAGTCTGCAAGGACCCCACCATACACCGAGGAGGAAATAAAGGAATTCAATGCCTTTCCTTGGGATCTCAGCAATGGAACAGCTCCTGGAGGTGCCTCTATACCATGATGCAGAAGGAGGACAAGGCCAAAACCTTGTGGAGACCGTCCCACACCGAATAGCTGAGTGCTACTGGTCTTCCCTTTGCAAATCCTGGCACTAGCAGCCTACCAGTATCAGGAGGCAGTGGAGCAGCATCTCTGCAGGAAGTGGCCCCACCCACCTTGCTCGCTCGCTCTTGCACTCTCTCTCTCTCTCTCTGCATCCCTAGATGCTGCTGATGAGAGGAGGGAGGGAGGATGAAGAAGGAGGATGGATGGATGCGAAAGAGGGAGAGGGGCTGCCTTGTTCGTCAGCATGCTGCTGCTGAATGGGTAGCTTGCTTTTGGTGTTAACCATTCATTGTCTGCTAGGGGGTCAGACAGGGCCCAGATGGCTGAAATTACACTTTTGTCACCTCTCACTTAGCACAGGCTCAGCTGCAGGTTATCTATGGGTGAGGGCTCTGGATCCTGAATAATTGATGTGTTATTCTGCAACAGCACAAACTCCCCTGAGTACTTGCAAACCTACATAATACACAAATCTTATAATCGCTGTGTTGTTTGCAAAGTGTAAATATGAATTTAATATTAGAATTATTTATTATGATTATTATTTATATATGGTGTGTGTATGTGTGTATATATTTATGTATTATTATTATTAATTAAACATTAATAATATTAGTAATAATAATAGTAATAATAATAATAATTTAAAAATGTAATCACTGTGTTGTTTGCAAAGTGTAAATGTGAATTTAATATTAAAATGATTTATTATGATTATTATTTATATATGGTATATATATATATATATATATATATATATATATATATATATATATATATATATATATATATATATATATATGGTATATATATATATATATATATATATGGTATATATATATATATATATATATATATATATATATATAAAAACATTTTATTTAGTATATATATGTATTATTATTAATTAAACATTAATAATATTAGTAATAATAATAGTAATAATAATTATTAAAAATATAAATATATCTGATTGCAAAATGATTTCACCTGTAATCCTACAGATCTATCACTAGGATGTCATATTAGATTTAACGTGTAAATGTCATTTTAAAAGTTGTTTTTTTTTTCTGGTTACTGCAGATTTATTTTTAAATATTGCTTGGTGATCCTGCCATGAAGGTCCATATATAGCCATTTGGTGTTATGGAGTGACAACAGTCTTCCAACTGCCCACACTCCAAAAACACAATGGTAGGTAAAATCCGCACACTGGACGTTTTTAACGCTGCTGTTAGGGGCGTCTGTCTTTTTTTTTTCTGTCTCTCAACACCCCTGCATGTTAGCCTATGTGTCCATGCACACATAGGCGTATAGAGGCATTTAGAGACAGAAAAAAAATACATTGTCAGCGCGTCCAGGAGCCGAATAGTTTTGGCAAAAAAAATAAATACTTGACGGGCGAACAAACACATCTAAACACGCAGTAACGCTAAGTAACACCAGGCACATTTAGAGCATGAGCGTTAATTCATTTCAATGGGCAGAATATTATTCTGGCCGATTAAATGAATGAACGCCCAAGCACTTAATGCGCCTAGACGCGTTTTTTTTGCCAAAACGTTGCTGCTAGGTGGAAAGGCGTCTAGGAGAGATGGCCAAACATCCAGTGTGCATGAAGCCCTATGTGTATGTATGCGCAGGGCTTTTTTTTCTAGCAGGAACGCAGTCCCGGCACTGAATGTATGCAATGGCAAGGGGTGCTGGGATGTGCTGAAGGGTCCATTGATGCTGGCTGCTGGGGATCTATTGTTTCTGAAGATCTATTATTGCATGGTGGTCTATTATTGTTGGGGTGGTCTATTATTGTCGCTGGGGGGTAGAAGGTTCATGTTGCTGGGGGGTAAAAGGTTGCTGGAAGAGATCTACTGTCAGGAGGAGTCTATTGTTGCTGGCTGCTGTGGGATCTATTGTTGCGGGAGGGCATCTATTTTTCCATGGCTGTCTATTGTTGCTGGGGAGGAATCCATTGTTGCTGGTTGAGCTTATGTTGCTGGGGGGTTAATTGTTGCTGGAAGGGATCTACTGTTGAGGGAGGAGGTCTAGCCACTGGAAAATCTGTTGTTGCTGCCGGGATCTATTGTTGTTGGGGTCCATTGTTGCTGGGGAGGGTCTATTGTTGCTGGCTGTGGGGGGTCTACTTTACTGCTTTTCTTGTTGTTATTAACAAATTCCATACAAATTACTTATCACCACAAAATGATACTTGGTTGTGTATTCTCTAAAAGTGGCGATACTGAGAGGTGGGTAGGGGGTGGAACCAAGGCATGGTGCTCGGAGGTGGGTAGGGGGCGGAGACAGGAAGTGACTCAGAAGGGGGGAGTTCCTGCGCCTATTCTCTCAGAGAAAAATCCCTGGGTATGCATGTGAGTTAGGGACCTTAGATTGTAAGCTCTTTGAGGACAGGGACTAATGTGAATGTACAATATGTAAAGCGATGTGTAAGATTGTCTGAATTATATAAATACCTGTAATAACAACTGCGTCGTCACCTCCTCAGCTGCACATTCAGCCCCTCTTTCTCTTTGGCAAAACAGCGCATGTGTGTCCTGTCCCTGATTAAGGTGCGCACACCCCAGATGCACCACCATGGGTACCCCATCCTCAGCATGATGAGAAAAAGGAGCATGCGCACTTCTGCCACAAGCTGAAGCATGCATGCAGGGGTACCTCAATGCCAGGCAGTGGAGCCATCACTGTTTTGCTTGGGTCCTTTAAAGTGGAAGTCCATGCTAAAACTAAAATCCCTGCATCTACAGACACCCACGATCTAACACTAACCTATCTAGGCCTGTAAAGAAGAAATCAGTATACATACCTTTTTTTGAAGGCGATCCGACCCGATCTCCAGAAGTAGAAGCTTTGCAGAGGACACGGCCGACAATGGCGGTGAAATGAATGGGATGTGAGGTCACCCATAGATTTACTATGGGGCTCTGAGCAGTCCTGGCTGTCTCACACAGCTGAGCAGAGTGCAAGTCCTGCGCTGATCTGAGGTACAATATGGGTCCGACTGTACTGAAGGGCAGGGGGTCTGCACTGAATGAGGGGGGTCTGCACTGTAGGGGGGTCTGTACTGAATGGGGGCGTCTGAACTGAATGTGGGGTCTGCACTGTAGGGGGGGTCTGTACTGTAGGGGGCCTGCACTGTAGGGGGGAGGTCTGTGCTGTAGGAGGTCTGCACTGAATGGGGGGTCTGTACTGAATGGGGGTCTGCACTGAATGAGGGGGAGGCGTCTGTACTGAATGGGGGTCTGCACTGAATGGGGGGTCCGCACTGAATGGGCGGTCTGCACTGAAAGGGAGGGTCTGTACTGAATTGGGGGAATCTGTACTGAAGGGGGGTCTTCACTGTATAGGGGGTCTGTCCTTAAGGGGGGGCCTGCACTGTAGGGGGGGTCTGTACTGAATGGGGGGTCTGTCCTAAAGGGGGGGTTTGTACTGAATGGGGGGTCTGCAATGTAGGGGGGTCTGTACTGAATGGGGGGTCTGCATTAAATGTGGGGATTGGTCTGTACTGAATGGGAGGGGTCTGCACTGAATGGGGGGTCTGTACTGAAGGGGGGGCCTGTACTGAAGGAGGAGTTTGTACTGAATGGGGGGTCTGCACTGAATGGGGGGTCTGTACTGAATGGGGGGGGCTGCACTGAATGGGGGGTCTGTACTGAATGGGGGGCTGCACTGAATGGGGGATCTGTACTGAAGGGGGGTCTTCACTGAATGGGGGGGTCTGTACTGAAGGGGGGGTTGTACTGAATGGGGGGTCTGCACTGTAGGGGGGTCTGTACTTAATGAGGGGTCTGTACTGAAAGGGGGTGTTTGTACTTAATGGGGGGTCTGTACAGAAAGGGGATGTCTATTCTGAGGTAGGGGAGTCTGTTCTGATGAGAGGGGTCTGTACTGAGGGAGGGGTTTGTACTGAATAGGGGGTCTGTACTGAATGGGGGGGCTGCACTGAATGGGAGTCTGTACTGAATGGGGGGGTCTGTACTGAATGGGGGGGTCTGTACTGAATAGGGGGGGTCTGTACTGAATAGGGGGGGTCTGTACTGAATGAGGGGTCTGTACTGAATGAGGGGTCTGTACTGAATGAGGGGTCTGTACTGAAGGGGGGGCCTGTACTAAAGGGGGATCTTCACTTAATGGGGAGGGTCTGTACTGAAGGAGGGGTTTGTACTGAATGGGGGTGTCTGTATTGAATGGGGGGTCTGTACAGAAAGGGGGGGCTGTACTTAAAGGGGGTGTCTGCATTGAATGGGGGGGGTCTGTACTGAAAGGGGGTTTCTATTCTGAGGTAGGGGAGTCTGTTCTGATGAGAGGGGTCTGTACTGATGGAGGGGGGTCTGTGTTGAGGGGGGACTATAGTTGGTGGAGGGGGGTGACCCCATGTTTTTCCACATTGAGTGACACCAACCCTAGTGACGCCAGTGACAGTGCGCGGGGGGGGGGGGTGCCTGGGCCACTACCGGGGTGACACCCAGAGCCGGTCGACGGATTCACAGAGCGGAGCAAGTGAGCAAAACACTCTCTCTCCTCCTGTACCTCCTGTAGGGGAGAGAGAGACAGTAAGCAGCGCTGAGTAGAGAACTGCTGGAGTTAACTTTTTAAGTAAACCAGCAGACGATTGGTTGCTAGGTGGTCCTAGCAAACAATCAATAGCTTGTTAATATGAAAAATTTACTCCAGCAGTTCCCACCCTCTGTTCAGCGCTGCTCCCTGCCTCTCCATCTGCATGATTAAGGTAAGAAGGGACAGAGCTGGGGGGTCTGTGTAACATGCAGGGAGTCCAGAACTGTTAGGAGGGGGGGGTCTGTGTAACATGCATGGAGTCCAGAGCTGTTAAGGGGGGTCTGTCTAACATGCAGGGGGTCCAGAGCTTTTAGAGGGGGTGTCTGTGTAACATGCAGAGGTCCAGAGCTGTGGGGGGCTGTGTAATGTAAAGGGGTCCAGAGGTGCAGGGTGCTGTGTAATGTAAAGGGGTCCAGAGATGCAGGGTGATGTGTAATGTAAAGGGGTCCAGAGATACAGGGTGCAGTGTAATGTAAAGTGGTCCAGAGATGCATGGTGCTGTGTAATGTAAAGGGATCCAGAGGTGCAGGGTGCTGTGTAATGTAAAGGGGTCCAGAGATACAAGGTGCAGTGTAATGTAAAGGGGCCCAGAGGTGCAGGGGGCTGTGTAATGTAAAGGGGTCCAGAGATACAGGGTACAGTGTAATGTAAAGGGGTCCATAGATGCAGTTGTGGCGAGGGGGTACATAGTAGTGACAAAGAGATATTGAAGGACGCAGAGGTATGCAGGGGGCACAGTGAGGTGTTTTTACATTTTAACGTGGGGGGGGGTGCCAGATATAGGATCCAACCCGGGTGCCAAATGCTCTAGGTACACCCCTGGCCTGCAGAAAAGGTATGTATACTGATTTCTTCTTTACAGGGCTAGATAGGTTAGTGTTAGATCGTGGGTGTCTATAGATGCAGGGATTTTAGTTTTAGCATGGACTTCCACTTTAACCACTGGCCTACTGGGCACTTTCACCCCCTTCCTGCCCAGGCCAATTTTCAGCGCTGTCACACTTTGAATAACAATTCCGCGGTCATGCTACACTGTAACCATGTGAAATTTTTATAATTTTTTTCACATAAATAGAGCTTTCTTTTGGTGGTATTTAATCACTGCTAGTTTTTACTTTTTTTACAGAAAAAAAGAAAAAAAAAGTTTTTCTTAGTTTCTGTCAGTAAATTTGGTAAATAAGTAATTTTTCTCCTTCACTGATGTGCACTGATGAGGCGGCACTGATGGGCTGCACTGATGAGCATTGATGTGGTGGCACTTATGGGAACTGATGAGGCGGCACTTATGGGCACTGTTTAGGTGGCACTAATATGCCACACTTATGGGCACTAATAGGTGGCACGAATATGTGGCACTGATGAGCACTGATAGGTGGCACTGATAGGTGGCACTGATGGGCACTGATAGGCGGGAACTGGTGGGCACTGATAGGCAGCACGGATAGGCAGCACTCATGAGCACTGATGGGCATTTATGAGCAGCACTGATAGCCAGCACTGACTGGCATCACTAATGGGCACTGATTGGTGTCACTTGTGGGCACTGATTGCTGGCACTGGTGGGCACTGATTGTTGGCACTCGTGGCGCTTTATTGTAATAAGGGCACTAATGATCAGTGCCCTGATTACATGTCTCAATGTCTCCTGCAAGGAGATGCCGCTGATCGCCTCTCTTCGCCACACACTCTGTCAGTGTGAGGCGATAAGAGCCAATCCCGGTATTTCCGTGTTTACCTGTGAGCGGCTGTGATTGGACACAGCCGATCACATGGTTAAAGAGCCATGGCTGTGGCTCTTTACAGGGATCGCGGGTGCGTGAGAGTGGCCATTCTGGGACAACGTCATTTGACAGTGGGCGGGGGCAAGCAGGCCTATTTCTGACATTTGTTGTTTACAAGTTAAAATCAGTATTTTCTGCTAGAAAATTACTTAGAACCCCCAAATATTATATATATATATATATATATATATATATATATATATATATATATATATATATTTTAGCAGAGACCCTAGAGAATAAAATAAAGATCGTTGCAATATTTTATGTCACACCATATTTGTGCAGCGGTCTCACTTTTTTTAATAAAAAAAAAAAAAGCAAACAGTAAAGTTAGCCCATTTTTTTTGTATAGTGTGAAAGATGATGTTACGCCGAGTAAATAGATATCTAACATGTCATGCTTTAAAATTGCACACACTCGTGGAAAGTGGTTAATATGCCTTCACTAAACAAGATTACCCCCCACCCGTGAGATCTTCTCCCCGCACCCGCTGTCACATTTTAAAAACAGTTCCCCTCACACAGCTGCCTCACTCATTCACAGAATTCTGTGAACGAATGATCCACAAGTACAGTATTCCATCACGGCAGATGGCTTGTAGTTCTCAGTGAACTGGGAGGGTGCTGGTGAGCGCTCTTGTAGTTCATTGATTCCTCCTGCTTTCCAGTAACTGTCTGCCTGTATGGGGGGTACCGGCAGACAGCTATACTGAGAGTCTTTAGGAGCCTGCTGATTGAGAGTGTATTGCTCTGCAGGCTGAAAAAAATAAAAATAAATGCACATTTTATTTTACCTGCAAAATTTTGTACATTTATTTATCTATTTTTTTTTTAAAGGTGGAATGTTTTACCTGCTTTATGACCAGAGCGTTTTTTGCTATTCAGCTCTGGGTCATGCAACACTGTACCCAAATAAAATTTATATCATTGTTTTCACACAAATAGAGCTTTCTTTTGGTGGTATTTGATCACCACTGGGTTTTTCATTTTTTTATTATATCTACCGTATTTATCGGCGTATAACACGCGCCGGCGTATAACACGCACCCCAAGTTTAGGAGGGAATAAGGAAAAAAATGTTTTAAGGAAAAAAACTTACATTTAAATGCCCATCAATGCAGCCTTGCACAGCGTCCATCTGCATGCTTGTCCAGTGTTATTTGCAGCCTTGCAGTCATTTGCAGCCTTGCAGTCAGCAGCCTTGGTGTCATTTGCAGCCTTGCAGCTTTGTCAGTGCTGATCTGCAGCTTTCTGTGTCCATTTGCAGCCTTGCTCAGGCTGCAGTTAAACTGCAGTGACTTTTCATTGTCACTGCAGTTTGAAAATGGCTCCCCTGCGATCCTGAGCTTCAAAATCGCCAACCGCGATTTGAAAATGGCGCCGCCGGCGCCGAAATACACAGAGCCGGTCCTTGGCGGCTCTCGTTCACTTTCGGCTCCACTCGTAGTCCCGTCCGGGATGGGCGTGACTGTGAGCGGAGCTATCCGAACCTAGCCGAGTACACTCGGCTAGGTTCGGGCGGCGCTCGAGTGAAGCCGAAAGTGGCCGAGAAGAGCCGTGGACCGGCTCTGTGTATTTCGGCGCCGGCGGCGCCATTTTCAAATCGCGGTCGGCAATTTTGAAACTCAGGATCGCAGGGGATCGGCGTATAACACGCACCCGCGATTTTCCCCTGATATTAAGGGGAAAAAAGTGCGTGTTATACGCCGATAAATATGGTATATGAAAAACATTATTTTTTACTTTCTGCTTTAAAACAAATCCAATAAAAAAATTCAAAAATCATATTTCTTCATAAATTTAGGCCAAAATCTATTCTGCTACATGTCTTTGGCAAAAAAAAAAATCCCAATAAGTGTATATTGATTGGTCTATGATTTATATAGCGCCAACAGTTTACGCAGCATTTACAATATAAAAAGGAGACAATACAGTTATAATACAATAAAATACAAGAGGATTAAGAGGGCCCTGCTCAGAAGAGCTTACAATCTAATGGGGTGGGGCAGGTGGTACAAAAGGTTGTAACTGTGGGGAATGAGCTGTTGGAAGTGGTAGAAGATTAGTTGGAGACGTGATAGGCTTCCCTGGAGAGAAGAGTTTTCAGGGATCGCCTGAAGGTAGCAAGAGTAGGGGATAGCCGGACAGGTGGAGGTAGCGAGTTCCAGAGGATGGGAGAGGCTCTGGAGAAATCCCGGAGACGAGCATGGGAGGAGGAGACGAGAGAGCTTGAGAGTAGGAGGTCTTGAGAAGAGCGGAGAGGACGATTTGGGTGATATTTGGAGACAAGATTGGTGATGTAGCTCGGGGCAGAGTTGTGAATGGCTTTGTATGTTGTGGTTAGTATTCTGAATTGAATTAAAGCTATGGTATGTATATGTAGCGCAACCCCGTAAGGAGCCGCAAGTGTAAAGGGATTCCCCCACTCTGCACAGCCAGGCATCTTCACAGCACACTTGAGTCAGAAGAGGGGAATAAACTTGGATAAGGATTGGGGTATTATGGGATGCCCACTTGACTTTCAGCAAAAGGACTCTTCAGGGACACAACTATTTACAGCCCTCATATGTACATTTCTCCTCTGCCTCCTGCACAACTTTTGATTGCAGCACTACAACTCCCAGGACCAGCTGGCACACTGTGATGATCCGACAAAAAGGCTCAGTTCAGATAAGGAGCAATAGCCCTTTACAGGCAGGGACGGCGGGCCCCTTGTTTGTGTATCAAGCTGTCCTCCTCCTGTGGCTACTGATCCCAACACCACCTCTTCAGGCATGGCCAGCCCACCTGGCTACAGCTGCCCCTTTCACAAGCCTTCATGGCTAAGACTCCACAGTTCTCCAAGACTGACTCTACATCCATCTCAGACTGCTCTCTCCCAGTCCTCTCAGGCTCCCTCTGAGTCCTCTAAGACTGTGACACTCACCAGCCCAGCCCTGGCTGTCCATCTCCCTGGAGATTTGCCCGGCAGTGTTCTCCTGCTGTCCTTCTCGTGCGCCCATGCCTTCGGTCAGGACACATCTGTGTGTCGTAAAGAGGGTCCCTTCCACACCCAAGCCCGGGCCCTAGGTTACCCCTCCCCCCTTCAGACTAGGGGGGCATCCTTAAGGGCCTTCCGACAGCCTAACACTCCATCTCCAGCTTCCACCCGAACTCCACTGCCCCAGCTGGGCTGACCCAGAGTATTTGAGGGGGCTTCCCCCTGCCAATCCATCTGTTGGGGATTGGTCAGGGCCCTCATCAATACTCCAGGCCGCCCCTCCTTACCACCACTCCCATTCTTATAGAATCTACCTGTTTCTAGAAGTAGGGGGAGATATTAGAGATGCTGCCTGTGAGTCATCCAGTCCTCTCTGAGTCACTCAAACCCTGACCCAGAGAAAAACACAGGCTTGGCTGCTGGCCAAGTCTGAACAATTTACACTGACAAAAATCCTACTCTGGCACACTAGAGTGCTACATATACTGGATTTTTTATTAATTTATTTTTATATACTAGTAATGGCAGTGATCAGCGATTTAGGCTTCACACTGAGGCGGTTTTCAGGCGTTTTAGCGCTAGAAATAGCCTCTAAATAACACCTACAAACCACCTCCATTCATTTTAGTGTGACTTTTCACACTGGGGTGGTGCACTTGCGGGACGTTCTGAAAAGTCCTGCAAGCAGCATCTTTGGGGTGGTTTGGGAGCGATGTATACACCGCTCCCAAAACGCCCCTGCCCATTGAAATGAATCGGCAGCACTTCCAAAGCGCCTGAAAATCGGTTCGGAAGCGCTGCAACATGGGAGCCTTTAACCCCTTCTTCGGCGGCTAGTGGGGGTGGCCCCAGTGTTAAAGTAGCCTTATAGTGGGATGGCGATAGTGTAGCGGGCAATCTGAAACTAACTGACACTGGGTGGGAACTGACAACCTGACACTGATATCACCACACCAGTGACACTAATACAGTGATCAGTGCTAATACAGTACTAATGACACTGGCTGGGAAGGGGTTAACATGTATTATGTGCTGCTTTTACTAATCAATGTGGCTGATTTTTCTTCCTGCTTTGCAGGGAGAAAAAAGTCAACCACATCACCACTCCCCGTACAGAGCCCTGTGTTCTTAGTAAACACAGGGCTCTGAACTGCGATTTGAGAAACTGACCAGCGGGTCCCAGCCATCAATCATTGGCCGGGAACTGCTGATAGGCTTGTGCTGTACTGAATCACAGCGCCCGCCCTGTCGCTGTATATGTGCATTGGGTGGTCAAAATAAATACGCGCCAATCTTTTTTCATAGGGTAGGTCAGTTTTCCTCCAGTGTTGGTGGGCAGCCCTCACTCCTGCACTGAATGGCATGCACATAACGATACGTGAGCATCATTTGGTGTGGTAGTACTTTTAGCCCAGGTCGGCATAATACCAGTGGCTGGTCCTTGACAGCCTGGGCTCCAGAAGGTAGGCCATCACTCTACCCAAAATTGGAGCACCATCTGCTGGAGCAGATTCCCTTGTGTGAAGAAGAGCGCTAGAGTAAGGTGACCAGATTTTTAAAATGAAATCCTGGGACATATTTTTTTTTTACTAGTATTGGCAGCAATCGACTCTTTGCCCGTCTCCGCTGCCGCCGCCCGCCTCACAGCCTGTCAAGTCTAAAGCCCCATACACACTATCAGATTTTCTGCTGATTTTTTCCTTTAGATTTACCAAAACCATATAATATGAGGTCAAACCTTAGGAGTTAAAATTTGTATGCAATCAGGCAGGCCCTTGCACTACATGGTTTTGGTAAATCTGAAGACAAAAATCAGCAGAAAATCTGATAGTGTGTATGGGGCTTTACTCTTCGGGCCCCGGCTACTACTGGGTGGGGAGCAGAGGAAGATCACTCCACCAGGGAAGGCAAGGAGAGAAGCAGGCAGGCGGCTGGCCGGGACTTGAGCCAAGGCAGAAGAACATGCGAGTGGAGCTGAATGGGCATGCGCCCGAAACTGAAGAAATAGTCCCACCAGCACATGATCATCAGAAAGGGGCACAGATAATGGAAAAAAATAAACCCCCATAAGCTAGTAGGAGCGGCAGAGGAGGGGGGGGTGCAATTCAGATTTTTTTTATTCTGCACGGGCTGTCTTTGAAATTGCCCCAGCCCCTGTTCAAATCCAATCCGGCGACAAAACGGGGGACAGACTCGGTCCGGGGACAGTGTCCTCAATACGGGGACTGTCCCCAGAAACCGGGGATGTCTGGTCACTCTACGCTAGAGTGTACATGAGTATTATTGCAGCAAAATATCCTAGTTGATTTTTATGCTGGGCTGTATTTTTTTATGTTTATGTCAAATCTCAGTTCTTCTTTAAATAATAATAAAAAAAATTAAAAAAAAAACTATAAGAAAATGGACCCACAACCTTTATAATTGTCGTCTGTCATTTATCTCTGGCTATTGGTTCTGTGCACTTTGATAGCTGCAGTTCCTTCAATTAACTTAGTTATGTTTAATGGGCCATCTGCTGTTCTTTCCCAGAACAGCACCAAACACTGCTGAGTCACTGCAGCTTGTTTTACCAAAATGGAAATGTTCATAAATCCTCCACAATCAGAACTCCCATCAGGCCTAGTTAGAACCACTCGAATCATGACACTGGTTTATTGAAAAGAGTGTCAGGCTGTGATATGTAGATCAGTAAGTCTTTAAAGTTATAATGGTCTCTGCAATCAGCCTTACTGGCTAAATAGCTTTCTTCCCTTGACCATCCTGACAATTATTTGATCCTTTGTTGTATAGCTTGGAGGATGCTATGGTGTGTCAGATACCCATTTATGCCTTGATGTACTCTGCACCGGCCACTGGATGACCCTGGCCTTATGGCTGCCCGCGATGTCTCAGTGCGGGAGCCGCGATGTGTACTGGGGCCCTCCTCCCCCCGTCTGTCGTCTGACGTTCGGGGGGTGGCTATGCCACCACTGCGCATCAACGTCACACACGCACGCCGGATGTACGGCGTCCGTGACGCGGCCCTTCCGGCGGTTGCTCTCCATCTGCGCGAGCGGTGGGTGGGATCGGTTCGGCGCCGGGCAACACCTTGCCTGTGCGTCGGCGTCCGGATGCCCCTCCCCTTACACTCGTGCGGTGTGGCATTGGGGGCGGGTCCGTGGCGTCGCTTATATGCGGGCGGCGGCCCTGGCATGTTCCAGTGCTCCTTGGGCTCCCTGCAAGATAGGCTCCACATTTTTGGTTGGACTGCCTGTCCCTTCCCTTTCATTCAGGTACACTTCCCAACTTCTCCCATCACCTCCTTTCCTCCCCTACACCGGGTGTTTTGGTGTTGACCCTGTACCATGGTCTCTCACCCTCACACCTGGTTGACCACCAATTATCCCTCCCCCTCGCCTCTCACCACACTCCCCTCCAGCCTACCCCCTTTTCCTATCTCCCCATCATCGTATCCACATATATTGTTTTTTTCACACTGCCCCACACTTTGAGGTCTCTCACCACTTTTTTCACATCAGGTGAGCCTGGGAGCGCTGGTCTGCCATGTTCGCTGTCTGTGTTGGTTGCCGCTATTGGACGCGCCCTCTCGGCTCCCGTTACAGACCCTGGGCTGGCCTGCTGATCTGGACGTCATGTGGCTTGGTGTACATACCTAGTAAGTTTACATGCCCTACCCGGGTTTTTGGGTGGAATTTTACCTATATTCCCCCAACTTTGATAACTGAGTATCTACACATTTTTTTTTGCAGACAATTCACATATCTGCTCCTGAACAGCGGTTTCAAGCCACAAAACGCGTCAAGCTTATTGATGTTGTGAACCATTTATACACCTATTATGATATGAAAGTTTTCACAATTCTACCTATTAAAGGATTCAAGAACTATTGACCGTGCAGTTGTTACCTCTTTAATATTTATACATTGCATGAACACTGGTGGACCCCTTAAATTTTATCATTATTGTACATGATTGTAAACATGTTATTACCAGTCTCTGCTACTATAGATTTTGATGCCTAGTTACGGGTGCATCTTCATATATGTGCAATTCTATGTTGGTTAAATATGTTTCTATGCAATATTAAACAATTTTTACCTTCCACCATTTTGTTCCTTTTATCACCATGAGCTTCATATAAAGTCCCACCTCTTTTGCTACACTTTGCTTCCCTGGACGCTTTAGTGTATGTTTCGCCATCACTCCAAGCTGGATGAAAGAGCCAGGAGGAAACTGGTCAGAGAGGCTACCAAGAGGCCTACAGCAACTCTGAAACCATTACAGGAATTTATGACATAGAGTGGTCATTGTGTGCATGTGACAACAATATCACAAATTTTCCACAACTGTGGCCTGTATGGGAGGGTTGCAAGAAAAAAGCCACTCAAGAAAGGTCACATGCAGTTATGACTGAGCTTTGCCAAAACGCACCTTGAAGATTCTGAGGCTACCTGGAAAAAGGTGTTATGGTCAGATGAGTGTCAGAAAAATGGCCAACGGACTGGCAATCTTGCCAATACCCATCGTGGCCGCATCAGGCGCGCTACCGTGCGTATTGACGTACGCAGATGCGCAACGGCGCTAATGTGAGCGCACATGCGCAATGGCACGAGCAACGTGACAGATGCTGGCGTCTCCTGGCCTACAACTATATAAGCCTGCTGCTGAGACCAGTGCATTGCTGGATTATCGTCAGCTCCCCTGTGTTCCTGTGTATCCTGCGACTTTTATTTTGATATATATTTAATATTTTTTTTAAAAGACACTGAATTGTTGAAAGACTTTATCATTACTATTTTTGCATACATTTTGGTCACAGGTTTATTTTGTATGACCTGAGTAGATAGTATAATGAAAAGCGTTACACGCTACATATACAGTATATATTCAAAATAAAGCTTGGTGATCTATTTGACAGCGGTGTTGCCTCCTGTCTCCCTTTTCTCCGCTTTCCCTGGTGGCGGTAAAGGAATTGCTATATCTAGAGCACTAATGTGGTCAGCACTTGGCCAGATGGTACATCTGTGTCCTTGCATATTCAGATTTGCATAAAAGTCATAAACATCATGTGAAGTAGCAACATTTGCATCCTTTATCTGGGAAAAGGGAAGAAGGCAGAGGAACCAGCTTACCAGAGAAGGACAAAGAGCGATTCTGACTTAATTGGTGTCAGAGAAATGGCCGTAGGACTGGCAACATTGCCAATACTCTTCATGGCAGCACTAGACAAACGTCCAGGCGCGCTGGCGCACGAAGATGTGCGATGACACGAGTCGGCGCACGCTGAAGCGCGACGGCGCGAACGGGCGCACGCATGTGCAGGTTGTGACGGATGTTGGCACTCACTGGCCTCTTTAAACCTACTGCTGAGATCCCCGAGTTGCTGGATTATCGTCAGCTCCCCCGTGTTCCCTGTGCTCCTGTATTCTGGTCTTGGACTTCCATAATGTCATAATGCATGTGAGCCTGGCACTATGCTTTGTTCCCCCAGTTAAGATGAAATTGTTAGAAAAAAAACTCATCCAAGCTCTACCGCACAGTTGTAGAGTATCGGTGCTCAGGCTTGTTGTGTCCCATGAACATCAAAATAGCAAGAAATTATGGTAACACGATTTCTTCTTTTTACAAATCTTTATTTGGCACTAACAGCAGTGCTACATCTAAAGTGCTGATGCCTTTCGGCCAAAGCCTTCCTCATAGCATATACCAAATGTTGGCAAAAAATTACAAACATAGTGACGTACTACGTGGTTATTCAGCTCTTTAGCGCCACCCTTTGGGCTCCTTCTGCTAATTTCGTGTTAGTAGAAGTTTGGTGAGTGTTGATTTGCGCTTTTCTTTTTGCGTTTTTCATTTAGCGCTATTATTATTATTATTATTATTATTGATATCACTTGAAAAAAAAAGCCTTTGAAAATTCGTTTGCAATAACTCCATCAGTATCACCAGCAAAGCAGCTTCATTATTATTCCATTAAAGAAGAAGAGAATTGTGCGCTGCATTTGGAGATTTCATAATTTGTCACGTCACGAATGTTAATTCTCCATTACGAACGCGAGTTTACAAGACCGGCCGCTTCTGCTTCTGAGCATGCGTGGACTTTTGTGCGACGGACTTGTGTACACACGATCGGAAAGTCCGACAACAAAAAATTTGTTGCTGTAAAATTTGAGAACCTGCTAGCCAACATTTGTTGGCGGGAAGTCGGACAACAAATGTCCGATGGAGCATACACACGGTTGGACTTTCCGCCAACAAGCTCACATCCAACATCTGTTGTCGGAAAATCCAATCGTGTGTACGGGGCATAAGGAAGAAATGAACCCATGGTGGAATCAAATTGTATTACTTTAAAAAAAAAAATTCACATCCATTCTACTGTTCATTCCACTAGGAAATCGAATGTTCAGTCTGTGCATCCACCACACCTCCCGCTGAAGTAGGGTATGGTGTGTATCACTCCCTAATGCCGCGTTACACACGATCGGACTTCTCGTCGTAAAAAGATATGGCTTTTCCGATGGGATTTCGTTCAAGCTTGGCTTGCATACACACGGTCACACAAAAGTTCGCTGAACTTCTGACCGCCAAGAACGCAGTGCCGTACAACACTACAACGAGCTGAGAAAATGAAGTTCACTGCTTCCGAGCGTGCATCGAACTGTTTCCGAGCATGCGTAGGAATTTTGCGCATCGGAATTGCTACAGACGATCGCATTTTCGAATAGGAACTTTTTCCGACCGAAAAATTGAGAACACACTCACAATCTTTTGCTGGCTGGAATTCGGCCAGCAAAAGTCCGATGGAGCATACACGGTCGCATTTTCTGACGAAAAGCTCTCATCGGTCTTTTGCTGGCCGAATTTCCGATCGTGTGTATGCGGCATAACAGATCTTCTCACCTGTTCCAGACCGCAAAAAAAAAGGACTCCAAATTACCATACCATTACCATAAACTCACCTGTTGGCAATGCCCTTATCGTATGGGCTGGGTGACAACTCGATGCCAGCAGTGAGTTACCTGCACATTGTTTCCTATAGGTTGTAGTAGAGACTACTCCACTATCCAGACATCCCACCAAAGTCAAATCCAAGTAGTCAATGCTGACTGGATCTGCAGCGTGAGTGAACTCCAAATTCAAATGATTGGTATTGAGATAAGCCAAAAAAGAATCCAATGCATGGGCTGGCCCTTTTCCATACGAAGATCAAATCATCTATAAAAGTAACAATACCAATCAATGAATTCTCCATATGGGTTTTCCCGGCCCACCTCACGTCAGAAAACAACGGGTTAACACCTCTTCTGGAGACCCACTTGACCACCTGTACCTAGCTGAATAAAAAAAACAGCCCCCCCCCCCCAACTAGAATGTTCTTCTTTTTTGGTCTGCTCCAGGCCACCTGTTGATTGCAGTTGGTAAGTAATTTGTTTGCTGCATCCCCCCCTGCCGAACTTACCCCTCCATGTTCAGGGAAGACCCTGAATTCTGAAGGTAAATCCTTCTAAAAACTGGATGCCTTTTTGTGCCAAGGCCGCGGGCAAAATGATGCTTAAGCAGCATTGACATTGTACAGGTGTGGTATTATAAGAGCTCTGCAATGTCATCATTGCCTCTCCCTTGGGTGTTTTTCCCGTCTTTATATGCAGCACACCGCACTGCTCTCCTGGCTTTATTGTCAGTCTGAGAGTGGCTGTGAATGGTGTCACAGGTTGCAGGGAGATGGGCATCACAGGATGTGAACCGCCAGATGCCATGCAATGGTATAAATGATCTTGGAGGTCAGCAGTTGGGAGGGCTTCTCTCCCTCTCTCTCTCTGCAGTCCTGCCAGGTAAAGGACTTCCCTCAGATTCTGACCGAGTCTCCTGTCTGTCTCTGGATGTGCTGTCCTGCCTCCCCTGCTATGCTGTGTACTTCTGCGGGTTTGACAGTCTGACTGTTTTTTGTCTCAGACTATAACTGTCTGCTGTCTGCCTTTGGAAATGCTATCTGGGCTCAGCTGCTGATGCTTCTAAAGTGAGTGGATGATTGCAGATGGCTCTTAAAGAGACAGGGTACCATGTTTTTTGGTGAGCGGTAATATGCGTTTTTCCATTAATTGTGTGCAAATATGAGCTTGCCACACCTGTTAGTGCAAAGGTAGGAAGGGGTGACGTGGGACATGGTTCTTAAAAGAGTGCCCAATGAAATTATGCAAATGAAGGTGTTTTGCATTATTTTAGGAGCCCTGAACGCAAACGCTCCAGAAAACATAAGACCGCCAACGATCACAGGATGACGACACCTAACACGTTGTCACATTCATTAAGCATGTGGTCAATACACTCTAAAGGAGTTGTTTCCACTTACCCTGTAAAGGGACAGAATACAGGAAATTGGCACATGCGCGTATGCCAGCATGATAGAAGATGCCTTGCCAAACTCAGGGTGCATTTTGGGCCTGCATGCAGTCTGCAGTGGCAGAGCAATGAAATTGCACAGGTTGCCTCACAAGGATGTGGTTGTGCAAAATTCTAATGCCGCGTACACACGGTCGGACTTTTCGGATACAAAAGTCCGACTGCCCGTCCGACAGACTTTCGACGGACGTTTGGCGGACTTGCGGCGGACTTTCTAACGAACGGACTTGCCTACATACGATCACACAAAAGTCTGACGGATTCGTACGTGATGACGTACACCGGACTAAAGTAAGGAAGCCAGTAGCCAATAGCTGCCCTAGCGTGGGTTTTTGTCCGTCGGACTAGCATACAGACGAGCGGATTTCTGGGTCCGGCGTAGTTACGACGTAAAGATTTGAAGCATGTTTGAAATCTAAAGTCCGTCAGATTTGCGGCTGGAAAAGTCCGCTGAAAGTCCGGGGAAGCCCACACACGATCGGATTGTCAGCCGGCTTTAGTCCGTCGGCGTCCGTCGGACTTTTGTAGACGAAACGTCCGACCGTGTGTACGCAGCATAAGCCTTATTAAGGCGGCTATAGCAGAAAGTATGCTGCAAATATCCAGGCCACAAGCAACACCCATAATGATAGAGTGTAAAGCGCTCATTGATGGAAGATGGTCTTTTTCCATAAGTACAGTATAGAGCGTAAAGCACTTGTTTATGAAGGATAACAGAGACCTTGTCAGAAGACCAATTTACAGTGACAGGTTCTCTAAGCTTTATCCATATATGATGGCTGATGTATGTTTATGCACTGTACTTCCAGGGGTGGATGCTGCCCTCTAGTGTCTGGGGCAGCAAATGTCTTTGCCTTTTTATAATTCGGTTACCTTTAGGCTCGGTTCACACTGGGGCAACACGACTTCAGCGCGACTTTGCACGGCGACTTCAACGCGGCTTCGACGCGACTTCGACGCGACTTCGACGCGACTTTAGCAAATTACAAGGCGACTTGAAGTCGCCTCCATGACAGGCGACTTCGCCTGTGGCCAATCAGCTCTCTGGGAGGGAGGGGGGAGGGAGGGGTTTTCCCTGCAAAGTCGCTTGACTTTACAGAGAGATCCGACTTGGAGGCGACTTCCATTGATTTCTATGGTACAGGTCGCCTACCAAGTCGGATCAAAGTAGTACAGGGAGTACGCTCTGAAGTCGGAGCGACTTCAGTAGTGTCTATTAAGACGCTCCCATTCACTTCAATGTGAATCTATTTCTGGGGCGACTTGGGGCGACTTGAGGGCGTACAAGTCGGATCCCAAGTCGTCCCAGTGTGAACCGAGCCTTAGAGATCATATGGATGAGAAAGTGGACTTGTTCACACCAGATGCAGTCCAGTGCATTTTTATTCTGCATCAAGAACACATGGACAGTGTCTAACTTTGATCCCAATTACCTAGTTCACACCAGTACAGCGCATTCTAGTGCAGTCAACAAAAGTAGAATGTTGCATTGTTTCTGTATGGAACACATCTGGAAAGTGGCAAAACGCATTGAGAATGCATCATTGAGAAACATGTCTGGAACACAGAAATTGTGGTGATCTGGCCATTAGGCTTGCACATAATCTACACAGTGACAGATTTTGCCTGCCAATCAGCAATAGAGTTAACTTTGATATATAAACTTCAGAAATGGCATTTTATTCAACACTGGAAACTACAAGATTTGGCACGGTTTCTGGAAAGAGTGGAACCCGGCAACTGACTGTTGGTTGATGCTTTTGATAGACCTAGTACAAGCACTGGCATACTCAGTCACTGCTATGAGAGCATTGTGGTTACGGCCACTGGAGGGCAGGCGGAACTTCTACACAAGCCTTTGACATTTTCTATAATGGGAGGCTATTGTTTGGCCAAACACTGAACAACACAATTAGGCGAATGACAGGAGGAAAAGTCTGGACGGTGGCCACAGACTAGTAAGAGGAAGCAGTCATCCTTCACTCAAGCCTACTGAACTTCAAAAGATGCAGGAGGCCAAACTTTATAGGACAGGCTGCAGATTTAACAGATCACAGTGGAGGTGTCTCAAAGTTACTTTTGACATGAAATCAAGTCCAGAGCAAGCTGCTAAGATGGCTGGAAAGTCTTTTTGAAGGTGCATCCAATCAGTCTCTTCCAGTTGGGGCAAGGGGGCCTGAGTGAAGTTGATGATTGTCATCCAAAATCTCCAGAAGGAGGCTACAATCAAAGACCAGTGGTTCCAGAAAACAGGTTGGAGTACAAGGGAGATTTCCAAAGATGACCACTGAATTCATTTAATTTATGTTCAACAGATCTCAGAAGAGAAAATATTTGAAAGATTTTTATACTGCTACAAAGCCATCATGCCAGTGATGCCGGAAACATAGAATCATCTAGGGGCTTTTCTCCCCGGTTTTTCTAGTACTTAAGGCAGGAGCCTTTTGGCCTGTTTCAGTTTGAAGGAATCAAATGTGTTCATACACACCAAGAGGTTCAAGATGGAGTCCATGCGGACAGTCACAGGGACAGTTCAGCAGGAGGACCAGTTGGTATCAATCAACCGGCTGACTCATACTTCCATGTACTGATCAATGCCGAGCACCACAGGCGTGTGAGATTTGCGGTGGCCAGATGTCACTTACAGTTCCGGTGTCTGCCTTTTACAGAATTGGCACAATCCCAGGAGTCTTTTGAACATCTTGTTGGCAGTGGTGGTACCTTGGGCCATGTGGCACATGAGGGTGTTTCAATTTGCCTTCTTTAACCTATGAGCTGGGCTGTCTATGGATCAGAAAATCTATGTGCCTATACAAATTCAATAAGAACTGGAATTTTGGACATCAGCACCGTGCTTCTTTCGGGGGCATGCCTCTCAGCCCAGGAGATAGGATAATTCTGATGCCAGTCTTTGGGGCTGGGTAGTCCACAATCTGAAGAAACAAGTGCAAGGCCATTGGAGGCTGTGAAGCGCAGACTCCCCAAGTATCTTGAATGGAAGGAAGCCCTTTCTAGCATTGCAAGCCTTTCAGGATCTTCAAGGGGGCTGAGTAAGGTTGACAACAAGACAGTAGTAGCCTACATTGCCTGACAAGGGGACACCAAAAGTCTTTTCCTGTTACATCTTGCAAATAAACTTTTCATGGGGCAGAGAACCACTTAGTCAGATAAGGTTGGCCTTCTTGCCAGGGAAGCAAAATCAAATTATTGGTTCAGTTAGGCAGAACATTTTTTCTACAAGTGCCTCATACCAATATTGGCGATATGGGGCGTTCCGGACCAGCAGTAGTTCTCAGGGAGACTTCACTGAACATCCAGATTCTGATATTTGCAACAGGCTACCAATGCAAAGACTCCGTCATACAAGATAGGTTCACAGTGCCATGGAATTTTTTGTTTGATCTTTGTGTCTGGTCGAATGAAATATTTTATGGCAAGGTCAGTAACAGCAACCCAATCCAATGAGACTACTTTTAATAGCCTGGCTATGGAATAGGCTACACTAGAGGTGCAGGCATTCTCATCTGAGGTTGTTCAGACCTTGGTGACCAGAAGATCATCCATGAACGCTACATATAAGAGGATATGAAAGAAGGTTGTTTTGTTTGCTCAGCAAAAGCTTTCTCTCCTGCATTCCCTGCTCTAGCCAATATCCTTGACATTTTACAGTCAGCGCTAGAGGTTGGTTTGGCATACACAACTCCATTTAAAGGTACAGATTTCTACTTTATCTTTTCACAGGCTACAGATGGGTGCAAAAGCCAGTGACCAGTTGCTTCTTCCAGATGACAATCTATATATGACCTTGAGGGAAATCCTTGTTCCCTCTTGGGCTTGGATCTGAGAGCACCCGTTGCTCCAATAGGTTTTCATTTCCATTGAAGTACCTCACGGTAAAACTAGTTCTCCTGACACCAACTACTTCAGACAGAAGGATGTTCAAGATTGCAACACTTTCCTTCAAGGGCCCTTTGGTGTCTTTTTTTCTGTTCTTTTTTTACCAAAGATAGGAATATAACATCTATCTCCAAAGTTCAATTTTAAAGTGGTATCCAGTTTCAAGAAAACTGGGAAGTAGTCCCTCCGAGTTGCATACAAGAGTCACTGAGTGCACAGCAGGAAGACTTTGTTTTTTTTACACATGGTCGAGTTACTAACAGTGTACTTGGTCAAAAGAGGAAAGTGTACAATCTTTTCATTTAGCCATCAGGCCCTCAAGACTCACCCACTCTTGGGTAACCAGGGTGAGATAGATTGGCATGCAGAAAGTACGCTTTTCTGCTCTGAAACAATTGCAAGCCTATCATGTGACTAGAGGGGTGGCAGCGTTTGGGGCAGTTATGCCAGGATTGCTTGGAAGATATAGGTAAGGGCTAGCTTGAAGCTCTGGTGCGTCCTTCATTCAACCTTACAAACGAAATATGGGACCAGCAAGTTTGGGACAAGAGAGATCAATTCTTTCTGGCTTTAGCAGAAAGAATGATTGTCTTTGATTGTCAGTGTCTCTTTTCATTTGTTCTCTCCTGCCTTATATTAGCTTTGGTATATCCCGTTGTGTGCTGACGTAAGGTGGGCCAGGAAAACTGAAAATTGTTATCAAATACTTACTGTAATTTTCCTTTCCTGGCCCATCTTCACGTCAGCACAGGACTCCCTCCCTAGTGGCCTGTCGCAGGCTAAGTTATCGAACATCCTAGTTGGGGGAGGGGCTGTCTTTTATTCAGCTAGGTACAGGTGGTCATGTGGGTCGCCGTTGTGTGCTGACGTGAGGATGGACCAGGAAAGGAAAATTACAGTAAGTATTTGATAACAATTTTCCGTTCTCTGGGGAGAACAGAAAAATCTCCACCCACCAGCCCATATACAAATTTGCCAAAGAAGGGGAGAATATTGAGCCCATCGAGTCACCACAGCACTGTAAATAATATTTAGAGTCAAACATAAAATATTTGTATTTTAACAGGAATTCTATGGTCATGCACAGAAATACACATAACTTTTAAAAACGATAGCGTGTAAGGTGATATTTGGATAGCTTCAAGTGCCAGGTGGTGCAGTATGCAGGAGTACAGTGCTTTAACATCCACTGTGATTCAACAACTATTGGATAACCATTTTATTATTATTATACAGGATTTATATAGCGCCAACAGTTTACGTAGCGCTTTACAACTTGAGGGTAGACAGTACAAATACAATACACTTTAATACAGTAGGAATCAGAGCTCATGTGTATGTGCCAGTAGAGGTCTTGTATCTCTAAGATAACCGGGTAGGCGTTTGACCGAGGGTTGTAAATGCATCAACCCATTCGCTGAGTCTTTGTAATGGGAATCCAATACCCGCTATTATTGGGCGTCCCTGAACAGGGGATTGTTGTTTGTGCACCTTTGGAAGGTGGTGGAATATTCGGTTCACAGGTTTGTCTGTAAATAAAAAAAAATCAATGATCCCCCATTCTAATACTCCCATTTCTCTACCATTGTCCAAAAGTTGCAACAAGCCACGTTGAATACTGTCAGTACGATCAGAATCCAGTGGCCTATAGGTACTGATGTTGTTTAATTGTCTGAGTGCTTCTAACCTATAGTCTTCTGTATTAAGAACTACTACTGCTCCACCTTTATCCGCTTAATGGATTATTATATCAGTTCTAGTCATAATTCACAAAAGCCATTGCTGGTTGGCTGCTGCAGTTGCATATCCACGTTCTTCTCACTTTTATAATAATTCTTATTAACATACCATATTGTCATAATGCGTGCGAGCCTGGCCCTATGCTTTGTTACCCCAGTTAAGATGAGATTCTCTTGGACGTTGTGCCACTTTTCGTAAATTAATGATGAAATTTTACACGCAAGAATGAGCAATCCTTTCAAAACAACTCAGCTGGAAAAGTCATGTCCTAAGATGAAGTCTATAGGATGTCTATAGCAGTTAATTCCTTTGTTTCATTATTTTGCTTTGAAGAATGGTAAAGAAAAGCCCTAGACAGCCTGTCATTTTTGTGTTTTTTTATTTGGCTGAGGTTTTTGTCTGGTGTAAAAATGAAAGTGCATGTAAACCCTAACAATGAATTTCTCTTATTAGCTCTCTTGTGGCCTTTTTAATTTGCCATTGAAAAGGATTCGCTATAAAAGTTTGATAAATGCAAAAAAAAAACAACAACCTATAGATCCTGCCAGAAATGCAGTGAGCTACTAACTTCTGCCCATACTGCACTTATCAGCTCTGTGCAGATCACTTCTGTGGACTACAGACCGCCGCTCCCCATGTTACTTAGAAAGCAAGAGATGTTATGTAGTCCAGTTTCAAGGTGGCTACGTTGCTCCAGACCTTTCCTGGCACGTTTTGTTTACATGTAACAATCTGTATTTTTTTGCTAGAAAATTTCTTAGGACCCCCAAATATAGTATAAAAGCAGGAAATGAGGTTCCATGCCTCCTACAAGACTGCAATATATACCCGCCAAGGCTGTTACGCATGATGCCCCCAGCGTTACGTTGAGTGTGTTTAAAATGGAGGCATTCCCACCAGAAAAGCTGACACGATGTGGCCAGCATCTGGGGATATGCCCAACACACGCTGGGAATTAAACAAACGCTGCCGGCGCTAAGTCACCGTGAGGTGACGTCATGCGCTACAGTGCGGGGCATGGCGCCGATGCATAGCGGGGAAGCCCACCCAATCCCCCAGTGATATACAGGGAGGAGAGGAGGGGCCCCAGTGTGCATCGCAGCTGCCGGATCTGGAACAAAACCAACTGAACAAAACCACCAGACCACATGCCCCAAGAAAAATGGCAAACCACATATTTGCACAATATTTGAATAAGTGGAAAGATGTATGCCTCACATACACTACCGTTCAAAAGTTTGGGGTCACATTGAAATGTCCTTATTTTTGAAGGAAAAGCACTGTACTTTTAAATGAAGCTAACTTTAAACTAGTCCTAACTTTAAACAAATATACTCTATACATTGCTAATGTGGTAAATGACTATTCTAACTGCAAATGTCTAGTTTTTGGTGCAATATCTACATAGGTGTATAGAGGCCCATTTCCAGCAACTATCACTCCAGTGTTCTAATGGTACAATGTGTTTGCTCATTGGCTCAGAAGGCTAATTGATGATTAGCAAACCCTTGTGCAATCATGTTCACACATCTAAAAACAGTCTAGCTCCTTCCAGAAGCTACAAAACTGACCTTCCTGTGAGCAGATTGAGTTTCTGGAGCATCACATTTGTGGGGTCAATTAAACGCTCAAAATGGCCAGAAAAAGAGAACTTTCATCTGAAACTCGACAGTCTATTCTTGTTCTTAGAAATGAAGGCTATTCCATGCGAGAAATTGCAAAGAAATTGAAGATTTCCTACAACGGTGTGTACTACTCCCTTCAGAGGACAGCACAAACAGGCTCTAACCAGAGTAGAAAAAGAAGTGGGAGGCCGCGTTGCACAACTAAGCAAGAAGATAAGCACATTAGAGTCTCTAGTTTGAGAAACAGACGCCTCACAGGTCCCCAACTGGCATCTTCATTAAATAGTACCCGCAAAACACCAGTGTCAACATCTACAGTGAAGAGGCGGCTGCGGGATTTTGGGCTTCAGGGCAGAGTGGCAAAGAAAAACCCATATCTGAGACTGGCCAATAAAAGAAAAAGATTAAGATGGGCAAAAGAACACAGACATTGGACAGAGGAAGACTGGAAAAAAGTGTTGTGGACGGATGCCAAAGGTGTGCAATGCTGTAATTGCTGCAAAAGGAGGATTCTTTGATGAAAGCAAAGTTTGATGTAAAAACAAAGTTATTTCAAATACAAACCATTATTTCTAACCTTGTCAATGTCTTGACTCTATTTTCTATTCATTTCACAACGTATGGTGGTGAATAAGTGTGACTTTTCATGGAAAACACAAAATTGTTTGGGTGACCCCAAACTTTTGAACGGTAGTGTATATATTTATTACATATCCAGACAAACGCAGACCAACAACAAATGAGGTCAGCTGTCAATCATAACAGTGTATAATTGACCATCGATAATAAACATTGGGTGTCCGGCTGTGAAGCCAAAGCCAGGAGCCCACAGTTACAATGCCGGTGCCGCAGAGAGGAGAGGGAGCTGAGCGGGGCTTTGTTAAATTCTGTTGTTTAATAAAAGGCCCGGACGGCCATTTAACTCCAACCAGTGTCATATGTTTACTGGGATTGGGTAGATTGGAGGTATAGGGAGCTAAGTATCAGTAGTAAGGGTACCTCTGAGCTACCCTAGTCAAGCAGGGCCCGGAGATAGGAGGAACGAATAAAGCGCAGGGCTGGCATGACAAGGTGGAAAAGGAACCAGACAGTGCAGGATTAATGTGCCTTAGAGATAGGTGGGAGTTTTCTACTTACATTAAGGTGAGCAGACGGGGTGACAGGGAGGAGCGTAGGAGAAAATACTGGAGGAAGGGTGGTACCATAGCAGATGATGGGAATGGCACCGGCAGCCATGATGGGAATTGCATATCATCCATTGTGTGGTGTGTGACAGGGCTCAATGGATGATACACCACTGAGTGTGATGTCCTGTCCCAGCCAGTGGTGTCGCTTTGGTGGGTGCTGTGCTCACCTTCTGGGAGGTGAAGAAATGAGCCAGGAGCTTCTCATGGGGCCCTCAACTGGCTCGAGGCCCGAATGGTCAGTCGGCAGAGTAGTGATGTAGAGTAATAATAAACATGTACTCTTGGGTGTGGAGTTTGACACTCTCCATGTGATCCACCTTCTTGATAATCCTCAGGATATCCCCCTTGTCCTTGGGTTCTAGTTTGGTGCTGTCAGGGGGGGCACATAAAGGCCGGCCATGTAATTGGCCACTCAGTCCTCATGGCACAGGCGCAGAATGTAACACATCTCGTTAAGGATGACACAGGTGGACACCAGCGGTTTAGTTCTCCTGGTACCGTCCTCAGCTGCCTCCATAGACCCGGGCACCGCCACAACCCGCTCCACTCCCACTGCTACTTCTCATCGCACTGAGCGAACAGACACAGGGCACAGCGTGCTGCGCCAAGCCCACAGAAGGTAGAGGCGAGGGAGGCGCAGCGTACCGAATGTCCACTTGGGGATAGTGTAGGTAGGCTTCGCAGAGTGAAGAAAACTTCTCACTTCTGGGACTTCTCCGGCTGTGTTCAGCCCTTCCTGCAATTCCCTGAGAGCATCACCATCCTTGTGATCATCCTAGTTTTTTCTCTGCCAGGATCCTCTAATGGGGCCCCCTGCTGCAGTACAGCGGTGCTCAGCGGTGCGGGACGCGCAGCCATTACTTTGAAGAGCTGTCACTCAAACCAGCCCACTGAGCCATCGGCCCACCGGGAAACTCCCGGTAGTCCCGATGGCCAGTAGATGCCTGCCGGCAGCTCCTCAATAGGAAATGGGAGTTCCCTCAGACAAACAAAAACAACAGAAAGAGGGCACCTCGGTTAGTGTGATAGTAAAAGCAAGTAACACTTTATTCAGATACACTTATATAAAAGTATCTTGCAAGCTGCACACAGGGTGGATGTGGATCACCAATCAAGCAGTCAGCCGTCACAAGGGATGAGAAGACCACTGTGGGAATAAGCTCAGACCTGCTATATGGAGGCGCATAACCAGCCGCATCTCCAGCTCTCACACCTGCTCTCACAGAGCTAGCAAGAGACCAAATCAGGACGGGGGCTGACCGCAACGCGTTCCTGAGGCGCCGCCTCCTAAGGAGGCGGTGCCTCGGAAACACATTGCGGCCTGCCCCGTCCCGATTTGGTCTCTTGCTAGCCGCGATTTACATAACAATACCGCCTGCTGCCCACAATTTACATATTAATACTGTCTGCCTCCTGCAATTTACATAACAATACCACCTGTCGCCCACGATTTACATAACAATACAGCCTGTCACCCGCGATTTACACAATACCGCCTGCCGCCTGCAATTTATATAACAATACCGCCTGCGATTTACATAACAATACCACCTGCAGATGATGGTTTCTGAATGACGCTGGTCGGACATGTCTAGGAAGAGCTCTGTCCAAGCATAGGCCTGCACACCTCTAGCAATGTACAACAAAGCTTCCAGACCCCGCTCCACCCTCAGTAAATGATTGGGGAAAGGTCCTGCAGTATCGATCTCTCTATAGATCCTCTGATGAAGTCACGTGACGTGACGATACGCGTCAGGATTGGAGCACGGGAACTGTCACAGACTGACGATAGGATACGAGCTCGGCGCTCGTGGACGTTTTTTACTATAGCCTTCTGGTAAATGTAAGTGTACCATGTTGTTTTTAACCTAATAAACTGATTTATATACGGGATCACGCTATGTGCACTCTCTTCCAACACTCCACATATATTCATCCCATTGTGACGAGCATTGAGGAAACGGGGACGGTTTGAAGACACCCTTTTGAGGTATACGAACTCGGCGTTCGTTGGATTGACGCCCACACTCATTTTACAAAAGTGAGTGCATCCCCCTTCTGTGTCCTGTCCCCTTTTTCCACTGTGGCCGCCACGGAGTTATACTATATACTGTCTGCTTATGTTTTTTATATACCATCCTGCACACTCACCACCCGAATTGCCTGAACTACTGGATGGGACCCTTGCCTGCTGGTGATTTGTTATTGGATTACAAGCTGTTGTCTTGCAGCAGTAAGGTGAGCTGCTTGCGAGCACAGAGGTGTCCCCACTAAAGACCTTTTTCCCTTCCCTGTGGCTTGTGGACTTGCCTTTTTGGAACTGACTCATTGTTTGAGCACTTTGTACTACAAGGTGGTGGGACTGTTCACCATTTATTTATTTTCTTGGAGTCACTAATAAGAATTTGCTGAGTTACCACATACAGTGGCTTGCGAAAGTATTCGGCCCCCTTGAACTTTTCAACCTTTTGCCACATTTCAGGCTTCAAACATAAAGATATAAAATTTTTATTTTTTGTGAAGAATCACCAACAAGTGGGACACAATTGTGAAGTGGAACGAAATCTTTTGGATTTTTGAAATTTTTTTAACTAATAAAAAAATGAAAAGTGGGGCGTGCAAAATTATTCGGCCCCCTTGCGTTAATACTTTGTAGAGCCACCTTTTGCTGCGATTACAGCTGCAAGTCGCTTGGGGTATGTCTCTATCAGTTTTGCACATCGAGAGACTGAAATTCTTGCCCATTTTCTTTGCAAAACAGCTCGAGCTCAGTGAGGTTGGATGGAGAGCGTTTGTGAACAGCAGTTTTCAGCTCTTTCCACAGATCCTCGATTGGATTCAGGTCTGGATTTTGACTTGGCCATTCTAACACCTGGATACGTTTATTTGTGAACCATTCCTTTGTAGATTTTGCTGTATGTTTGGGATCATTGTCTTGTTGGAAGATAAATCTCCATCCCAGTTTCAGGTCTTTTGCAGACTCCAACAGGTTTTCATCCAGAATGGTCCTGTATTTGGCTGCATCCATCTTCCCCTCAATTTTAACCATCTTCCCTGTCCCTGCTGAAGAAAAGCAGGCCCAAACCATGATGCTGCCACCACCATGTTTGACGGTGGGGATGGTGTGTTGAGTGTGATGAGCTGTGTTGCTTTTACGCCAAACATATCGTTTTGCATTGTGGCCAAAAAAGTTCAATTTTGGTTTCATCGGACCAGAGCACCTTCTTCCACATGTTTGGTGTGTCTCCCAGGTGGCTTGTGGCAAACTTTAGACGAGACTTTTTATGGATATCTTTGAGAAATGGCTTTCTTCTTGCCACTCTTCCATAAAGGCCAGATTTGTGCAGTGTATGACTGATTGTTGTCCTATGGACAGACTCTCCCACCTCAGCTGTAGTTCTCTGCAGTTCATCCAGAGTGATCATGGGCCTCTTGGCTGCATCTCTGATCAGTCTTCTCCTTGTCTGAGCTGAAAGTTTAGAGGGACAGCCAGGTCTTGGTAGATTTGCAGTGGTCTGATACTCCTTCCATTTCAAAATGATCGCTTGCACAGTGCTCCTTGGGATGTTTAAAGCTTGGGAAATCTTTTTGTATCCAAATCCGGCTTTAAACTTCTCCACAACAGTATTACGGACCTGCCTGGTGTGTTCCTTGGTCTTCATGATGCTCTCTGCGCTTTCAACAGAACCCTGAGACTATCACAGAGCAGGTTCATTTATACAGAGACTTGATTACACACAGGTGAATTCTATTTATCACCATCAGTCATTTAGGACAACATTGGATCATTCAGAGATCCTCGCTGAACTTCTGGAGTGAGTTTGAGGCACTGAAAGTAAAGGGGCCGAATAATTTTGCACGCACAACTTTTCAGTTTTTTAATTGCTGAAAAAGTTTAAAATATCCAATAGATTTCGTTCCACTTCACAATTGTGTCCCACTTGTTGGTGATTCTTCACAAAAGATTAAAATTTTATATCTTTATGTTTGAAGCCTGAAATGTGGCAAAAGGTTGAAAAGTTCAAGGGGGCCGAATACTTTCGCAAGCCACTGTATGTGCTAGTATGATACTAGCCCTTTTGCACTGAGATTTTTCTTTTCTTCTGTTTCAGTATTTACAATATTTTTTATGTGCTAGTATGATACTAGCCCTCATGCTCATTATACCTTTTATATTTTGTATAATTTTTTCATTTTTCATTCACCTCTCTATACATTTGAGCTAGCCCCTTCCCCTCCCTCTTCCTTCCTTCCCCTTTTATCACAGCGCAATCACCACTTACTTTATTCTCATGCAATATCTCCGCTGATCAACCCAGAGATGTTATCTGCCGCCTACACTACTTTAAAGATAAAAATGCCATCATGATTAAACTATGTGGCACTCCGATTATTGACTTTGATGGCGCAGTCATCAACATGGTTCCTGATCACTCTAGAGAAACGTTGGAACGAAGCAGAGCCCTCAAACCGCTTCTCGACCAAATGAGAGCTTATGGAGCCACATATAGGTGGGGGTTCCCTTCCTGTTTAATTGCCCCCAAAAGTAGCCACACTTCTACTCTGCGGTTTCCAGAAGATCTTCCTGCCTCTTTTCACGAGATCGGAATGCCCCCCCCCGTGGAGTTTCCTGGATGGCAGGATCCGATTCCGGTATTTTCTGCATCCTTTGAACCCATGCGGAGCAAAACCCCTTCTAAAAAGAAGCGCACCACAACTCCAGGATCCTCTCACAAAAATGGGTGAGATGTTTTCCTATCCCCATCTCCTTTATTCTAACCTACTTGTACTCAGAGCGGCCGTTGTCATAACTACCAGTTTTATATGACCATTTATACATCGTTGCCAGCTGCTGAGTATAGAGACGTCACCGGTTTCTGTTATCAGACACTCTGTGCTGATTTACTGTTATACTGTTTTACACTTTTTCTCTATTCTTGTTAAAGTGGTGTTCCAGCCGAAATTATACTTTTTAAATAAAAATATCCCTATAATACACAAGCTTAATGTATTCTAGTAAAGTTAGTCTGTAAACTAAGGTCTGTTTTGTTAGTTTATAGCAGTTGTTTGTTATTTTATAAACTTACAGCAGGCCGTGGCCATCTTAAGTCTGGGCATCTGAAGCCAGACTGTATTTCTTCCTGGATCTCATCCTTGCAGATCTCGCACATGCTCAGTGCAGCACAAACAGTGTAATAGGTTTCAGGTCAGGTTTCCATAGCAACGGCAGTGTCAGAGGAAGTTGTCGCCCCTTCCCAGAAGGCATTGCAAACAGGAAATGATGCGATGGGCCGCAGCCAGGGAGGAGGAAGTGAAAAATGAATACAGCAGATATACAGTAAGTGCTGAGAATTTTTTTTTAAAAATATCCAATTCGTTTACAGTGCACAGTTTAGTGAGGGATGCTGAAGAGTTGTAAAAGTGGGTGGAACTCCACTTTAAATATATTTATTGAGTTTTCACAAAAGAAAAAATAAAATGATATAGTACATGGATACATAGCATACATCAGAAGATCTTTGCGATATGATAAAAAATAAATAAACTAATAAATGAATAAAATAAAATAATTTTTGAGTTATCTTACAACCACGTTTACTATACACTAGTTGGAATAATAGATGTAAGATTAGAGAGATAAATCAAGTTATTAGACTAAGTATCCATAATATTTTAGGAAATAATAAAAGAAAAGGAGAAAGAGGAAAGATAAAGATGGAAAGAAGGAAAGGAGAAAAAAAAAAAAAAAAGTTTCCCGGGACGGTGATCCAGCCCTCATTAGGTATACAAATATAATGCATATTTCAGTAGTAAATATGACATATAACTTAGTGTGGTAACAACAGAGATTGGTCAAAATCTGTAGGGAGGTATTTTTTAACCCATGGTTGCCAAATTTTGCGAAATTTATTTATTTTATTTTCTTCAATAGCTGTCATCTTAGCATAGAAAGGTGCCCTGTTCATTCTGTGTTTGGCTTCAGCAAGAATTAGATTTTGGGACTTCACTTTTTCTCTATTCATTGCCAGAGGTTATTTTTTCTTGTTATTTTGTCTACCACTATGGCCATGCGTTGACGGGCCCCCAGAACATGTTTTGTCTTTTTTACTATGTTCTACGCCCCCCTCCTTTTTTGGGTTGGAGAATGTGAGCTGCCCCCACGATCTTCTTGTTGTCCAATAGCCCCTATGTTAATCCGGCCCTGAGGGTGGGATTTGTAATAGGAAAGTGGATTTCTGTTAGGAAGAGGAGTTGGGGGGGGGGGGGGGATTTGTGCAAGTAAGGAAGATTGCAATGATTTGTGCAAGGAGGAAAAGTTTGGGGGGAAGGGGTAGGAGGATTAGCGCTAGGCAGGGGCGTCGCTAGGGGGTGGCTTTTGGGGCTATAGCCCCGAATCTGGGGCCAATAGCCCCGAGTCTCTGCAGGGGTCCCCAAGGGGAGGGGAGACTCTCTGGGGACCCTTATGTAAGTAGGGGGCTCTCTGGGGACCCTGATGCAAGGGAGAGGCTCTTTGAGGACACTAATGTAAGGGGGGGGGCTCTCTGGGGACACTGATGCAAGGGAGAGGCTCTCTGAAGACACTAATGTAAGGGGGGGCTCTCTGGGGACACTGATGTAAGGGAGGCTCTCTGGGGAACCTGATATAAGGGGGGCTCTCTGGGGACCCTGATGTAAGGGGGCTCTCTGGGGACCCTGATGTTAGTGGGGGGCTATCTGGGGATATATATACACACACACGTATATTACTGTATATACATGTGTATGCTCGCCCAAGCGTATGACTTTCTTTACTTTCTTTACTACGCTGCTATGGGCTCTAGCCCCAGATCTTTTGTAGACCTAGCAACGCCCCTAGCGCTAGGAGAGGAGATTTGGGGGCTTTGTGCTGGGAAAGGAATTCTGCTCAGAGGGGAAATTTGGGTGATAGAGGAATTGTGCTAGGAAGGGAGAACTTTGGCTTGCAAAGGGGATTTAAGCTTAAGGGAGAAGTGTGAAGATTAGTGTTCAAATATTTGTTTTGGGAGGAGGGAGAGTATTTTTTTCTGACACAAAATGTTCATACATTTTGGGGAGGGAAGGTTGGGGGGGTGCTGTTTGTCATCTTCACCCTAGGCGAAAATGCCAAACAGCATCTTTGTCACCCCGCTCTCCGCTTCTGTCAGCATGCACCTTGCATTGCAGCAATATGTCGATGCCATGTCAGATTCATGTACATACACTGCTTGCATTTGAAAAATATAGATTTAAAGATGCATTAATGTATTAACTGGTGTGTTTTTAATCTGCATATCTAAACTGAAGGAGACAAATGTAACATCTTTTGCATTGCATAGACATACCTCCCAAAATTTTGAGATGGGAATGAGGGACACCTACCAACAAACGTTTGTAGGCACAGGACATGCCCCCTGCCACACCCCCTTAAAGGAGAAGTAACAAAAAAAAAGGTTAATTGAATCCACAAGGACTTTTTTTTTACCACTACTATTCCTTTATATTGGCTTTTAAAATGTACAAATGCAGCAATTTAGAAATTAGATGAAAGGTTTAGCACTGGGAAACACTTTTAGAAAGATAAAAAGTGCATTTTATATACAACTATATAGATCAGACCAAAATGAGGGACAAATGAGGGGGAAGAGGGACAGAGGGACATTGCTCCAAATCAGGGGCAGTCCCTCGAAATCAGGGACAGTTGGGAGTTATGCATAGATGTGGTGGCTGCATACTTCTTTTTTTTTGGCTTTCTTTATTTTCACCTGGAGTTACTATCAGTAAAACACTTCCTACCCTGGTGTATCAATGCTCACTAACCATACTCATAGCTCCCAACTGCCTCTGATTTTGAGGGACTCTTTCCTCCCTATTTGTCCCTCATTTTGGTCTGATCCTCATAGTTGTGTATAAAATGTCCTTTTTATCTTTCAAAAAGTGTTTCCCAGCGCTAAACCTTTCATCTAATTTCTAAATTGCTGCTTTTGTACATTTCAAAAATCAGTATTAAGGAATAGTGGTTAAAAAAAAAAAAGTGAACAGAACGAATACGAATTTATCCAAAGTTACGAATTATCCGAAATAACGAATGCCGTATCTAAACAAATGGAACAGATCAATTAATAATAATAAAAAGTTTTTTATTATTGTTGTATACGTTCCATTCGTTTAGATACGGCATTCGTTATTTCAAATAATTCGTAACTTCAGATAAATTCGTATTCGTTCTGTTCACTAACAGCCAAATTTGAAAGGAAATTCCAATACCTATAATGTAATAGTTAAATTATTAGTTCGTTATTATTTCAGATTTTCGAATTTTCGTATTTTCGAATTTTTCGAATTTTGAATTTACGAATTTTCAAATATTCTAATTTACAAATATTCAGAAAAATTCGTTAAACGGGTTTCCGAATATTTCCCACTTAACGAATTTGTCGAATTAGTTAAAAACTCATTTGGAACGAATGAATTGCTCAAGTCTATTTGTTACCCCAACATTTCATATTCCTGATATGTGCCTGCTGTACCATGTACTTGTATTGGGTTCTCTTTGTATTGCTTCCTTTGATCGAATCCCTGCCAGTCCCTCTGCTTTCCTATTTCAAACTGACCACGCTAGGCATGAGAGCACTTTCATCTTATTGTGGTCAGTTTTCTGGCTGTGCTGGGAACTCAGCCTGCCTGTCCTCCAATGATCAGGCTTGTGCTGACATGCCCCCTCTGCACAGCCATTCACTGGGAAGATCCGTTCACTGCTGCTTCTCCACCCCCACCTCTCTAAACCCTTTATTATTATTATAATTATTATACAGGTTTTATATAGTGGCAACAGTTTGCGCAGCGCTTTACAACATGAGGGCAGACATTAAAATTACATTACAATTTGGTACAAAAGGAATTAGAGGGCCCTTTATGCAGCTGAGAACAGAGGTGGCGTGATGACTTATGAAAAAAAAAGGGT